>CM056396.1:182788-624431 GCA_029718625.1 Synaphobranchus kaupii | reverse complement strand
TAGCATACAAATAACCACTGATTTAGCTTTGCTCTAGGAATATAAAATGTGTCCATAGTTTTACACCATTGCAATTTACAATATAGTTAATTGACAAGTGGGATAAATGAAAAACAATGTAGTTGTATTTATGTTTTCATGTATGTTAGATCTGAGAGCCCTCTGTATAACCCCAGGGGGTTCTGACCCCCTGAGTGATTAAAAACCTTCTATTCATAAGGTATTTCTTGGTTCCTTTTAAAGATACCAAAGCACTTTTCTACACACGGTGGTTGTGTTTGAAATCTAAGCCATTGGGATTGATGTTCCTGGGGAAATCCAGAGATTCAAAGACACACTTGTACAAAAAAATGTCTCAGGTGAAGGCTGTGTGAATTCAGACTTGGAAGTAGCATACATTTGGTGGGAATCTGTTGATGGCGGGGGGGGTCAGTGGTGTACCCCCACTGAGTTTTTAACATGGATCAGACTACTTGAGCAGCCCACTGCACCCACTCTATTTGGCGGTACCACCGCCGGCGCTCAAGCGCACCCTCCTTCCGCCTCGTCTGATGCGACTCTTCCACTCCTGCTCGTCGCACGCTGCTTTGCTTTCCTCGCAAATCTTTTATTCATCCAGTCGCCGCAAATCTCTGACATTATAAAGCACAATGGTGCTGATTTGAACCCCCACACACAGCTGCTCTGATCACAGTAAATCCACAGGCAACAGCAGAGGGTGGGAAGACGGGATCTTTGCTGCCAAGATATTCATGTACACGTTCTTCCTTCTCTGTGATGCGGATGGGGAGACAATAACCCAAGGGCACAGACTTGCTTTATAGACTTCAATATGATTTCAACATTAATAATGTGAGGAGCGATATTGCCTCTATATACCCCCACCCCGACCTCCATTCAAGAGTTCAAATGAAGGAGGTGATTTTGGAGTACATGAAACTGGTGAAAAAGGATAACTACTGTTTCATAAGTGCTGTGTGTCTGTAGTAATATCAGAGGCAACAGAATCAGAATTGGCTTGTAACCGGGCTGCAGCATCAAATCCCAGATGGGGATGTAACTGTTGGAGTCTTTTAAAAATACTTAACTTCAACTGATTAAGTAAATTATCTAAGCTGTGTATAAATATATAATATTAACAATAATAAAAGTAAGCTCAGTAGGTAAATATAATAAATGTAAGTCAATCTGGATAAATATGATGTAAGAAATATGTGGTAAAATACACAATGCAGTCCATCCACTAAAATGGGGGGACTGTATAAAAAGGGCTGTAATCCCTACACGAATCCCCCGATATGGATGTAAATAACCTCAAATTAAAGCGGACAGTCTGCATTTAAATCTCATATTAATTGTTTCATTTCCAATACAATGTGCTGGAGAACAGAGCCAAAAAAAAATTATAATAATTGTGTCACTGTCCAAATACTTATGAACTGCACTGTACACAATCACACGAAGGCCTGGTGTGTGTCACACATAATTGGCCGCAGGGCAGCCCAGAGAAGGGGATTTCATACAGCAAGACATGGCTGGGCTCATAGCTCAGCTGGGAGAGAAGTAGGCAGTGCTGGCTGTGCACATTTTCAGGAAAGCCCTCCTGAATTTACAGGATGTTGCAAGTGCAGTTGAACATTCAAAAATATACTTATACAATTTAAACCACTGCACAGATACACACACATACACAGTAATGCGATTTGACTGACCTGTAAACACGGACGCGTTAGATAAATCTATAAACTTCAAAAGGACCATCAAGAGGATGGTCATTTTACCTGCATCCGTCAGCAGTCTGTGAAATTGATTATCATGCATTGTGGCATTAATTTTGCTTGCATAATGTTTCACGTTCTTTCACTTGTGTCTGATGCAAGTTGATTCAAGATTCACTTCTTTGTTTAGATGTTTACCCTCTTCTGTCACAGTGTTCAGACATGCCCTGCTGTTTCCTGTCTGTGTCCTAGATTGTAATTAGTGCTATGCTGTCTCCCAGATCTGATTTTTATATACAGCACAACTCAACCTCTGTGTGCACTGCTGAAACACAGAAAATATTCATTATGGTAATATCTTAATATGTATGAAGGCTGAATACGTGTGTTTATGGCAGGCCTGCATGCAAGTGTGTGTGTGTGTGTGTATGCGTGTGTGTGTGTGCGTGCGTGCGTGCGTGTGTGCGTGTGAAAATGGATGGGCGCTCATGTTTGTGTGTATGGGTATCTGAGTATACATGCATGCGTGTATTTGGTAACTACAAACATGTACGGTTGGCCTATGTGTGCGTATACATGTGTATGGGCCCCTATGTGAGTGTGTGTATCTGTAAGTGTGTGTGTGTGTGTGTGTGTGTACGTGCTTTCATTTTAATGGCCTTCTCTGCATATGTCTTTAATCACTCTCAGATCACTCATTTCATATTGGCATGAAATGATGTTGTCAAAATGTAAGTAATTAATGGATAACACGCAGCATAAACACATGAAATCAATGAGGCTGTGCGTGCATTATCGCTCCATCCTCATTTTAAAATATGCACTCAGCATGGCCAATGGTGAGGCCCAGCAATGTTTCTGAAATGGAGCCACAGTGAAAGAGTGCTACAGAGTGAGCGATGCAGAGGAAAAGTGAGCCAGCGGGTACAGATCTTACTGTAGACACTGAAAGCTTGCCATCTCCAGGGCCCAGCATTTTGTGGCAGAGTGCCTCTCATGGCTGCACTCCAGAGAAATAGAGAGAAGGGCGAGAGGGGAGGGCTGAGGAAAAGAAGGGGAGAGGGGGAGGAGGGGTAAGAAGGGGGAGAGATTGGGCAGCAAAATAAGAGTTAAAAAGCAGAGTGAAAGGAGAAGGAAGGCAAGGAGAGGCTGGGGGAAGTTTGACATTCAACTGGTTCCCGTCTGGTCCTCACCCAGAAATAAGATGCACATGCTTGTTTATACACACGTTTGTATAAATAATGAGCTTGAGCTGAGGATTACCGGTCCACTGTTAAGCAGCAGTTGCCAAATATAGTGATGGTATTTTCTCAAGCACAGCAATTTGTACAGCGCATTTATGATAACACATATGGTGATATTACACAATTTCCACTAAATAAAAACGAGTGCAACCTTTAAATGATTAATATTTTTTCCCTGGGAAAGGATGGATCCTGCTATATGCTTGTCAAACTCAGTTGGTGCAATGTTTTTTTTTCATATGCTCCCCGTGCCTGACGGCTGCATATGAGAGTACGTTTTATACATTTTTAAACTGATTTCTGGGCGGCAAACATGGTAGCAGCATAATATATGTGTTCACCGTTAAGTGGTTAATGGTTTATTTCTTCTGACAACCAACAAGTAAATGTTCCACATGAGGGTGAAGGGAAGCTTCACATGAGCTTCTATCAGCACAGCTGTTCACATGAAAAAGTAATGCTGAGTACCTTTCGGCCAGGACCGCGAACTGCAAGCCGTGACCCGGGCAGCGCGTTTGTATGCAAGTCTTGTCCGGAGGATAAACGGTGCTTGGCGGTAGCTCCGGAAAAGCATGACTAAGCCTTGAAATGCCTATTAAAGCATATTTTAGAGATACACAACCTTTAAAGGAGAGGATCGCGAGACTCAGATCTGGTACACTGCCACCTAAGCCGCACCTCCATCCATATGGTCGGTCGTCTCTGCTCGGCAGCCCGTCCTCGGAGCTAGCACACCCGGACAAATTATACGTGCGGTATATTAAACACAGAGGAACAATCTGCACGCTTCCCCAACCCACGCCGAGAAGGAAGCCTTGGGTATTTCTTTAATTCCCCTCCCACTCGCACCGCTAGCTTCGTTAGAAGCTAAGATGTGCCTCTAATTAGTTTTGCAGTGAAAACTTCAATCTCTCCCCCTCCTAAATGAGTGTGACCTTAATAAACAGATGAGACTAGTTACTTCAGCGCATTTTATGGTTTGATGTAGCCGACTGATTTGTTTAGCCTAGTTACACATGATTTGAACCTAAAGGAAAAACAAAACCCGGAAAGCAGAAAAGGTTACATAAAGGTCACAGGAGATCATTTCAAGTCAGCCCATTCTAACATTGAGATGCTCTGTTACTAACATTATCATTAATAAATATAGACTATGAATATCACATCATGGGAAATGCATTGAGGCAATTAAGCACTTGAGTGCACATATTGTAGATTTCTAAATGGCTGATATCATGGAAAATGACTTTGTGCTCTGGTCATTGACAGAAAAATAACCACCATACTTAATAAATAATACATTCATTGCTGCACAATAAACCCTTAAACAGCCGACAAGCACATGGTGCTTGCTATCTTCAGGCACCCATGTTGAACAAACTACATATGAACCAAATTGCTCTTTGTCATTAGAACATGCCTTTTCATATCCATGCTGCAGGCCAATAGAGTGCACAAGTATTCAGATCTGTCACAATTCTCACATTTTGTTGCTTCATTTCATTTACGACACTTTCACAGCTAATATGTTTTATAAATACAACCTACTCCACAAATTTGCAAACAAAAACAAGTGAAAAAAGTACATTAAAATGAAGTACAAATTAAATGGAGATGTTTTGATTGTGTAAGTATTCAACCCCTGTGCTATGGCAGCTCTACATTAATTCAGGTGCAAAACCCACGCATATTTTGCCAAGAAAACGCCGTCCCTACTCAGTGCCTAAACAATAAGGAAACTGGTGAGGGAAATCACTGTAAGGCCAAATAATTACTTTTAAAGAGTTGGGAAGTTCAATGACTAAGAATGGATCATTCAGGAAATCAGTCAAAAATATCAAGGGCACTGTGCAAAATCAGCTAGTATGGCAGGGGGAAAGACGGAAGCCATTACTAAAAAAAAAAACTCTTAAAGCCTACACTGCAAAAAATGTCTGTCTTAAAAAGTGTTTTAGTCTTGTAATGAGACTTAAGGTCATATTTTTTTTCCTCAAAAGTGGAAAAGTTTTAAGTTACTTTTTACTGATGAGTAAAATTATCTTACCCCACTGGCAGATACTTTTTTGCTAAATAAAACAACTAACAGAAATAAGATTCTAAAGTCTAAATATGAGATTAAAATGCTTGTTAAGATTTGCTTTTTTGCAGTGTACCTGCAGGTTGCAAGAAAGCATGATAGTAATCCAGCCAAAATGTGGGAAACGATTCTGTGGTGAGATGAGATTAAAATAGGCCTAACACCATTCCTACAGTGAAGCATGGTGGTGGCAGTATCATGCTATGGGCAGGCTTTTCTTTGGCAGGGACAGAGAAAACAATTAGATATTTGAGAAAAATGGACAGTGCAAAGTACGGGCAAATACTGGCAGAAAACATGTTTAAATGGACTTAAGAGCTGAAGCTAGGACTAAAAATCACCTTTCAGCAGGGCAACAATCCAAACACAATGCTACAATAGACTCAAGAATAAAAAGGTGAAGTAGCTCAATCAAAGTCAAAACCTCAACCCCATTGAAAGCCTGTGGTGCACAGTCCATAAGCAATGTCCAAGGCAAACAACGTGAGAGTTGGAGCAAATCTGCCAAGAAGAACAAGTGAAAATCATTGCTAATCGGCATGCAAAATTGACAGAGACTTACCCAAAACAAAAGGTTCTGTTGCCAAATATACAGTATAATAATAGTAATGTGAGCGGTTCTGAATACTCTGCAATATATTTCACTTTCATTTTTCTTTAAAATCTTAGTTCACCTTTCAAATTTTTCAGTTTGAGCATATCAGATTTTAATTACAATATTAAATGTATTCTACTATATATAGTACATAATGTACATAAAACGTGTGTGTGTTTTCAATTATCAATATATCAGTGCATTGAAATATTTGTAAAACTTGCATACCTTGTGAAAGCACATATTACACTTTATTGATTGCTCATTCTACAGTATATGCATCCAACTGCTGGCCTCCGTGCCGGTGCCACCAAACAACTGCAGCTAATCCAGAATGCAGCCACTTGACTTGTCCATAACCTTCCTAAGCATTCTTACATGACATCCCTCCTCATCACACTTCACTAGCTTCTTGTTACGGCTCACATAAAGTTTTTTGTTCTCACAGGACAGTGAGAAAAAATATCTTCGATATCTTCAATATATCTTTAAGCCGTATATACTGACTAGACCTCTACGCTTGGCAACCATAGGGCGTCTGGTGACACCTTCCCTGCCTGGTTGCTTGTTCCAGTGCCTGTCTATATTGGCCACTCAGTGGTGGAATGACATTTCGGAGGATATGATAGCAGAATCACTGGCCATTTTACAACAGAGATTGAAAACCTACCTCTTCATTCTGCATCTTGGCTGCCTTCCTATTCACACCCTCAATCACTTTCTTGTTGTGTAAATATATTAGAATTTAGGGTTGTAAAAGCATTCTGTATGGGTTTTTTGAAAGTTAGCTGCATGAATCTGACTTATATTATAGTTCTAGGTTGACATATATTAGCTTTCATTTTGTGCTTTATTTATGTTGCACTTTTACTGGTCTTGGATTGCTGTGAAACGGGTCTGGTTCTTTTGCTCACATAACTGCACTTATGTTTTCTTTCATTGTAAATTGCTCTGGATAAGAGCACCTGCCAAATGAACATAATCTAAATGTAATTGCTGTGCATGTTACATTGTTCTATATGAAAGTTATTGTTGAATTTTTATGAATGATACATTTTAATAGATTGGTGCATTCCTCCTTCTTAACAATGGAATGTACAATATTGGATATTATTTAAGAAAATAAAAGAGACTCAGATACAATGACTTTCATTATTACCTGGCTTGCTAGCTGAATTTAGATTTGTTTGTTTGATGTTTGGTTGCCATTTCTATGTCATTGCTGTATATACAGTATGTGCTAAGACCCAAGACTATAGACTGTTTGGCTGGCTTGCCAGGAAACAGAAATACAACATTCTTCCTAGGTGATTCCAGGTGAGGTTAGGTCACCCACTGTGCCAGGGCTAATCGATCAACAGGAAGTAAACTGCAGCAGAATTCAGGTCTTCAGGGAGCAGCTGAGGATTCTCTCTTCTGCCCCCGAGCTGAGTTAAGAGATAAAGTAACAGCTGAAGACAGATGGCTATCCAGAAGGGCATTTCAAAATCTTTTTTTGTTTGACAAAACAAACAATTGCGTTTGACAAAAATCAACGTATCGTTGGCCTCATGCAGACACTTGGTATGTCTATTTTCCTCACTCGAGTCCTGAAGTCCAAGCTCTCAACCAGCTCTGTGTACTGTAAATGTCTCATAACTCAACAATGAATTCGGTTCAAAACTCCATGTGACTGAACTATAATGCTGTGCTGGTAAATGGAAAAATAAACCATTTTTTGTTTGTGCCTGAAAATTCTTTTGGAGATTGGAGGTCTCTGTGCTATAACAATGATATATGCTCTTTGGGTGCGAAAGCCTCCAAAAAGTTATGAAGGGGGCTAAACTACAGACAAAGTGCACAACATCTGACCAACAAAGCACAAGTGATTCTCACCTCACTGTAAAACTGTACAGCTTTTTTGACAGCTCATGAACTGCAGGGACACATCAAACTCGTTTTAGCTCCAGGTTGTCCACGTTAAATCAGGCTCACAAAAATGCACAAATTCCTTTCATGCTACTAAGACACGTTTCTAGGGCTTCAACTGAATAAAAATTTACTTTGAGGTCATTGTTTTTTTTTTCCAAAATAGCCTTGCGCTCTTGCTTCACTGTTTTTCAAAGCAACTGTGGAAGCGCATCCATAAATTAAAGTTGTTGACTATTGACAGGAATTCTGCTTCAAAGCTTGCCGTCTCCCGAGGAATGGAAATTAGATGAGATATTGATGGCAATTCTTTAAACTTTTATTATTTCAGCAATAGAGAGAAGCTCAATTCTGTGTCAAAATTTGTATTCCAGCACTTTCCTTAAATATTTAACGGGAGACTTACACAAACTGTTAAAATTGTCTTTTTGGCAAACCTTTTATTTGTTGTTTTCGCTCTGTGGTAATAAAGGAATAGCTTTAATATTTATTTTTTTAAATCTGTCAACATCTATGCTTGATGTGCACAGTAGGACCATTGAAGAAATATTACATTATGAAGCTTCATTTCCAGAGGAAATATTTAATTATTAAGCTTGAATAATCATAAATATCTCCCCATCCACAGAGCTAAATCTGCAGCTTTGCAATGTCTAACAAGGCAAACCAACGAAAAACGATTCCACGCCAGACTTTGCTACAGTGGCTGCAGGCCTTAGTGTTTTTCATCCGTTCAAATGGAACATCATTATGACACTGTGCAGCGTCTAACTACGTGTTCAGTTTTTGTTGCAGACCTGTTAAATTTGTGTAGCAGACGCGGACCCATATGCAACTCTGAGCGACACTGCAGCTCGCCTCGTATATCTCCGCGGTAACGTTCGTCATGATCGCGCTCTCATCAATTAAAATCTCCACGGAGTTTATGGAGGCCAAATGAAAGTAGCGGGATGGATGGCTCCGCTGCCAAGAGAGTCACCTGACTGCCATCTTCAGCACCATATATCTCAGCCCCCATTACAGTTGCATGTTTGTTGACACGTGCCAGCATTACATGTTTTAGTCCTCCTTGACTGAAAAATGTGACATTGTTGGGAGAAATGGCTCAATTCCCAGAAATTGCACTATAGCAGAATAGTGTAAAATATACAGCTAAAGGAAATTTGCCACCAGTCATTAAACATTCAAATGGCTGTTGCTAAGGCTGCAAAACTGAGTGCTGTGTGCCACATATGGTAAGAGTTTTGCACGTGATTCATGCTGTTGCTTCAATGTGCAAAACAAAATGAGTAATCCAGATGTAAAATGTGCTTGAAAGTTTAGTAGGGGACCAGACCAGACAGAACTACTCTTGACACTTTAAATTCCACTGATGTCTCCAGCTGCAGGTGTTGGCCTAAAGAACACAGATTAACAGAGTTCTTGATGCATTTGACCGTAAGTAATGTAATAGCAATTCAGCCTGGTTCATTGAGGTGCTCTCGTGTTCATTCGTCATGTGTTGTTCAAGCATTACGAGGTTGTAGTCCCTGAATTTGGAGTGTTTGACATGATGGACAAGCACTCATCCAGAAAATCTACAGCTCTGTGTACAGTTTCCAGAGTGCATACAGTGTATATGTATCTGCTGTCGAAGGACCGTTCAGTGGCCTAGTGAATGATGGGAAGCTCAAGTGTAAGCCTTTCTCTTTACAGGCTCCTAGGTGTTGTACCCTGCTAAAGCTATTGAATCCTAACTGTTCCTGTGCTTATTGTAGCCAAAGCTATACTGGGGAATTTATGGTATCAGTTGGCAGGGTATTCGCTACTTTATTGTGTGACAGGAACTCTTAATCAAGCACCTCCATTTTTTCTGCATAATTTACTCCAATTGCACAATCATGTGGGGCAACAACTGTGCAGTGGCACTTGAGGGCACCTGTGGTGTTTCTCTGAGATTAAAAAATGTACCTTACATTTTGGTACAAGCTACAAGGTGGTGAGTCATATTTATTTCACTTTTAATTAAATTTACAAAAATCCTGCATTAAAACAACAAATGTTTAGTTTGATGTTTCTTACACATGCTGACATAATACTCCAAACTTTCATGGACATGTACCAAACTCTCTGTTGTGTGTTGGACACAAACATCCAGGTTATTTCCTTTTAATGACTGGACTAGCATGATAAATGAATGCATTTGGTCATTTAACTCAACAGACAAGGCTGCATCTTCCAAAATGTCTAAAGGACCATTTCACTTCAGTAATGGAGGTTACAAAATGTTGGTAAGACATGAAATGATTGTAAGTTTGAAAGCTATATGAAAATGCATTTTAAGAATTTGAATAATTTAATGGTTGGATACTTACACTCGATTTTTTCCAAACTATACAACTCTTCATCAGGAGCCGTCTTTGGCCTTTCTTCTGTTTAATGATTTTAATAACATTAAAGATTAATTATTTTGCTCTCTCTCTTCTTTATATCAAACATTGTGGATCTTGTCACAGTGTAGTCTCTAGCAATAGCACAAATTACATGTCCCTTTGTCTTTGTTTTTAACAGTGGAAAAATTACAGAATGGCACACCCTGTATATATCTGGTATGACAGTGATATTAAAAATAAAGTCACTAATTATTATTGAAGGTTTCAAAACAGCCAATTATCACAAGTAACACCTCTTGCCTTAACTACTGATTTTCTCCATATCTATTATCTTTCCATGTTTGTAGTTTCCATTATAACTTCTTCCTCCCTCATTCCTTTGTGTATCCAGTGTTTATCCTTGGCCTGATGCAAGTCCCACTGTAAATCTTCAAGGCAAAAAAATTTTGTTCATGTATAATAGAATTTTGGCAGTTTTCTCTCTTGAATAAATACAAAGTTTGACTGGTGTTTCCTTCTGCAGAATGAAAATGAACCTCATGGAACTTTCTAACCACATGCTAACATGCTGCCGACCCATTATGAGGATATACAAGCCAAATGCTTGGGAAACACTTTTGCTTTGTTTTTTTCAGGTCTCATATCTAGCTGTACTGTAGGTATCAGCGAAAGGTGGCTGATGGGAAGGCACAAGCTCCTAGTTGACACATCTGCATTCTTTGTATAGGGTCCAAGGAGAAGGATAAGGGGCACTACCTCCACCCATAAACACACACACATAGTACAGGCCGGCCCTCTGTCTGCCACCCGGTGCACTGACCAGCTGTTTCTCGTCTGTCCATGCTGTCTTCCGTTGATCTCTCCTGCACGTTACAAGTGGCCTCCGGCTCCAGCATATGCTCTGGCTCTTCTTCTACTGCAGCAAAGGAATGCAGCTGTCAGAGGATATGTCGCCTTTGAGTGGTGATGTACCTGTCACAGGGCGACGGGGTGAAGCTGAGACAATGGCAGTCGTTTGGTGACCTGGTCACACTCGGGGGAGACGGGGCTCAGGAACAGGCCGTCTCACATGCCGCACTGCTATTTCAGCGCATTCACATTGTGTAACGGTCATGCTTAAGGTTGTGCCGTTTCCTCTCGGGTCCTTTTTTTTTTTAAATAAAAAAAGAGATCAGGACAGTCCACACTCCTTTTGTATTTTTTGCTATATTCAGATGGGTGGAAAGCAGATAGGATAACAAATAGAAAAGTCTCGCCATCGTCTTGGGTACCTTTTAATTCTGGGAACTGCACACAGATACAGATCTTGGATCAGTGGTACCAGCCAATTCTAGCAAGCATCGAAATATGGAAAGAGCTGATGAGGCTGGGCTTTGTTCAACATCACTAAGTTGAAATTTAATTTCTAACAAATCCCACCCAGCACTGCTATCATTGCCCAAGGTTAAGGCATAGCAGTGTGTGTGTGTGTGTGTGTGTGTGTGTGTGTGTGTGTGTGTGTGTGTGTGTGTGTGTGTGTGTGTGTGTGTGTGTGTGTGTGTGTGTGTGTGTGTGTGTGTTTCTGTGTGTCTGTGTGCCTGCATGCACTTGTGTGTTTATGTGTGTGCGCATGCCAGTGTGTGTGTCTGCATGCGTGCTTGCGGGTGCGGCAGCAGCCAGGGTCTATACTTTACAGTCTCTGCTGTGATAAGTGCGCCCTGACTGAAGGAGCCCAGTTTTGCAGCAACAGACAGACCAGGTAGACATTTCAAATCTGGCATTGTTCAATACATCGATAATAAAATTAACATTTATGAGAGCATGAAGATGTGACAGGAGACCCTGGGGTTTCTGTAGGTAAATCACTGATCCAAGAATCTCCTGTAGGTAGCCACACCATTTTTAATTTGTAGTTTGAACCACTCAAACATGGCTTTTATGGAGCAGTGACAACACAAATGTCAAATACTCACTTCTCAAATGATTCCACTTAATTGCATTCTTATCGGATCCCTGTCTGGTTGTTGTTTGAAGTACAGTAGGTATTTGAGTTGGTTTAGTGTTTGAATGTAACCTACTGTACTGTAATCATTAACTGTTTTGTTTTTTCTTAATACTTTTTGTGAACAGGGTCATCAAGAGATTGTTTAATCAGCCTGTTTTTGTGATTTCTGGTGAATATATTTAGTCCCATTTTCATTTAAATGGGAAAATGATCAGGCTGATTGAACTTTGGGGTACAATTTTTCAAATGCTGCTGACAGCTTAAGATGAGTTTCCCCTCTTTTCAGCCATTTTGTTTTTTTAACATCTGAATTTTTTGGCTGTCTTGATTCCCACATCCATTTTTTGAGAAAGCCACACAATCTTTTGGTATATGGATGGTTTAGTTCATTACTTCGTATGTACCTGGTAAAAACCAGCATTTCAATCCTTCTGCAGTGGAAAACATTTAAAGGGATGCTGGCAGACACCTGCACATAAATGTTTCTGTTATAGCTCTCTGAAGACCTTCAATTAAAACCAAATCTCATTGTAATTATTACAAAATTTAAAGAGATATACTTAGCCAAGAGTAGGCTTTATTAATATATATACGTGTATATATACAGTATATACTGTATATACGTATATATGTATCTGTGTTTGAATTTCTTAGCCTTAATGCATTGTAATCTATGGCAATCTGCCTGTCCAGAGAATGCATTGGACAATTGTGCTGTATTGACACAATCGTGATATTTGGAAAACTGTGAGACAAATGACCCATTTCTGTCTGCATAGATGAATTTAAAGTTTCATATTTAATGTCTGGGTTCTGCACACTGGTAACATGGGCGAGCATCTCCCCAAAAGAACTTTGAGAAGCAACATATCCCTTATATTTCATGGTGTATAAAACACTATCCCTCACTATGTGAAGGAGCCCATAAATATTGCATTTTTATTGTCTAGAACAAGTAACGGCTGCAGGCATGCAAAGCATAGAGGATTTTTTGGGATAATATTCACAAACATTTCCCTTTGACAAACATTACTTACTGAACTATTCTTCGCTGTTAACTTCAGTTTGGCTTTTTCCTTCTCTGTTGCAGACAGGCACTTACAGTATGGATCTTTCATACAAAGCCATTCAACAAAGACAACAAAAGCCTGTGAACATAAATGACTACGGGTGGAAATGGGAGTCTTTGTTTAACTATACAGAACTGAGAGTTCCGCTTCTGTCCCCCACGTAAATCCCTCTTTAATGATAATGGTTTCATTTTACTGTTACCATGTGTGTTGCCTGAATCTGTAACACTAGCTAGGCCTCCATTAGAATTTACCTTGGAGCACTGAAAACAATCACATCTACTTGAATGGAAAACACCCACCAAGACAGGTGTTTCAAAATGGCTTTTTGTCAGGAAAAGTGGTATCACAAGATTTGAGCATTCTCCTCATGATGGTTGATTTTATGCAGCTGTGGTACATGTTTTGTGCAAACCACAACTAAACTAATATTTGCACTGGTAATTTCACTTTTTCCCCAATCTAGGCACTAAATAGAGATGTGAAGTGTCTTTCATTTTTCGATAAATAATGCTAGTTTCCTATAGGAAAGTCACAAAATTGGTAATTGACATTTCAAAGTCGTATTCATTCACATAAATGGAAATATAACAGTCTTTGGGCTAATGAACAAGGTGAGACCTTCTAAAGTATATATTTTTACTCAGCATAAAGGATTATGTCTCACTTTCAAGGGACTATTATTCGTGAAGAGTCAGCCATTTTTCTCCTTCAATTCCAAAAGGTACAAAGGTTCTGAAAGGTCTCCTTTTGACCCAGACTTGAAACAACAATATCGATTCTGTGGGCTTGCCTTTTGCCACTCTACCATTTAGGGGCTGCCCATTCTTAACATGTGAGTCAAGCTTAGAGGAAGATTGCAGGATTTCAGGGCCCAGTTCTGAGTAAGCTTCCGTTGGGATCTTTTGAAATCCTTGACTGTGGCACACAATGCAGTTTCACTGTGATGCTGACTCATGCAAGCACCATGCCGTGGATTAGCCCATGCCTTGGAACTTAAATGCAGACTACACACACTTACACACATATGCACAAACACACAAGCAGCCCACTTCCACAAGCAATATACACAAAAACTCACACACACATTTATACAAATTCACACTCACATGCACAGCAAAAAATGCACATGCAAACACACACACACAAAAGATCACACAAAAGACACACACACGCATGCACACACAAACATAAAAAATGATAAACAGTGAAAAGGGAGTGGGAAGCTTTGTAAGATACTCATGACTTAGAGAGCTACTCTGATTATTCCAATTCAGCATGGGGGAGGGGGGTTGCATATTACTACTGTATGACACTGAACCTGAAGCCGCAGCATAGATTGCATCATGTCTGGGCCCCTGTCCAGCATACGTTATCTGACATACCAAGGTTGCCACTCTCGTAAAATGTGTTTTCTCCGTAACAAAACAAATTGAATATGGTCAGGAATTTAAGTTCTAGAAATACATGAACCTACCATTCATTTGCAAAGTTACTCTGCAGAATTGGGGATCAGGTAGACTACTCAGACTAAGAATCTAAAGCCCCAGGGAACAAATATTCGTGATTGCCTTCTAATTCGGTTAATTTGGGTCTTGTGGACATACAATATGCATATACTTGTATTGGAAATAATTACTTTCTGAATTCCAGAGATACTGAATACTTTTACCCTCGTTTTTGGATTGAAGTTGGGCGGTACTATAAATGGGAATGGTGACATCACTAATCCCACACCAATCACAAGGCTGATGTTGCTTGTCCCTCCCACCAGCATTTGTCAAAATGAATGCGTTCCCGCATTAATGCCTTATTCAAACCATACAGTCTATGATTCGAACACGGCCAGTGTGTTAGCTAGCCCAGTGCTGTGGATTTAGCTACTACTTTCAGTTATGCGCATCTTGGCTAACGTTGGGCATGTAGCACTAACGTTAGATAATAATGTCACATATGCCTTCTCATCGCTGCACACGCCGGTGCTGGGTACAGCGCACTTGTTTTTTTTTAATGCACAGAACTGAAGCAGAGCTTTAGTTGACAGGGTAACCAACCAAATAATTCCATGGCATTCAACATGCGAGCTACCCAACGTCAACTAGCTAGCTAACTAGCAGCAATAGCCACATCTTTATTGGTTATTGGAAGAAACAAATGTTATAACAAAGTAAAGAAGTGTGGTTTATTATTACATGGAAACTTATTATGTTGAAACCCACCATTCTGTCACCACCTGTGAAGCCAGAGAACGTGGGTTATCTGGTTGTGGAATTTCTACACTCTCAAATTCAGTTTCGGTAGGTTCGTACCAAGGGGTCAAACCCGGGCTTTTGTTTTGAAGCTCACTTCCTGGTTGGGCTGGGAGCGGCCATAGTGCCATTGCTCACTAGCGCCACTGCGGTTGGCTCCAGTATAGGTCTTTCACCATGTAAGTCAATGGCAGCAATGTTGTCAAGATACTAAGTCAATACATTTTTTCCACAAGAAAATGTAGTGGCAATAGGTGCTTTTCCATCGTCTAATGCCTCTCCATGTGCCGGTTTTTTGTAATTATTGTGTCGTTTGGACAGGGTATTAACATTTGTTCAGGACCAGTCAGAGGGACAGGTTGAGTCCTGGGGTCACTGGCAAAGATAGGTTCTATAGGGTTCTCATTGCCCTCACTCGGAGGGGCGGGACAGAAGTCGTGGAAGTCGATGGAGAACATCCCTTAGTAGCCTACCGTGAACAAGCTGTTGTTTTGTGGACGCAGTTCGTAACATAGCCTAATAAATTGACTTTATTATATATAGCCTTACTCGCTCATCTTCAACATGTCTGTCATCACATATTCATTTTGGAGTGAGCTATGATGTGTCTACTACGGGAAAAAAATACTGTTTCGTGAGATGAGAGACAGCAAGGGATGTTGCAGCTACAGTACAGGCCCAGCGTCTCGGAGCAAGCAGCCAAACTGTGGGTTAAGTATATGAAATCAATTGCTCAATATAACTTTATCAAGTTAGATATTAATTTAGTTATTCAACCCCCTCCCGTACGCAATCGCCTTACTCCCCCTGCCATGAACGTTACCATTGCTTAGCAAAGCTGGGTTAGCTAGATAGCAAGTTAACAATAGCTCACGGCAAGTCGTTTTAACATTTACGTTAGCTAGCAAGCTAATTATAGCTTATGGCTAGCCCTTTTAATTTAACAGTTATTCGACTTCCTTAAAGTCATCCTTGCTGGTTTGCCATATAAGTTGGCTAGCTACCGTGATTGCCTAGCTAACGTTACTAACGTTAGCCAGCTGCTCTAACTAGAACCCTAACCGGACATTTCTACACCTGGATGATTTTTTTTCGATCCCAAAAATTAAGAAAATGTGCGGGGAATAGAGCCAAATTGTTCGCGGTATGTTTGTACTGACTCAATCATACATTTTAACGATTTTAGGCTTTGTTCCCTGGGGCTTTAAGGAACAATTTTTAATTTACAGAAGAATAGCACTGTCTCATTTTTTCTCCCAAAATTAATTTTTTAACAGCCAGAGCAGTTCCATAGGACGTAGAAGTGATGCCTCTCCCATTACGAACTAGAAATGCTGCCTCTCCCATTGCAAACATGCTTAGTCAGAGACTATGAAAATCATGGGAGAACCTGAAGACAAGACACAGCATGTGGCTGTTTTACTCAAACTATTCTGTCACAATTCACCCAATGATCTGTTCAAACAAACATTGTACGTCTGTATTCACTAAAAGCAGCCCATCAGTGCTGAGAGTAGAACAGAGAGAACTATGCAAATAATGCCCACAGCGTGCATTTTATATATTTGCCACACGGATTATTCATTTATTGTCATCAGAATGGGTTTGTCTGATTGCACTGACTATGGAGTTTGACTGCAGTGGAATATACTGTAGTAATGTAATGTAGTATCATATCATATTTTTCAGTGTGTATTCTTGGGCCAATCTGAGGGGTTTTGTGTATAATAATGATTTGCCAGTATGTGGGATTAAGCCAACTGTCCTTTCAGTGTACATTAACACGTTCTAAAAATGTTTGCATCCAATGTGGGGCTGATCATGTCCAATTCTCCCTAATTTCGAATGTTCAGTTAGTGATTTGCAACTGCAGCCCCGTTCATGCAAGATCCCCACTGGCAATTCAACTGCGGTTCTCCTCCAAAACACATCTGCGGTTCTCCTCCAAAACACATGGTGTCGCCAGCTTTTCTTTTCACACCACAGCCTACAGCCAAGCTCACTTAGAATGGAGTCAGAGGAAGACCTTTTATATGTGGCTATGGGTGGATTCCAATCGCTTATTTTATCCGTCCTCTTCTCCTCTGTCCTTGCCTGACCCGGAAATCGGTCGAGGTTCGCCATCTTTAAGGACATTCCAAACCGCTAAATGCTCCTCGGAGGAGCGAGGAGTGGGGAATGACGAGGCCCCCGGATGGTGCTTTAGTGAGGAAACACAAGTGTAGCCTTTGCGGAAGCCTTTTCTCAGAACGCGTGACGTGTATAAATTATCCAACACTCTTCACATCTGCCATGTCGCAGGCACGCCCTACACAAATAAAATTTTACCCTTCCTTTCCATTTATTATAAAGTGCTAATCCATAATGACACTCATTCTTTATAACTAACACAAGCTACATTTATTCATGAACTATAGTTAAGCACATGAACATAATATTACGCTGACGCTTGATTGAGAAGGACGTTCCATTTGCCTAATGCATGTTGCCTCGTTTCCTCCATCCTCGTATCTGATCCTTGCATCCTTTCCTCGCGTCCTCTGTTGGGCGGAGCTAAGGAGCGAGGAAAGGACGCGAGGAAAGGATTCAAGGAGTAAAAGTAAGCGATTGGAATGAACCCTATGACATGCATCCATGCATATCAATTATTAAACAGTGGGGGTTGCTAGAGAGTAGTGAAATGTGGACCCCTAACCAACTGAACTTTCTGTTACCCTGACAACGTTATCGCCAATTGGGCATCGACCTATGGAGCTATTGGCACCATCCAGATTATATCCGAGGCCGCGGGGCTCATCTATGCACCACAGCGTGGTGCCTTAACGGAATGAGCCACCCAGCAGCCCCTACATTAAAGTTTTTAAGTTTAAGTTTTAAGTTTATGAAATATACATTCAAAACAACATGATCACTCCATAAAACACATCCCTTGTTCAACCCAATGTTGCACAGCCACCCTAAACATATAGTAGAGTATGCAGAACTGCAGGGAAATCAACAGGAAAGCAGAATAATATTTATTGGATTCCATGAGCACAGATTATCACAAGCCCTAAAGCCATTGATCAGTCAACTTTATCTGGGAAACAGTGTATCCTTTGGGCCCTAGTGAATTAATCTAATTTTCAGTCTTCTAAACAGATTTGAATCTGTAAAATATGTCAAAACAAAGTTGCATGCACAAAACACTGTAGGCTGTTACTCATGGTTTTCAGTCTTTGTTTGAGCGAACTAGTTGAGTAGCTGTGAATATCAGTACATCGAAATGTTGCGAGCAAGCAGGCTTATTTCTGGAGAGACACAGACATATTCATGCCCCTGATATCCATCAGTCCTCTGAAAGGACAGAACACAAGGAAACCTGGAGATGAAAGAGGCTTGGAGATCTCAGAGCTCTCTGTGCTGCTGTCAAGGAATGCAGCCCTAAATTTCCTTCCCACTACCTTCCTGAACACAGATGCACAAAGAAGAAAAATAAGGGCTGGCTAGCAGCAGGATAGCACTTTAACCTCCATGATAAAGAGCACCTTTGCTAATCTCCCCACTTTCAAGGGCACTATCTCCTTAATGATATCCCACAGACTCGAACACAAACAAAGATATCTGGTCCCCTGCTCTAAATAAGCATCATTTCCATTAGCAACAACAGCAACAAAAATGCTACACCAGTTGAGCCTGTGAGTTTGAAGGAACATGCATTTGCACAGACACACACACTCACAAAGGCACACACATAATGCACATACACACAAACATACATGCACAGATGGACGTATCCACAAATGTACGAGAGTGCACAGAATGGGTGAAAAAAAAAAACCTCCAACCAAGACAGTTTGGTACAGTAGTTTGTGGGTATCAATCACATGCGAAATTGAGGTCATCTCCCTCAGTGATGGGGTTAATAGTGGCCGCTCGGGGGGGGAGAGCATGATTCCGAAACAATTACGCAGCCACATCAGGACACGCACTCGGGCGCCGGCGGAAATACCGGAGGAGGTCGACAGGCAATACTCGCGGGCGGGCCTCGATCCTCCTCAGAATGATTACAGAAACCCGGCAATCAACAGGGCTCCTCTGTTTCCCATTACCCAAGTCACCCCACGGCACATTAGACTGCACTACACAAGCGGGAGCTACTTCAGAAGGTGGTTTTTAATATTGTTCTTACTTGTCAGTGAATACCCAACCTTGTTTGGGCACTTGTCTCCACACTTCCCTATATTATGTAATTTTTTCATTTAATCCTCTTTCTCATTTGCTTGCAAAATGCTATGCTGTTAAGATTCATGGAGAGCCGTCATACAGTGGGCTTGATTCGGCAACGGCTGTTCAGTGGAATGCCTGATTTATTATTCTGCCCGCTATATTTCCCTGCCTGCGAGTTAAAATGTCTGTTTTCTTTCCTAACCATGCTCTGGGGCATTTCGTTTGCATCTAATCTTTATTGCTAGTCGGCCATTTATAGCACAGGGAGAAGAACTGTTTTTTTTTTTTTTTAAGAAGTGGCACAAGTGCGCTTCGCGTCAGACCAGCCCAATAATTTCTTTGAAAACCCCAGTCACTTTTGGTAATGTGTTTCAGTGATCACCAACGCCAGGGGCTTGACTAGCTGTAGACTGAACAGTCAGCTCTCACCGCACAGCGAGCAATTCGTTATTTCTGACATGCCGCACACAGAACATTTCCCTACTGTGTGCCTTTGTCACGTGCAGGTTCTAGGAGGCAGTGAGCGATACACAGCCCTTTGCTGACTTGTGTGCTTTCCCCCAGTTTCTGGGAATATGGCCGTGAGGAGACCGGCACAAGCCGCAGAGGAATTCTCCTGCAGTGCCTCTCTCTATTTCATCTTTACAGCACATACGCTTTATTTCCACTGGCCTCACTCAGCTGTCCCTGAACCTCATCACACTGGCATGGCTGTGGCATTTTCCAGAAACTACAGTATGGCTGGCACTGAAAGTGTTCCCCGGGGAAGAGGCTTGCCTCCTCCTGGCATTGCCCTGTCACTGCTGTCGATGTCTTCTTGGCTCTCAGGAAGGCAATGAAGGATGAGAAAAGCTTGGAAAGTGTTTGTATTTACACTGTTGCACCAGCTCTGGTCAAATGGCAGGGGCAGCAGTCATTTTCTGGTTTGCAGCACCTCTTTGTCTGCTGCTATGTATTGTGCATAGGTGTGCTATTCACAGTGAAATGATACCAGTCTGAAATGTTCTTGAAAGAAGCTCATGCGAAAATTTTGATTAAAACTAGCAATCAAACTGGCATGCTAATGACTGGCTGACAAACCCAGAAAATAAATTGGTCTCCAGTACAGTAAATGGAAACTGCATTCCAGTTCAGGCAGTGGTCACTGGGTGTGAACTATTACAAAGCTTTAATGGAGATCCCAAGGAGTAGCATGGGGAATGATATCTCTGATATGTGAATATGATCACAAAACCCATGATTTTACTGCAATGTGAAGTCATTTTGTCAAACGATGAAGTAGTCCCTTTGGACACGAGCACAAAAGGAACATTCTTACATGTCATTAAAACATGGCATCAGTGAGGGACCATTGAAGGGGGAGCAGCAAGTTGAACTTCTTCTAGAACTGCTAATGAATAAATGCATCCGTCAATGTGTCAAGCCATATTAAAATGTGTGCTGTTGTGCATGAGTAGATACTGCTGTTTTTGTTTAATTTGTGTCACTCAAGCTTGTTCCCCTCAAAAACTAACTAATTTTAGAATGGACCCCAATACACAGCTATAGAGAGCAGGAGGTATATTTCAGATTTTTTGATGGAAAGTGTGACTCAATAACATTTAGTAGGTTATAATTGGGTTCATTCTTTGTTTGGTTCATCTGAGGTTCATATCTTTGAGGTTCCACTGTATTTAACTTTTTTTGTGGTAATTTTGAGTTTAATTTTATGCCGTGTCACGGTATAGTCGTGATAACAAGCCTGCGAAGGTGGTCTGTCTGAGCAGACACTGGATTCTACCTTGTGCTTACAATGATACACCTTCATTGAGGCAATTCATATTATTGTGCTGATGATCTAGGCTGCATTGAAATGACACCCTTCAAGCTTGGTATCTTGATTTGTTTAATAAGATGTGACTCATCAAAGCAAGTGGAGCCGTGCTGAGCAGCAGAGTCCTAGAACCAGACCACCATATGCCAATTTTCTCTCATTGTATACCATGGAGATATACAGAGGCAAGGCAATTGTGAGCTGGCAGTACTCCACGGATAGGAAACAAATACCCCATCCCCTCCCCCACGGGAACAGGAATGAAAGGACAAAGCAAGTTCAATGTGCAGCAGCAACCTCGCTGATAGACCTGACCTCCAACTGGACTCTGCCAGCTTGTTACGCCAGGAGCCAAGATCAATCATTTCTATGGAAATAAATACCGGAACGCAGGTCTCCGCTCATCCATTTTCAACTCGCTCAGTACACGCGCCATCCAGATAATGCGTTAGAACGGCACGGTAAAGCAGAAATATGAATCACTTCATGAATGCAGTAAGCGTTAGTTTAGCACGATTTTAACTGTGACATGATTTCCTGCTGAATACCGCCAACTCCGGAAAAAGCAAAGACTGACACAAAAGCACTGCAGAAACAGGTGAGAGTTAGCAGAGCTGGTGGAGGTGAAGGACAGTGGCCCAGACTTCTGTCAGTATCTGCACCAGCTGGCTCCAGGACCCCTGGCCATCGAAACACTACGCGCCTGCCAAGAAAAAACCTCCATCTCAAACAAAAAACCTGTTACGTTATTTGCTTAGCAGATGCCCTTATTCAGGGTGACTTACATAGCTAACTCATTATCCGTTTACACAGGTGGGTACATAACAGAAGCAATTCAGATTACGCACCTTGCTAAAGGGCACAACTTCAGTGCCAAAAACAGGATTCTAACCTGCCTTGTGGTTTGAAGCCCAGGACCCTAACCATTATGACACATTGCTACCATGTTGGTATTAAGCGGCGTAATGCCCCACTGGGGTAACTTCTGCCATATTCACATCAGGTACAGGCCTCGTTAGGTGTTGACCATACAATCCAGTCAACATAATATTATGTAAAACAGTGCTGTTTTATATGGAGCGGACACAGCATTAAAACTACTCCAGATATTGTTCAACCTTCTAAAAAGCCTGTGGGAATAACATGGAATTAAAATGCTTTGAAGTTCAGTGGGTCTGCACCATTTTGTTAGCAGCTATACCATTAACAATGCAGACAGGTGGAATTCAATCACACTCTTTAGTTGACTGGGCCCTGTGTCCTTACACTCAACTGAGTGTAAAAACAAAAAAGTAAGAAAAACCTATTCCAGAAAATGCCTGATATGAATGTCCACACAGGCGTTTTCACAGGGATTGCCTGCAGTACAGTAGCCTCCCTTTCGCCTCACCAGAGCCCCTTGTCCAATTACTCCTTAGCAGGAGCCCATCAGAAGTTGTGGAAGTTCTGTGTCACGGTTCTCTTTGAATCGCCCACAGCTGCTCATCGTTACTATGGTTGTCACCTCCTAACCACTTAGTCTGTGTTATCTGGTTCCAAAATGAAGTTGTCACACAGGGCCGACCCCCGCCGCATTCTTTGCAGCTCCGCAGAGCCAAGGGGCATGACCCTCGACTCAGAAAGACCCACTGCTTAAATGCAATCCTGCTCCAATTAATGCTGGCCAGATGGTAGAGCGCATTTAATGCAGTGGTGTCGCTGGGTGTCGCTATACCTGTTAACAACTCTGCAAGAGCAAGCCAAAGTTTGTTTGGAATGACAATGAGTCTCTTGCATCTTTGTGGAGGACCACTTTGTCTTTTCCGTGGGTTTCTTTATTGAGTACCGGGGAGAGTAGCAGAGGAAAGATTTAGTGGGGAGAGATAATTATTCAGACTGATTATTAGTCAATTATGGTTACTTTACAGGGCATTTGCACTGGAGAGGGAGAAAGTAATCCCAAGCTCAGCGATGTCTCGATAATTGTATTTTGTGCTCGCAATTTAATGTTAGGCACATTATCATCATTAAACATTTGCTGTACATTGGTGGTGCAATATTCTGGCATGTGATGAAGTCTTGGAGCTGCGAGAATCTAATTCCACCATCTCAGAAGTAGGTCTGCCATCTCCCACAGTGACATTGGATCACCCTTGTTTTTGCTTAATGTGTTGACACAGTCTGAAGCCCAACTGCACATTTAGCAGTCATCTGGCTTTCTAGCTGAGCTGGTGGTGCAGACATCGAAAGGTTCTGGATCATATTCTAGTACTGAGAAAGTATAGAAATCAAGTAAATGATGGGTGATACCAAACACATCATCTTAATCATATGCCTACTATTGTTTTAAAGATATGTTGCATATCAACATTTCAATTACATTTTGATGGAATCACCATAAAGTTTCTACTGCCCATGTATCTTATCAGTTTTGCCTAGATGAGTTGTTCTGGTACCTTGAGGTGATATGCAGCACAATACATTCCTTTAAATGCTTAGGTCTATAGCACCCCACTTTCTATCATAGCAACACTGATAAGTTTTCATCAGTTTTCATTTTCATGATAAGATTCACACTCAGTGGCCACTTTATTAGGTACATCTATCTAGTACCGAGTATGACTCCCTTTTGCCTCAAGCCTGAATTCTTCGCACCATGGATTCAACAAGGTGCTGGGAAACATTCCGTTGGGATTTTGGTCCATGCTGATGCGATAGCATAATGTAGTTCCTGCACACATTTCAGCCACACATTCATGCTGCAAAACTCCCATTCCACCTCATCCCAAAGGTGTTCTATTTGATTGAGATCTGGGGACTGTGCAGGCCATTGCAGTAAACTAAAGTCACTGTCATGTTCATGGAACTTGAGAGAATGTGTGCTTTGTGACATGGTGCATTATCCTGTTGGAAGTATCCAACCCAGCACATCTGGTTCAGATACAACTCCTGCCATAAAGGGATGCACATGGTCAGCAACAATGCTTAGGTATGCTGTGGCATGCAAATGATGCTTGATTGTTATTAATTCCCAACACCATTACACCACCACCACCACCAGCCTGCACCAAGGCATGATGGATCCATGGATTCATGCTGTTTATGCCAAATTCTGACCCTAGCCTCTGCATGTCGCAGTAGAGATCGAGATTCATCAGAATCAGACCAGGCGACATTTTTCAAATCTTCAGTCGTCCATTTCAGTTATTACATGCCCACTGTAGCCTCATCTTCATGTTCTTAGCTGACAGGAGTGGAACCTGGTGTGATCTTCTGCTGCAGTAGCTCATCTGCTTCGAGGTGTGATGTGTTGTGCATTCAGAAGATGCCCTTCTGCACAGCACTGTTGTAAACAGATGTTATTTGAGAATTTGTGGTCTTTCTGTTAACTTGAATGAGTCTACCCATTCTCCTCTTACCTATATCATCAAGAACATGTTTTCGCCCACAGAACTTCCGCTGTTTATTGGTTATTGCACCTTTCTCAGTAAACTCAAGAGATTGTATTGCGTGAAAATCCCAGGAGGGCAGCCATTTCTGAGATGCTGGAACCACCTTGTCTGGCCACCGACAATCATACCATGGTCAAAGTAGTCACACATCTTGCAAATTCAAATGTTCAAACAACAACTACCTTTTAACCATGTCTGCATGCAGTGTTTGATCTAGGCTGTACCATTGCGCCATTGGCCTAGAAATTGATGCAGGGGCACAATTGACCCCCTCCCAGATTGACCAGTGGGAAAAAACAAAGAAAAACGTTACTGTTTGCATTGTAAGTAACTTAATGTAATGTTAGAACTTATCACATCACCAGCCAAAGCTGTAATGTTACAAAATGTTGCAAGTTAGTCAATATAGCTAATGTTAATTATCTATCTATTTAGTTATTAATATAGTAATTAATCAATAATATTGACATTAATTACGTCTTGTTTTAACTTAACGTCGCTAGTTGGCGAAGTGAGCTAGCTAGCTACCTTCACAGAAACATAACACTTATTACCTTGTTAACTAGCTAGCTGTTTAGCTAACAATATATCGGTAACGTTAGCTAGCCAACTAGCTGGCTAAACTACCTAGCTAGTTAGCAAAGCATCGTTACAGAAGCATAATTATGTACCAGTAGTGAATTTGCTCCGGCAAACTCAGCAAAAAGGCAGTAGGCTTACGTTAATGTTAGCCAAGTAACTTCATTCTTACATTACTCAGTCTCGCAAGTTGCTAACGTTAGTCAAAGCCCGTAAATGTACTTCACTGCATTTTAGGACATGTGTTGCACTTTTATCTCCTAACTTGAGATAAAATGAGATAGCCTACCGTATGTTGTGGCCTTCTGGTGTAAAAATGTTTCTGCGCCAAAAGTGGAACATCATATCAAAACTGCTTTTTTAGCTGGATAAATATTGTCACGCCTCATATTCACTATACATTGAGGCAGACAAGGTTTCTTTTCATGCATAAAGAAGAAAATGGGATTTAAAATATTTACTAAAACAATACAAATTTAAAGGACAATACAAAAGTTAAGAAATTAATCTACTGAAATGTATACATTCAATTAATGTATTATTTACTTTGTGTTTTTACAATAAAAGATGAATTAATGTATTGTTAATTAAAGATTAATTTAGTGGTCATACAATAAATGTAAGTTCAAATTCACTTCCCAGGTGTTTCTCAATGACTGTTTCCCGGTGTTTCCTCTAAATACTGAGAATGCTTTATATATTGAGTTGCAGCCACACCATTCACTGTTTGGAGGAGCAAGCTATTTGCGCTAAGAAACGGTGTACCTAATAAAGTGGCCACTGTGAGTATATCAAACAATGTCTATAATTATCATGCTATGGGTGATATGGTTTTTAGGTTACAACCCATTCTTGCTGATGAGTCCAGTTCACACAAGAAGATGGCACCCTGCAGCATGCTGCCAATGACCTGAAGCTGGGATTCATATTCTTCCTCACTGAGTTTCCTCTATGGCTGATCACACAACCAAAACTCAGGATTGAATCGGGATCCAGCCTGGCCCACAAATAAAAAAATCCTTGAGGTAGCCAAAGATCCATTTTAAATTGCACAAGTCAAGTTTCAGCTGACTTTCTGACCTTTTGTCCAAAACCTATGGCACCACATCAAGCTTTCTTCAGCACCATTTGTTTGGACGCTGAAGATTTTATGGTCACCTCCCGATGGCATGGATAGAGAGATGCAGAACAGGGCACTGTTGCCTCCTGCAGTGAACACAGAGGAGGAATCGGAATAAATAACACGCATCCCTCAGGGCTCTTTGCCAAGAACAGGCAGGAGGAATTCTGAATGGAGAGACCCAGGGGCAAAACAGTGGTGAAAGCATCTCTGAACAAAACCCACTCAGGCAAGAGCACACTCCTTCCCATCATGCCCCTCTCCTGCTTTACTACTTCTACATGCTGGGATCTTTCTGATCAGGGGATAACCCCTCCAAAGAAACAAGCCCCCCCCCATTATACAGAGTTTACATAGGAGCTTCGAATAACTAGAGAACCAATACACTGTACAAGGGCTGAGTCAATAGTAAATCCACAGTGGATGAGAAAGCTTGTCTGGGTGCAAGTCTAAGCAGTGTTTCAAGGCAAGATTAAGTCGATTTTCACATCACTGATGTTGGTCCTGTTTGTTTCAACTGGTGAGGCATGCAAATAATATGCATGCTTACTAAAAATACTTTATTATACACCATACATTGTACATTACTGCCATCTCTGTAATTATGTGCACTATGTGAATTAAGTTCTAATATGCTAGTTATCTCATCCAAGAATGAATCATAGGAAGTGAATTATATGCTCTTATCTAACAGACTAATGGTATGTTGTATGTTTATACATTTCTGCTAAATGCTTTTATTGTGACATCCTCATAATTTTGCATGGCATCAGGTCCACTGCTTTAAGTCTTTGTTATTGGTGTTGCAAGTGTGGTAGTTAATAATCTACACTGTCATCATGCTAAAATGAGCTTGCTTTCCATCAAAAGATGGGAGATCTCATGCACAGGCTAGATGCTCACCCTGTACACTTTAGAGGGCGGATCGCCATGCAGCCGCTGTTCCAGGTTCCCCCGCACAGGACGATGCAAGCTGGTTCTGCGACAGTCCGCCCCAAAGCTCATTACAGACCTGGAGGAGCTCCGGGGCCAATTAGGCTCAGTTTCATTTCCTACCCGCGCACGGAGCCACTCCGCAGTCATTTCTCATTATTAATACTTTAACACCGCTGACCGGCAAGGGGGGAGGTTCAACTCCATAAAGTAGCCTCACCACAGACAGCTTTTGGAGGGGTCAGGGCCCCTGTGTATCCATACTCAGAAGCCTAGGGAGGGGGGGTACGCGTTTTTGGACGTATGAATATTAATCTTCACCTCTGCAGTTTGAGGACGCCATGGGCCCCAAGCTCAAGGGCCAAACACGGGTGGGGCGGGCGGGTCCGGAGGCAGACCCAGTGTAAGACTTTGGCGGATGACCTTTTTCCCCTTTGCAACCTTTTCCACGGTAGGAACAGGCCTTTCCCGGGCAAACGTGCCATCCTTCGATGAGGTGTCATGCACTGCCTAGTTAATTAACTCTATTAGAAAGGTATTCAACGGAATGACACGGAGTATACATTAGGCACACAAGAAGTCAGGACACGATGCTTTAGCTGGTGACTTCAAGTTTATTCATTGTTAATGTATACAAAATATACAGTAATATTTCCTTGGTGACATTCTGCAAGCCAGGTTACTGCACATAGATTGCCCTAATGTTAACTGAGCAGCACTTTGCACATGTACAGTGTAGAGCACAACTTGCAGGTAATAAAAATGAGGCTAACTTCCGAACACGGCAACATGCATAAGATGAGGCTAACGGCCGAACACGGCAACATGCATAAGATGTTCTGAGAAACCACAGGCTGTTTTTCTCTGTTGCCCGATGGGAGCAGCTTTCATAACCCGCTGTCAACATGAGACGAAATGGTCGGGCTGTCAGTCAGGTGGCAGACATGCCACTCCCTGGATTCCCTAGTCGACCCGCTACACCCGGATTAATTCCCATGGCTCCTCCCCCTCCATCACACACACACACACACACACACACACACACACACACACATGGACACACTCTCCATAGCAATCCCCCTCACAGTATAGCATCGCATGGCCCTCTCAATCTCTCCGTGTTGGCAGCTCATGCCCTCTGACAAGCAGTGGCATTTAAACCCGGCTGCTGGGTAGAGGCAGTGCCAGTGCTGCAGAGAGAAACAGACCCCCCCCCCCCCCCCCCCCCCACACACACACACACAGCTGCCCCCTGCGGCCACCGCCGACAACTGGGCCCACACAGCTGCCCTTCTCCTGGGTTTATGGTCTCAGCAAGGCCAACTCTCCAGTCCCTATAATGTCCCCGTGGGTCACAAGGCTACTTCCCCATCAAGAGCACAGAGATGTACCCTCGAGAAATATAACGTATTACGAAACTAGTGGGAAAACATTTCTGTATATCAAAATCTCCTCTTATATTAAGAAGAAAATGCAAATCCGCCATTCAATCATAATTAGTATCACATATTAGAAAACATAGTAAAACAGTTTTCCAATTCCCTTGGTGATGCTGGCAAGAAACACTTTGCACTTGTGCTCTTCTGCTCCCTATGGTAAAGAGCCTGATGACCATAGTTGTGGTCGATTACATTGCAATTCAATCAATTCAGGACGCAATTTGAAATTCAATTAATTATTGAAAAATCCCCATAGAACATCATGGACTTTTTCAAGACAAGAATTTACTTTCAATTTTTTATTTTGCCTTTATTTGTCCAGGTAGGCCAGCCAAGAACTCAATTTTCTCTCGCAGTGAACGAATTGAATGGACTGAATTGAAATTGAATTGACCATGACCATGGTGACAACCTACTTTCGCTGGGAAGACTCCTGTCTGTTTCAGTCTTGGCACTGTACAGACCAGGCAAAATTGTACGGGGCAGTGTTCTAGTGCTCTTTGTGTTGGAAGAGTATGAAGCAGCCAGAAACGGCTTTGGCACAAGAGATGTTCCAATGGAGGCAGGTAAAATGCAGCATTTGCCTCTGAACGACAGACGCTGCCAAATTTGAATGATTAAAACCTCATTATTTTTCAGTTAACTGCGAGTCTTAGAAAATTATTCACAGAATCGCTTCTAATGTAAACGTCGGGACAGCAAAGAAGTCTGAAGACTGCTGTCGTCAAGAGATATCCATCGCAAACAGTTCCAACCCTCATTCGATTTCATCTGGATGCCAACAAAAACTAAGTTAAACTTGGCCCGATCAGGCAATATCCCTTGCTTTCAAATTTCTCACACAAACAAGCTCATTTGCCAATGATGCACACAAAAGCCAATAAATTTTTACCTCTTCTAGGCATTTTAAATAGTCTTCTAGTTCTTAAATAATTCATACAAGCATCTTTCAATTAGATTTTTTACATTCTTAGCAAATAACGTCACAGACATAACCACAAATGGCACATCACCCAAAAAAGAAAAACAAAAAGAACATTTGCACCAGGTTCTGTATGGATAGCCTTAATAATGGTGAAGATCCTAACTGCCTTTTGAATAAGGCAGTGAATATTCTTAGAGCGATCTTCAACCAATGTTACTGGGAACTTATTAATTTTCAAGCATTTTGAATGGCATATAAGAGACTAGGGCCACATTTCTCAACCCACCAGATCTTTAGACAAATTAAATTAGTTAATTAGCTATTTGATGAATGAATTAATGAATGGAATGAAATTAAGTAATGAGTGAACAAATTCATAATGTGTGTGTGCACAATGACTGCCATACTGTCATCTAGAGCAGAATGCAACTCTGCAAATGGTGTCAGTCAGTGGTAAAAGGTTCTTGCACCCTCTTATTTCAGCAATTAACATGACAGGCGAGATGTTCTCATCTAGTGGTTTGTTTTAAGGCATGAGGAAATGGTACAGTACCTATATGATCAAGAACAAAAACAGAATAGACGAAATAGGACATAGTTAAAAATAAATTATGCCAAGTTATCAGACTGCTGATTACCTGGCTGGTATGTTTACTAAGTCAAATTTATTTTAAAACAATGAGTAATCATACTCGTGAGGGGGCATGTTTCCTTAAGTTTAGGGAACTGCTGTGTCACCTCCAAGTCGCAGGACCGTGGATGACAGGACCGAAGGCCTACCCTAGTTCTGCACAAACCGGGAGCTTGGGACAAAGAATATTCCGGAAGGCAAAGGACAAGTCGTTCCCTCTCCCACAAGTTCCCTTCCTCAGCCCTGATGTGCTGCAAGCGACCGCCACTGGCTCTGGGATTATGGCCGTCTGAGGAACCCCTGTAGTTTAAAGTGCTTTTCTGTGGAACTGAAATGGCCTTCTTTAAACTGCTGGAAATTAATATGGTAGAACATTTTTAGACAACCTTATTGCGTTCTTGTTTATTTCCCTAGATTATACTGCCGTTTTGCCGTCATGACTTTCGACAGGAGAAAAAAAAAAAAAAAGGCCTTTCTAATAATTCCTACCTCTGCTATTTGCACGATTTCCCAGACATATTGCTGACGGGACGGCAATTCAAAATGCTTATGATTACAAAAACTAATCGCCTACCTTTTTTCCCCAATATTAGCACAAGTAAAATCTATAAAAGTTTGAGAATAAATAAATCATGTTTCCGAAACCAACTGCTCTGGAGCCCTCTGCCCCCCAACCCCCCCCCCCCCCCCCCAAGCCCCAAGCCCTTCTGGCTCTTCGAGGAGAGGTGGGTGGTTCAAACACATCAACACATCCAGTTTGGCACATGCTTCTTCACTGCCCTGCCCACACCACACCCTGCCCCACCTCTCTTTGGCAGGGGGCAGGGCATGTAGTGGTGGGCGGAGTTTAGAACAGCTGAAAAAGGATGTCAGGGGCCCACTCCATGGCCGTCTGAGCCACCGCCAGCGCGGCCGCTCCCAGCGTGGCCGAGATGCCCCACACGGCCACCTTGACCAGCTGGCTGGCGGCTGTGGGCGGAGCTTCCCCAGGGAGATCAGGCAGGGCGGCGGGAGGCCGCCGGAGGAGCTGGCGTCTCAGTACGGCGTCCGGACGCTGCTGGAGGGTGGCCAGCTGGAAGTCTTTGAAAGAGTTGATGGCGATGCTGTGGAGAGGATGGAAGACAGGGAGCAAGAAATTAATGAGGAAATGCGTAACAATGAACTTCACCTAGGGTCGTTCTCTGAAAGGTGCGATTGCAGGGAAAAGTGTCTACCTGGACAAGCCATAAAGACGCTTCTTATGATGATGTAAGCTGGGTCTCTCCAACCAAACACTTCTACCGGTCATAAATTTGCGGAGCTAATACTTTTTCGAGAGAAGTGAAAACCAATTTCAAGTTGCAATTAGGCAGGATTGTGTTATAACTGCACGATAAGGGGTCATTTTCACAGGAACATCCCTGGGTGTCCTTTAATATAATGACAATGTAAATTGTGTTCTCTCCTGCTTCTGTGCCAGAGATAAAGAAAAACTCCGGGAAACCGAACGTCCAAAAGTTTGAAAGGCAACCAAATTTGATGGGAGTACTCAGTGGAGATGTAGATATCGTTAAGAGTACATGCTCACAATTAGCATCAAATGCACACACTGCAGTATTCAGCCAGTCTGAAATATATCTGCTCTCACTTGACCTTTAATGTCGGGAATATTTTTCACAGTAGCTTTGAGGATTGACCACACCACAAACAGGGAAGAGGGGCAACACTGATTTTAATTAAACCGTTTTAGAATCACAGTTACAGGGGAAAGAAAACATCATTAAAAAATGATAAAATATTCACATGGCTCATTATTTTCCCTCCAGAGGAATTCTTAAACATTACAATAAATGAAATGCAAATGGCTTTCCCTCAGATTATGGGCCGACACAAAAACACAGGTTTCCGGAAACAGTACAGCATACGCAGAGGGGCTCGATGTCTTAAAGACTTCATTTCTTTTAAAATTAGACTTGATTCTTATTCTCTAGCTCTCATTAGGATCGGGCGCTAATGCTGCAAAGCTGAAAATAGCTGACAGGTAACACCAGAGCAATTAACTTTTAAACTTTTACTTTAACAGCTTAAACCCCGAGAGATGGGATTTTTCAATAATGAAACTTATTCCCCACTAAGAGGCAGTGGACTGGCTTATTTATATTAGCGAGTCCTCCTTCCACAAGCACCCCGGAGTCCTTCCGTTCATTTCACATTAACACGGCACTTCGCTTCCTGCTGACTTGATGCAGCGATCAAATCAGTTTGTTCAAATTCTTTTACTTGGCGAGGGGGAGGGGGGGCTGACGGCATACATTAGCAATTAGGTTTATTTTGGAGAGCGGAGACCTTTTCGCAGCCTCCGCCTGACAAGCCCTTCTCTCGCGGCGATGCCCACACTGATAAGCGAGACTCGGCGATGTTCCCATGACTCACGGTTTGACAAAGCGCTCGTCTCGGTGACCGAGAGAAACGGAATTTAGCCGCGAGCTGCCCCCTTTCTTCCTGTCGGTGAGCTGAAACCGAGGCGTTTCGGCAAAATCCCCACGTCGTCACTGCAACAGCGGTGGACCCAGCTATTCGCTGTTCTCTGGCCCTCTGACAGCTGCAGTCCAGAAGCCCGCCAAATTTTTAATCTTAAAGAACAACAGGGCACTTCAACAAACTCTGGACTCTACTATCGGACGGACGGGCATGTGGGAAGCATAGCGGTAAAGGTGGACAACAACGGAACTAGCCACTGCCAGGCAGTTATCTTTACAACCATATGTAGGCTACTGGTATGGCAACGATACCCGCGATAACAGAACGCTCTGCGCGTTTGCAGCCGTGGCTCATTCCTTATTTGCACAGGCGCTGCAGAGCAACGTTTAACACGGATAGAAGACGTTTCTCCCGGAGGGGGTTCCCACTCCCGCTGCATTTCCATGAGGGGGGGGGGGGGGGATTCAGCTCGCAGAAAGGAGAACCCCCGTAACACCAGCTCATGGGGGAAACTTCGCAACAGACGGGACTCTGTGCCGCAACGCGCATACCAACCCAACTCCATTGGGCAATCTCACAACAGCCCCTTCCAGAGCACTGGATAATAGCCTACAGGAATTACAGTCACGCCGGCAACCCGAACAACTGTGAGAACACACTAATGCGGACATACTAGGATGAGTCCGACTAACATCAGAACACTGTAGCTACGATAACGAAAATGGCAGGAAAAAGAAGGCCGGGTTTTTCTGTACATCAAACAGGCCCGCAATCCTCCCGCTGTACAGAGCTCGTCGTTATGCGCATCACCGCTTGGCAGACGGTTGTTTTTGAAAGCAACAGGGGCTCAACGTTTCAAGATTCTTTCATTACTTTACCAGCACACTTCTCTCATCCGGTCTCTGAAAAAACTGCACTTTAAAAAAAAAAAAAAAGACAGACAATGATGAATGAATTCCTAAGTTGATCCCAAAAGATTATGCAAAAGCCCATCTTTCTCCTGCTGTTGCTAAATAATTAAGGACTGACGGAAGTACAGTAAGCTTCCCTCCACCCCCCCCCCCCCCCCCCCCCCCCCCCCCCCCCCGCACGCAGCTTCTGACAGCCAGCCTGTATTTCACAGAGCAGTGTGATCTCCTCCAGCCCTCAGAGTGGCATAAAAACTACATCCAGCTGGAGATTCTGAGGGAGTAAAAGCACGCACTTAACAGACCGACCCCCACCTTCCTCCTGACGGGCCGTGGGGTCCCACCATGCTCCCTACGAGAATGTGGGGTCCCACACCATTTCGGGAATTGCTGCGCTGTTCCTTTTTGGCCTGATAAGGGCGCAGTTACTCATTTGGACGTCCTACAAATTTGTCCCTGAATCACCCGTCCCTGCGCGATTCACCAAATAAACCACAGGGGAAAGAATGCCTGGCGGGATAGCGGTTGCCCCGGGGCCGGCGGTCATGGCAGGAAGAGGGCACGCTCACGAGGAGGCCTGGGATTGGATGGAAAATGAGAGGAGCCAGAAGGGTGGGGCAGGCCCCAGGCTGGCTGTGATGCAGTCGACTTTCTGCAAGGTCAAGAGCGAGTTTAAACACCGCTCGTCCTTCATGGGGTCACCTCTGCTGGCTAATCAGATCCAGAGCCTGTTATTACCCAGCCTCTATCTGCCCAAAGAGATACACAAACCCGACAGGTTACACACAGAGACAGAGAGAGACACAAAACACAGACACACATACAAGCATAAACACACAGACCGACATGAACGCACAGAGACGGACACATAAGCGTGACCACAGGCACACACAAGCACAAACACACTCAGACACACACACACACAGACAAACAGTAATGCACTACAAGGCTAAAGGGCTTCAGACGTCTGTGTTTTACAGACACTTTTGGAGCGTGAATGCCACGGAGCAGCACAGCCCTCTCTCAGAATTAAGCCCAGCCCGGGGTGACACAGTCACCCACCACAGACTTGGCAGCCACCACCAGAGCCAGCCACATCGAATCTTGTCACTCCATAAACGTCTCCCCTGCCTCCAGATGCTGTGTTACAGGTGTGGGCAGCGCTGGCACTTTTAAACCAAACACGTGCTGGCCGAGCGACAAACACCAAAAAAAAAAGAGAAAATATTTTTTAAACGGATCGTAGAGAATGCAGACGTGCGCACCACGGACAAGCGTAAGAAGGATGGGTGCCGAAGCGTTCAGTCGTATCGCTAAAATTAACCGCCTACACATACCCCCCCCGTCCCCGTCGTTTTCGACCGACCGATCAGAAGCAACGTTAAAACGCGGAGACATCAATCAATCGCCTGACAGCTGGCCCCAGGCGGGGGCAGGACCGTCATTTTTGATCTCATAACTTGCCGCGTTGTAGGAGCTGTTCTTTTGCTGCTCATTTAGTGCGTTCAGTCATTGGCAATAGTACACAGACAGTAACAGCATATTTTCCTACGGAGTGCTAGGAATCTGTTACCGTGCGAAAGGAAAAGCAGATTATGACAAAAGAGGGGGGCGTGCAAGCAGATATCAGCAAATATACCCAGGTCTCCTTAAAAAGGCCTCTTTACAGAGAACAGATTTGGGGAACAAAGACAACAGGAAGAAGGGCTGGGGGGTGTGGGACCCTCCCTTGGTCAGAAGCGTTTGTGTGTGTGTGTGTGTATGGAGGGGGCACAGTTGCATTTTGAAGACGGTATGCTGGTGGTTGCTGTGGGCTCCCGGGTCAGGCAGGAGAATGGAGAGCAAGGTTAAAGCGTCGTGCTTGCTCATTTCATCACCTCCAAGAACAATGCGGGCAGCACCACAGGCCCCCCTTGTTCCGCACAGCCCCCCACAACCCCCTCCTCGGCCCCCGCCGAGGCCCTGCAGCCTCGAGAGGCCACAGATGCTGAGGGGAGGTATAATTTATGCAAAATTAGGCATGCACATAATTGCCAGGGGACGTGTCTCATTTATTGCATAGCTGGCCCCCATAAGGGGCCTTGAAGTCCCTTTTGACACTAAGAGGTGAGGTAAGACAACCAACAGGACCGCTGACGAAAACATGCTGGATTTTCACCTTTAGTCACTTCTTTGATGGTTTTTTTTTTTGTTTTTTTTACAGGAGTAAGCTTCCACAAAAAAACTGCTTGAAAAGATTTATTTATTTATTTTTTAATGCACCCAACCTCTGAACGTTTTCATTTCCTCCTGTTTTTTTATGGGCAATGCTGTATTGCTGTAATGCAATGCAGTTGGAGATGGTGTCTACAGATTCAATCTCTAAGCTGACAGGTAACGTTTAGATATAAAGGATTTGGATTCAGACAGGCGGGATGCGCGTACGCAACGTTACAATGGATTTGGAGCCGTCGGCCACGACAGAGAAAGCGCCCGTGATTCCGCACTCAACAGCCCCACCTGCTGGGCACTTGCTGCAAACCATTCTAGGAGACTGAGGAAGACGGTGGTTCAGCTATTGACTGGGCCTTTCACAACTTTCTGAGCTCATTAGGCACTAAATTAATTTATTTCCTTTGACATTCCCTTGTTAGGCTACAAGTTGATTACTTCCAAGATGAACAACACAGATCACACACAGACAGCACATTTGGGCAAAATTTGTGTACCTCAAGTGTTTACCTCAATAGTTGCCTTTTTGGTTGATTAAAAAATGTTTACATACCCTGATTTAGTTTCTGAGGCAGGGAAACATTAATGCATATAAACATTGCACCTGACCCTCTGCCAATGTGTGGTCCCACAGTTCAACAGTCCAGCATATACTTTTCTACAACAACAATACTAATACATTATGTTATATGTATTTAAAAGGAGAACTGAGACAGCGTATCCAGCTGGCTATTAGAAGGCGTTAAGAATGTTGTTGGTTGATAGCTCACCATGAACATTTAGACAGGGTTGTTCTTTGGGGAAAAACTATTGGGGGGGGGGGGGGGGGGTTGTCAGCGTAAAAATCATTTAATGTGACAGACTTTTTTCAACTGAAGCTTGAAATACATTTTCTTGAAAAGTCCACGTGCCCTTTCAAATGAGAGCAGAGGAAAGCATTAGCGATTGTTTTTGGGTTATGGACTTAGAAACGCAAACTGTTATTATCGTCTCATAAATCATTAAATAAACAATATGAACCTTACACAAATAGATATTTTTCATATATTACAAATAAAATAACTGGTTCACAAATGTTTTTGCACACACAAAAAATTATCTCCTGTGCTGTGATTGGGCAGAGTAATAAGGGCGTTAGCAAAAGGATGTCTTAAAATCTGATTGGCTGGAGTACAAAAAAAATAAATAAACCTATTTGTGGATAAATATGCACATCTTGCTGTGAGGATTGTCTCAAAAATCCACAAATGAATGCCAGCAATTCCACACGTGCCAGGTCATGTGAAAATGCTCATTGAGTCATCGTCATTGAATGCCCATACATTGGTAAATCTTTTCCCAAAAAACTGTTAAAATGTATTTTTACATTTGTCACTTCGGGAGATATTCGTTCATATTAGAGAACCAATTAATTTGTTTGTAAGATACAAAAACATTTGTGAATCTCATTTTATTTGTGTAAGGTTCATATTATTTATTTAATGATTTATGAGACGATAATAACCCCATAGCAACCCGACCGCTGTTAAAACTTACAGGGCTGATTCAGACGCTTGGTATGCCCAACCTTTGTAGCAGAACAACCTCTCGCGCCTGGAGAACCTTGACGGATTGTGTCTCAATGGCGTGGGCCGACTGGGCTGGGCGGGGCCGACCCACCCTATGCTCGTACCATGCAACCGTTTCAGAGGCGCTGTCAGCACTTACGCTTTACGGCAAATTTGGCAGCTCAGGGCGCTTCTCAGTAAGACGATAAGAAGCAGCGCAAGTGGTTTATGCGGCACATGCATTATAGATTACAGCTATAGACAAGGTAAAAAGTAATGTAGAGGAATGGGGGGGGTGCTACAGCCGTTTACTGGAGGACTTTCAGGCTCGGCGTTCCTTCTTGGTTCATCTAATGACTTCCTGTCAGCAACCAAATTAAATAAGGTAACACTACTTTCAATGCAGCATTATACAATATACGGTTAAGAATCAGGAATCTTGGTTTCACACAGGTCTTGCACCTTTTGTTCCAGATCTTGCCCCATCCCATCATTCAGGGATGCAAAGACTTTCCATGCTGCTGGTAACTCATCAGTGATGTGAGCAAAGGCCAAGCCTGCCTCGGATCACCTCAGCAGAGAGCTGGGAGACGCTTAGGCCCTTTAATTCAGGTGTGCTCAGCACATATCATCTATCAGACATGAAAGGAGGGCCTCTTTCGCCAGAGGCGGGGCTGGGCGGGGCCGGGGGCAGAGAGGGGGTGGGGCGCACTCACCTCTTGCGCGACTGCAGGGCGGCCCTCTTGGCCAGCAGCGCGGGCGGGTAGCGGAGGTAGAGCTTCTGAGCCAGGGCGATCAGGTCCTCGTACGGAAGGTTCTGGGGGATCTGGGACAGGAGGTGGTGCAGACTGGCCATGTCGCACTCGCAGGTCTTCACCTCCGCCTCCCTGTGCAGGACGATCTGGGGGGGGCACGGAGAGGCAGCGGGCTCAGCCACGGAACAACACAACACACGCTATGCTTTACCGGCCCACGGGTCACTGGAGACGAGTGCTCACCTGTACGAGGACTCCCTTGCTCCGGCTGCAGGAAAGCGTTAAAGCAGTGGTCCCCAACCCTGTTCCTGGAGATCTACCGTCCTGTAGGTTTTCACATCAACCCTAATTTGGCACACCTGATTCTACTAATTAGCAACTCAACGAGATCTCTAGCTGTTGTATAAGGTGTGCTTTTCTAGGGTTGGCGTGAAAACCTAGAGGACGGTAAATCTCCAGGAACAGGGTTGGGGACCACTGTGTTAAAGGATAGGTTCGGTATTTTTGACCCCAGATTCAAAAAAAAAAATTTATCATGATTTTTGAAGGCTGCAAAATGTGTCCCAACGTATTCCTACTGGAGCTGTGTATGCAGCAAAGGGGTTTCGATCTCAATTTTTAAGCGATTAGCAAAATTTTTGGTTTCTTCTATTCGCAATTATCCAAGAAAAATACTATCAAGACTGTTCCAAAATATCGAACCTATCCTTTAAGGCCCCCCACTTTCAGCCAGCTAAGAGGCAGACTGAACTACATTTCCTGCCTGCTTTGTTATCCAGACTTCAAAAGACGCGGTGCCCTTTTTGGTTTCCATCCCATATCTAGCAGGGGATAGGCTTATGGAGAGAGAAGAAAGGAGCCATTTAAACTAATCTTGCACAAACAGTCCAAGTCTTCCAAAACAATCCTCTAGTGAGTTCATTAGAGTTGTTTAATTAACTGGCCTACAACAAAGTGCCCTCGATTCCCACATGATACGCACAGGAAGAAAAAAGCGGGGGGGGGGGATGGAAAAATAAATAATATTTTTTTTGGAAGTTTCTGCCAGTGTAGTTGAAGCAGGAAATAAGAGCGATTGCAAAAAAAAAAAAAAAAAACTAAAGTAGCAAGGGAGGACACTGGAGTGGAATCCTTCCCTGCCGTGTGAAAGCCGTCCCCGAACCCCATCGGTAGAAAAGAAAATGACAATATGGAAAATGGCACATTAAATGAGAACCGTGCCGACATTGAGGAATCCTAACACGTGCGGTTTAACTAATGCGCAACGTGCCCCGTGCACAAAGCCAAACTGCGCAGCATGGTTCACCGAATTATAAATGCAAGGTCATAATTACCATCATTAATTGAGAGTAGACTAATTACGTTGCTATGGAGGGCAATGGGGGAAAAAAAAGAAAACAACAAAACAAACCAGCAAACAGGATTTCTGGTCAATTCTTCCCCCATTTAAGTATGAGAAATGTTAAGTCACATGCATCACAGTCTGACAGCATCCGGAAAGGCACTGATATAACAGGGCAAAATGAACACTATTGGATGTAATTCTATTATGCAATAGACTCAGTAACATGCCAATAGGGTCTATGAATGTTCCACAGACAGCTGTCGCGTAGCACTCTCTCGGCCCGTTGACTAAAGGGCGGGCCACAGGACCGGCCCTACTCCCGCATGCTCCTCAGACACCGCGGAAAGCGCCGGAATATAAAGAGGGCCGCGGTGAGAAAATTGATTCTTACCACTGCAGCAAAGTAGATGGCCATGAGAGGGTGGGAGGCCAGGAAGAAGTCGTAGAGCCGGAGAATGTGCCGGAACTCGGAGAGGACGTGACCGTACCACGTAATCAGCCAGCTCAGCGCGAAAATGGTTCCCACCTCCGCCCTGCAGAATCAAAACGGCAACACCGGCGTCAGCAGCAGTGTAAACGGAGGGTCGCCCCCCCCCCCCCCAGCAGTCCCACCGACACCCTTTTGACATACTGATATACAAGATCCTACTGCGGATAAAGAAAATGGAATTTCAAATTGTCATAGTGAAGGCAGCCAATGGAGCGCGGGGCTCAGAGAAACCTCCTGCAGCTCGCATTCACGTGGAACGCAGGCGTTAGCGAAGACCGCCATTGATATTCACGGCCCGGCTCACAAGCGTTTACAGCAATGATCCTGAACCGAAGGGCATGTCAGCCCCACGCGTGGCTTACCGCCCCCTTTCCGTCGAACAATTAAGCAACGTTTCAAAAGCATTTGGAAACGTGAGAAAGAGCCTCTAATGAAGCACTAATGGCGCAGGCATTCGGGACTTTAGAGACGCCCGAGACTCGGGACTTCTCAGAGCACGGCGGAGCTTTTTTTTGATAGCTGGGGAATGTCCGCACGGCCCTACCCGCCGGGGACGGCGCGGCGGCGCAGTCCTTGACTCATCTCGCGAAAGTGCTGACGAGGGCACCGGGCGCGTCAGATCCGCCGGGATCGGAAACCAAGATAAACCGGCTCTCGGCCGCTAATGACTCTGAGCGTCGGTGGCTACGCGGCGATAAAGGCTTCGGTGTTGGGATGAGTCATTTCTCCTCTCGCAACTTCATTACCGTTCCAAGGACAAAGTTTCACCAAAGCCAATACTTTTCCGGGCCTGCACTGTCACCACGGCATCCTGGACGAGGGCCAGCTGAGTGTCGGCAGCAACACAGAGCTCCAGCAACTTTGCAGCACCACGGAGGGAGCCAATCAACAGCCACTCAGAATTAGAAAACTCTGAGAGTGCTTCAGATGAGTGAGTCACTAATTTGTTCATGCAAGACCAACACTAAAAGCATCTAATTATTTAATATACCTAAGCTTACACTAAATTATTTATATTATTTAAAAAAATATTAAATTGTTTATATAATTCATAAAAATGTATGCTCATCAAGGCTACTTTTTATGTTTTGGTTTAACAAGATTAACAAGAAATGTGCAGTTTCATTTACTAGCTAACTAGTTAATCTAGTTGTATTTCCAATGGTACAATTAAATAGCATAAATTTCACTGATAATCTTCAATAACAAGTTGAAGTACGATAGTATTGAAGATTATCTAACGAGAACAGGAAAGGGAAGTAGAATAGACTAATTAAATTAGTGCTGATGACAGTATTCATACAACTAGATTCTACTGCTAATCTGCCAGATTACAGCTCTAGATGACTGCTTTCATAGCAGGACGGGTATGAACAAGGTCTTTAAAGCAATTTAATCTGTAATTCAGGCTATGCATTACGAGGGCAATGATTCTAAAGCGTCCGTCATATCTTATAAAAAGTGAAAGCAAGTGTAACATCTGAGGTGGCATTAAACCTGAAATAAATGTTGGTTAAATTTCAACTGGATAGGAAAGAAAATGAAAAGAAGCCTTGTTCCTTGCACATAACGGTTTAGCCAGTAAGATATAATGTAGGCTACAGTAATCCTTGGGAGTCTGCAATGAGTTGTTGGAGTACCAAAGAGTTGTTGGAGTGATTGACCTACCACCAGCACCAAAAATGTGGTTATGATACTTTGAAGAATAAAGACAACACAATAGGAACTTTGGGAATGACGGGAAATTATAATTTGTACAGCATGCGCATCTTGAAAGGATTTCAAATAGACAATCTTGGCAATTCAGCCAGTGACAGACAAAAGTGCAAATCAATTTCGCTATGTGAAAGCCGTACTGTACGTATGAGGTATTTATCTCTGCATTTATCATTTATCTCTGCATGGGCACAGTCCCCAAGGCTGGTTCATCTTAGAGATGATAGACACGCACTGCCAGGTCGTCTGATTGATTGAACAACATGCTGCTTCAGAAGTGGAAAGATGCAGCTGTGTGTAAAAACTATCTAACAGCACAGCAATTTAGAGCATCAGTGGTATGACTTCATTTTCACACTGATGCTATGAGATACGTATTTAAGTGAGAACATTTCCATGATATTTTTTTTCAAACCTACCATGACCTGTTTGAAGACATTACTACATATTACCGTTTTCAGACCAAATCAAGGTAGGTTTGATTGCCAGGTGGGGCACTGCCATTGTACCCTTTAGCAATGCACTTAACCTACAAGTGCTCAAGTAAATATCCAATAAGTATCTAAGTAAGCTGTGCATGTCACTCTGGATAGGAGTGTTTGATAAAAGCCTAAAATGTAAATCCAATATAAATTCTGTGTAGACTGCAAGACTTTTTTTGGGGGGGTGGGGGGGGGGGGGGGGGTGCAGGGGGGTGTCCAAATACAAGCTAATAATACAAGGTCTTGACTTGTACGTGGAGCCACATTCTAGCAGTTGCCACACCAACAGCAACACAGACAAAAGGCACATGCACCTAACTGAAGTAGAGCAGCAACACAAAGATTTTGTAAATGGATAGGGAGGGGAGGGGGGGTTGTTCACATTTACTTTGGCTCCTGGCATTATGACCAGACATCAGCTTGTAAACTTGCTCCCGCCTCCCGAGATGCACACGTTCATTATTTATTAAGAACCTCTTATTCTCTAAATTTTAAATGTGCCGCTATTAAAAATAACTTTCTTTTATGTCCAGGGTCCAAGAAGCTGCACGCGAGACCACAGGTCCATGCGCTTTGTAAAAAGAAAAGAAAAAAATAACAAAAAAAAAGTGTAAATTATACATGGAAAATTTCAAGCGGCGTGTGTCATGTTCATCACACGCAGTGCGGCAGTTAAGTGCACCGTTGCCGGGCACAGCCAACAAGAAGAAAAAGGAAAAAAAGTCATGCAACACTTAAGTTCCCCATCCAAAACATTGATCGTATTAAGTGTTATTTTTTCCCCTGTTGAGAGGTGGGGGGGGTGTAGTTTTTCCGCAAAGCTGATTCAACCTGCGTGAGGCGACTCGCTGGCTTGGCTCGTAAACAGGTACAAAATGGACTGACAATCAAAGAGCCACGTGACATGGAAGGGAAAAAGACAGAAACAGCCCTGCACAGTTTCCACTCTCGACTGCTGACAGCTCCTTGGAAATAAGGCCATAGAAAGCACTAGCCTCCCCAATTATATTTTGCAGAGAGCTGTACTTTCTTGTCAGGTAATCAATTATGCACGCACAGCAACAGGAGAAAAATTCCCCAATAAACAAGAAATCTACTGTATTAATTTAGCGTGAAACTCGTATTCACCCTCCCTTCCACTCTTGTATTGCATTAGTCTCTGCTGGCTCAGTCGCAGGGAGGCAGAATAGAAGCTGGGGAAATCAATAAAATAGATTTTCTCCATATCTCTTACTTTTGATCTATTGCAATTAATATACTGCGACACGCCGGTGCCCCATGCTCTCTTTGCATGGTACCTGCTGAGGCAAAAATGTGTGCCGCTCCCCGAGAGAGGAAGCGATTTCTGTTCAGTCACATCTCGTCACGGTAAAGCAATACTGAATCGGGCTGAAATAAAGAGTAACAGATTAAAAGGGCCCACGTTTCTGTGTCAGCAGAAAAGACTCCGATCCCCCTTTACAAATAAAACGTGCCTCATTGCCACCAATTTAATTTGGCAATAAATGAGACCTTGTGTTCGTTAAAGGTGCCTAGAATTTTCTCTGAAAGAGGAAAAATAAATCAGTAGATGACCTTGTAATTAGCATTTTTTTGTGAAGGGTACCTCTAATTGAAAGGCTACAGCTAATTGGAACATTGAAAATGTTATTTTTCTGGCTAAGTCTGTAAGAATCTGAAAATAACTCCAAGGGAATGTGTTTAGCCAGAATTATCGTGCAGGTAAAAACTCCTCATAAGACAGATTTATAAATCTGCTACCCCAACAAAACACATTTCTTTTTGTCTCAAAGAAACACCTTTTAAACCTTTTTATCTTTAAAAAAAAAGTATTTTACCTTTTAAAGTTGATTAAAAATATACGTAGAAAACCCTGTAAGAGCATAAATGTCTTCAGATATGAGCAATAGGTGACCTTCTGCTAATTTTTTGCATAATGACAGGTTTTCAAAAATAGAGACAATTCAGACCCTCACCAGTCATATCCATGTACTAACATGCTATGCTTTGTGTGTGTCCAAGCTATGCTAAAAATAAAGGCCAACACACAGAGGGGATATGGAGGGCGCTAATGAGATAAGTGCTGCTGTTTCAGGGCTGTTTGCCGCCAACACTAATTCCCCCGCTGTTGATATAATGGTACCTCAGCATGAAGCAGTGCAGCTCAGGGTCTACCTCCTCCAGAATAGGCATCAGGTAATTCAGGATGTGTTTGGTGCTGTCCATGGTGGGGTCCATGAAATCCCTGCACAATAAAGACGGCATCAGCATTTTCTTTTCTTAAATTAAATTTGATTCAGTTTCATCAAAATGAACAACATGTGTAATCACTGTGGGGATGAAGGAAAAAGACCACTCACTTATTGCACATAAGTGCACAGCACCAGCCAACAGCCAAAAAGCAGAACAACTGGCTCTATCTAACCTCTCCAAAACTAAGAATATTAATGAAATAAGATAAACAAGCCGATTTCAAATTAATTTAAATAGCAGACTCCACTCAACCCCCTCAAAGACAGTTTCTTTCAAATAAATCAAACCTGGCAATAAAATAATTATCTTGTGTAACTTAAATTTAATTTGGTTGTCATTCAAACGGGAAAAAAAAGGAACAGCCCCAGGGAAGCTTTTTCAAGAGAGGTGGCAAAACACAGGCCGGCCAGCAGAGGGCGTGCTCCCTCACCGGAGGTGGTGATTGGAGAGGGTCTCGACCATGGCGATGGCCATCCGCTCCCCCACCACCAGCAGGAAGGTGACAACGATGTCGTGGTAGCCCTGGTAGTAGTGTAGCTGTGGGTTTCTCTGCAGGACGTCCAGGATGATGTCAATGAGCTGTTCCTGGAGGACCTCCCTCTGGTCTGTGCGCATCCCTGAGCAAACGGAGCAGATGAGCCACCACCCCCATCACGCATGCCCGTATTTGCATTTAGATTGGTGGGCGGGACAGGGAGGGGAGAAAGAACCATTGTGCTTCTTTTGCTCGCTAATCGCTAATGCTTTCATTTGCTTGTTCATTACCCACGCCGTTTAAACCCCGCTTAACCCAACCCACGTCCCTCCGCGCTGAACGGCTGTCCGGGACAACAGACTTTACCTTTGGGAAAGCGCCGCACTGATCGCCGGACATCCAGGAGCACCTGGTTGTAATCCTTGTGGCCCTCTCTGGCATCTTTAGCTAAAAGTGAGACATAATAGCCACGTGTAAATGTGCTGAATACCGTTCCAATGATATTCACTGATAATTGCTGTGTCGCTGCTTCCGCCGTAAGTTGAGATGTGCGAGGGAGAGACGGAGGTGCCAAGGTGCAGGATGTTTTCAGTACCATACAGCACATCATCACCAGCATGTCTGAGAGCTAAGCCTAAAGTCTAAATGCAGCTTTGTGCACACAGATGAAGAAGGCATAGCAATGACAGCAGGTCACGCGGAAATACCCACGTTTCATGGCTATTTTCTGTTCTCAATCTCTCAGTCACACAAACATGTACACGTGAGCACACTCACACACACACTCACACACACACACACACACACACACACACAAACATATCCACATGTACAAACACTGACACCTATACATACTCAAAGATACATGTAAATACAGACAAAGACAAATAAATGTACAGTGCATGCATACTTCATCATGCACACTCACAATTCACACAAACACAGACATAGCCTACATACAGTACCTCGACTCACCCCAACAAACTCTCAGGCACACTCAAACCGACCCAGACGCATGAACTCGCATACACAAACACACACAAGCACGCATGTACTACACGCTTCTCTTACAGGGTTTGGCTGGCAGGTTGTACACATTGACGCTGAGCAGCTTTGGCCACACTTTCCTCCTGATTTCATCTGTCAGCAATCCTCCCTCGCCAATGGCCGCCGTCCGCAGGGTTTCAATGTCCACAGGGTCACTGTTCAGAGCCTGGTGGATCTCAACCAGCTTCTGCTTCTTTCTGGACTCCTGCTCTGCATGACAGGTGAGAGGAGAGCCACATAATGGCACTACAAGCTAAATGTGTGCCTTTACCTTGCTACAACTACAGTAGACGTTTTGTTTTTTTATTCACATCTTTATAAAGATGAACAAAAAAAAACTGTATAAAATAAAGTAAAGTAAATAAAGACAAGTACTGATGTATATTTTTCAGAAAATTCAGAAAATTATGTTCTTTAATTACAATGCACTGACATGAACCGCAATCAAACGGTGTCGTATGAGCCTATGCGACTTCTTGGGGGGATCTTCAACAATTTCTCCAAAATTGTTCTAGTTCCTTCAGATTATTGGGCTGATGTCTGTGGACTGCTTTTTTGAGCTCAAACCACAAATGTTCAATTGGAGTCAGGTCTGATAAGTGACATAGCCACTTCAGGACACTGATATTAGTGGTCTGTCACCCACTTCTTATTTGGTTGAAAGAACACAAGATCAGTGCCCTGAAGTGGCCATCTCAGTTTCCAGCCCTGAATCCAATTTATTTGTGGTCTTTTGTCCAAAAAAAAAAAAAAAAAGGTACATGCTGCAGCTCATGCTTCCATCTACTTTAACAAGGTTCTGTGGATGCAAATCAACCCCAAAGCATATATAGAGCTATGCCCATATTAAAACACCACCATGCTTTAACATAGGCATGAGGTGCTTTTCAACATTGCTTGCATTCGTTTGACACCAAACATAATGCGGATGTGCATGTACAAGAAGCCCAATTCTTGTTTCATCTGGACAACAAGACACGGTTCCAACTGTAGTTCAGAGGTAGGCTGCCGAATTCAACATGCCTTTTTTCGGTGAATTGTCTTTGTGCCTTTCCTTCTGGCAACTCTGCCATAAAGGCCACTGTCACATATAGATATCGTCGAATTGTAGCTTTAAACACCTTGTAACCCCAAGATGCCAAGGTTGTTTTTGAGACCTTGAACTGTGCCCCTTGGACTTCTTTTAGCCTCTTAAATCATCCGTCTCACCACATCTTGACCACTTTATCAAAAAAAAAACAAAAAAAAACAACGGTCATAGAACACTTCGATCTGTCTCTCGTGGGGAATGTGAAATCCCTCTCAGACACACTATCACATTCCTTGACTGTGGAAATAACTTCCTTATGTCCTCATTTACATCTAGAAATATGGTTGAAATCAAATCAGTCCAAATCAGCAGTTTTTGTCCTGCATACTTTAATTCACTATTCATAAGCATCTGGATCACTACAGATGAAAATGAGCTCTTGAGTTAAATCTGGTACTCCTTGCATTAATGTGACTACTGATATGTTGGTTGTTGTTCACTGTCCCTCATAAATAAATACACAAGTAAATCATACTGTATAGGTTAGGCAGGTTAGGCCTTAAATTTCCTAATAATTGACAATGGGAAGTGGTATCTTTCTATGAATTTTTTGTAGCCATCTCCTGATCGGTAGAGGTCAATAATCTGTTGTCAGATGCTCTCAGGGAGTTCTCTGCCTTTCACCATCATGATGGCTGACCGCTGTATTTCAAACGTATGCTCCCTCCTTTTAATGCCCCAGGGAACAGGAAACCATTGTAGGCCTCTATAGTTTCCCGAACTTCCAATAATTTATGAAGATTGTGGGCTTGTATATAAAAGAATAGTTAGTAGTGTGAATAATTGTGATCTCTATGTTTTCTGGAAGAAAATATGAATAAATGAAAATGTGTTTTTCTGAACAATTGTAGTCGTGTTGTAGGTTTGGATTTTTTGCATATTTTGAGCATAAAATATAACTCAGTACTTTTATATTTGTATAATTGCTATACAGTTTTTTTGTTCATCCTTATCAATGGTATGAATATAAAAAGGATTCTACTGTATGGAAAGTTGTTAAATATTAAACTAGAAAAACACATTGACTATGACAATGCCACTTTTCAGTGTAAACTTGTACTTGTCTAAATTAAAGCATACAACTTTGTGATGCTGCAATGTACAGTGTCCTCCATAATGTTTTGGACAAAAGATATATTTTTTCTTGATTTGTGGTGATGCTCTGCCAGGCCTGTGCTGCAGCCATCTTCAGCTCCTGTTTGTTTCGGGGGCTAGTTGCCTTAAAGGGTTAGTTCGGAATTTTGGACATAATGTCTCATTTACGACTTACCCATGATGTTGTTGATTGATGGAAACCATTTTCAGCTGATTCCATGCTGTCCTTCTTGTGGACATACACACATTGCTAATGCTAGCGCAACTCTAGGGTAACCGGTAGCATCCACTACCAAACGCACTTAAACACTCCACAGTGCACCCAAAGCACATAAAATATGACGACAGTCTATCAGGGTTAATTTGACTGTTTATACCATCATTTTTTAAATCAAACTATCGTTGAATCCTTTACTTTGTGCTGACCTATATTCTCTGTGGAAGTAGAATATACGGAGAAGTACGCCGGCGGAGCAATACTTTACGTTACCTGCGAATGTAGTGCTGGCACTGGTCGACTACAACAACAAAGAAGAGCAACAAGTTGCAATGGCCACGTTCGAAAGACATACAGTACTGTGCAAAAGTTTTAGGCAGGTGTGAAAAAATGCTGTAAAATAAGAATGCTTTCAAAAATAGAAATGTTAGTAGTTTATTTTTTATCAATTAACAAAATGCATGAACAGAAGAAGTGAATGAACACAAGAAAAATCTAAATCAAATCAATATTTGGTGTGGCCACCCTTTGCCTTCAAAACAGCATCAATTCTTCTAGGTATACTTGCACACAGTTTACCACATCCACATCTACTCCATATCTGGCCACAGAGTGATGGTTTGGGGCTCGTTTGATACCTCAGACCCTGGATGACTTACAGCCATTTAGCCAGTCATGTGTTCCATAATGTACGAGTGTAATTTACAGCTGAATCTAGTCTCACCCCCCAATTCCCATAAAGATCCATTCAAATGCAGAGTGGTTATAGTATCGCTTGTAACAGTACCTGAAAATAAGATATTGAGAGCCTTTTGATATTGATGGATCGCAGACTTCAGGAAGTAACAGCATGCAAAGGATATGCGACCAAATATTAAATATGATACTTTAAAAATACGTATGATCCAAGGGTTCACATACTTTTTCCAACAAAGCATTTAATGTTGGATAATTTTGCTCAATAAATAAATTATAAAAGAATAATGTTTTTTGTGTTTTTTGTTGAGTTGGGTTCACTTTATCAAGTTTTAGGACTTAGATGAAGATGTGATCGCATTTTAGATTGAATTTATGCAGATATACAGAAAATTCTAAAGGGTTCACATACTTTTTCTTGCAACTGTATCTGGCGAACCTTACTTGTACGAACCAGAATATACGGATGAAGAACTGAAAGAGATGGATGCTCAGAGGGAAAAAAGCGCATTGGTAGAAAAGACGGATCAACCCCCGCCGGTTGCTGCTGCAGAGAACCGTACTTCCACAGAGAATATAGGTCAGCACAAAGTAAAGGTTTCAACGATAGTTTGACTTCAAAAATAATGGTATAAACACTCAAATTAACCCCCGATAGACTGTCGTCGTATTTTATTTGCTTTGGGTGCACTGTGGAGTGTAAGTGCGTTTGGTAGTTGATGCTACCGGTTACCATAGAGTTGCGCTAGCATTAGCAACATGTGTATATCCACAAGAAGGACAGCATGGAATCAGCTGAAAACAGTCTCCATCAATCAACAACATCATCATGGGTAAGTCGTAAATGAGACATTATGTCCAAAATTCCGAACTAACCCTTTAAGTATTCTCTTTAGCTTCAGCATATGAAACGCATGTTCAATTGGATTCAGATCGGGTGACTGACTTGGCCAGTCAAGAACTTTCCAGTTCTTGGCTTTGAAAAACTCCTTTGTTACTTTAGCACTATATGGTTGGGATCATTGTCCTGCTGTAGAATGAAGTGCTGTCAAATGAGTTTGGAGGCATTTGCTTGAACTTGAGCAGATAAGATGTTTCTGTACACTACAGAATAAATTCTGCTGCTCCATTCAGCAGTTACATCATCAATGAAGACAAGTGAGCCTGTGCATTGTGCAGCCATACAAGCCCAAACCATAACACTCCCACCACAGGTACTTCTGTAATCTGGCCATCCTGATTTTGTGGTGGTTTACCGTGTAGCCTCTGTAGATCTGTTTGTGAAGTCTTCTGCGGAGAGTAGTCACTGACACATCCACGCCTGCCTGGTAAGCCTAAGGTTTGGCTTATGTCTCGGACAGTTTTTTTTTCTTATTTCTCAGCCTCCCAATGGCTTATTTAACTTTCATTGGCACAACTCTGGTCCTCATGTTGACAAATGCCAATAACAGATTCCAAAAGCCTAGAATCAAGATTATACCTGCACTAAGGAACCAACTGACCACACCTGAATACACAGAACCTCCTGTGAAGCCATTTGTCCCAAATATTATGGAGCCCTGAAATGTGGGGGGGGGGGGGGGGCTATTTATAAAAATTGCTGTAATTTCTACATGTATAAAAATACCCTTTAATAAAAGCTGAGAGTCTGCACTGTAACCACATGTGAATTGTTTGATTACAAATCAAAAATTTTGTAGTACAGAGCCAAATCTTTGTCCCAAACATTAAGGAGGCCACTGTACTTGTAGCAAAGGGGGAAACCATTTTACCTCCTTCAGAACCTCCTTCACAGCCCCCAACTGCCCAAGCCCCCCTCTCTATGTATACCATCATTTCAACTGATTATCAAATATTAAAAAAAACATTTTTTAAAAACATTTTTAAAAATCATTGCTGCACTTGAAAATCACTTAGCTACTTTGATTTCAATTGTGTACTGAAGAGGAAGTCATCATCCTGGATGCTTTACAATTAGGCAAAAGACATATTTATAGAAAGGAATTTGGAGAAAAAATAAATATATAAAATATATAATATTAAAAAAATGTATTGGCCTGATCAGTTTTAATCACTGCACAAATAAATGCATTCCTGTAACGTTCCGTTCCCGTCCTGTCCGTTTTCCATGTTTTCCTTGTTTCCTTCCGTGTCATGTTGGATCCCTTGTCCGTGTTTCCCTCCTGGCTGTGGACTGGGCGTCTCCCTCGGGTACTTTTGGTTTCATTTTCCACTTTAGCTTCCGCCTATCACTCGCCCCTCTCGTTACTCACATTCCTCACTGCTGTGCTTCGGCAATCACTCCTGATTTAACATCACACCTGTTTCTCGTTTTCTCCTTCACTTCCTGCACCATTTAAACCCCTGGCTGGCTGCTATTCAGCGCCAGTTCGTTGACTAACCTACCGTGTTTGTTTCGTATCCCGTTTCTGGTCCAGTGTTTGTGAGCCTGCTGGTTCATACCTGTTCGCCTGGTTTCCTGACTGGTAGCTATCTCTGCTAATCTTTCGCTGCTGCATGCATTTACCTGTTTCCCTTCAAAACCTCCAGACGCCGCAGTTCCAGTCTTCCCGCAGCTGTGTTTGTCCTCCCCGTGTTACGTACCTCCCGTACTCGTGTTGCGGTACCAGGACCTCTGCATGCCAGCCGGCTTACGCCAGTATTGCCCGAGCTACGCCGCACCTTCCAACTCGGCGGTGCATTCACCAGCTACAGTCCTGTCACAACACCCTGCCTTTAACCTCTGCTTTCTGCCCGGTTACTCAAGCTACCCGGTCCAGTTTCCAGTCCTGTTCCAGCCCAGTTCCGATCCAGTTTCCAGTCCAGCTCCAGTCCAGTTTCCAGTCCAGTTCCAGTCCAGTTCCGGTGTTTTAGACACCTCCGTTCAAGTCCAGTTCCGGCTTGGAACAAGTTCCGTGCCGTCCCCTGTGTTCCTGAGTGGACCTCCCGGTCCAGCTTCCAGTCCAGTTCCAGTCCAGTTCCGGTGTTTTAGACACCTCCGTTCAAGTCCAGTTCCGGCTTGGAACAAGTTCCGTGCCGTCCCCTGTGTTCCTGAGTGGACCTTCCAGTCCAGTTCCCAGTCCAGTTCCAGTCCAGTTCCGGTGTTTTATACACCTCCGTTCAAGTCCAGTTCCGGCTTGGAACAAGTTCCGTGCCGTTCCCGTTTCCTGAGTGGACCTTCCGGTCCAGTTTCCAGTCCAGTTCCGATCCAGTTTCCAGTCCAGTTCCAGTCCAGTTCCAGTCCAGTTCCGGTGTTTTAGACACCTCCGTTCAAGTCCAGTTCCGGCTTGGAACAGTTCCGTGTTTCTTCAAGTCCAGCTCCGGCTTGGAGCAGTCCTCAGTTGGACGCTATCCTGTGTTAACTAACTAACCTGTTTTGCTCCCGTGTACAGCTTTGGGACCACCCCAACGCTTAATAAAGTTCCACTTTCTGTAATCTGTCTCCTGGTCGTTGCACTTGGGTTCGTCCCGTATCAGGATCGTAACAGAACGAACTGGCCTACAATATGGACCCAGCCGATCTGGAACAGATTCGCCACGCCTTCTCCTGCCAAACTGCGATCAGCGACCAACAGGGTCGCCGTCTGGATGATGTGCTGGAAGTAGTTAGGGGCATCACGGAGCAAGTATCCCAACTTTCGCTCCACCAACCGCTACTACGGATTCCAGCCAACCCTACTCCTTCCTCTCCCGAACCCCATCCGGAGGCACCGGCTCCCACTTCCAGCCGTGAGCCCCGTGTACAACACCCCGAGTTATATCGCGGGGGGTTGGGGAGATGTCGTGAATTTCTACTTAAATGTGACATAGTGTTTCGGATGCAGCCCTCCTCCTTCGCCTCTGACTCCAGCAAGATCGCGTTCATTATGAGCAGCCTGGGAGGGAGCGCCCTGGAGTGGGCTACATCCATCTGGGACAGCCAGGCTCCGTTATGCAGCAACTTCGCAGCCTTTACGGCAGAGATGCGACGTGTGTTTGAACACCCGACCTGTGGACGTGACGCTACCCAGCGTCTGCTTCAAGTTCGCCAAGGCAACCGCAGTGTCGCAGAAATGGCCATTCAGTTTCGTACCCTCGCCGCGGAGTCAGGATGGAATGACGCCTCCCTCCAGGGGGCTTTCCGCCAAGCTCTCAGCGAGGAACTCAAGGACCAGCTTGCCACTCGGGAGGAATCCAACTCCCTTAATAGCCTCATCAGCCTCGCTATAGCCATCGATAATCGTCTCCGTATCCGGGCCCGGGAGCGGGGAGGAAGTTCCGGGCGTCATTCGCCCTCCGTCGTCTCTAATGTTCATTCACACTCCTTCACTGGATCTCGGGCGCCTACGGGCGGGTCCGAGGAAGAGCCCATGCAACTGGGCAGAGTTGCGGTCAATCCCGAGGAGCGTCAGCGCCGTCAGCGCACCAGATCCTGTTTCTATTGCGGCAAGCCTGGCCATCAGATCGCCTCCTGTCCCATTCGCCCAAAAGAAGGGGCTCGCCAGTAAGACTGGGCGTACTGACGAGCCCCATCGTCCCCAACCATGCTGCCCAGGACCGCCTCATGTTCAAGGCTACTCTCCTTTGGAGGGACAAGACCCTATCTTCTTCGGCCCTAATTGACTCCGGAGCTGACGCCAGCTTCATGGATATCACCTTCGCCAGGAGGGCCGGCATTCCCACGGAACGTCTCACTTCACCCATTTCAGCTCTAGCTCTGGACGGTAGGAGTTTGGGGTTAGTTACCCACTCCACCGTTCCTATCCAATTAGTTCTATCTGGCAATCATCGGGAGTCCATTCAGCTATTACTGATTAACTCCCAACAATCTGCTCTGGTTTTAGGTCAGACCTGGCTTCGCCTCCACAATCCCCATATTGACTGGAAAGCCGGTCGCATCCTGGCGTGGAGTGCCCACTGTCTAGCCAGCTGTCTCCGTTCTGCACTACCCCCTCCGGGGCCCAGTAAACCCTGTTCCATGCAACCTATACCGGATTTAACGAATGTTCCCAGCGAGTATCACGACCTCGCGCAAGTATTTTCTAAATCACGTGCTCTGTCCTTACCTCCTCACAGGCCGTATGACTGCGCCATTGACCTACTGGCTGGAGCTAAACTGCCATCGGGACGCCTCTACAGTCTGTCTGGACCGGAGAAACTAGCCATGGAGGAATACATCCACGACTCCCTCGCTTCGGGTATTATCCGTCCCTCTTCATCCCCAGTCGGTGCAGGGTTCTTCTTCGTTGGGAAGAAGGATGGCTCCCTGCGACCCTGCATCGACTACCGGGGCCTCAACCAGGTCACCATCCGTAACAAATACCCTCTTCCCCTCATTAACACCGCCTTTGAAGCCCTCTCTCCAGCTGTGACGTTCACCAAGCTCGACCTCCGGAATGCGTATCACTTGGTGCGTATCCGTGAGGGGGACGAGTGGAAGACTGCTTTTAATACCCCGTTGGGCCACTACGAATACCTGGTGGTCCCTTTCGGCCTTACTAACGCCCCAGCAGTCTTCCAGAGCATGGTGAACGACGTCCTGCGGGACCTCCTAGGGAGGAGCGTTTTTGTTTATATCGATGATATTTTAATTTTTTCTCAATCCCCGCAGGAGCATGTCCGTCACGTTCGAGAGGTTCTCCAGCGGCTGTTGGAGAATCAGCTATTTGTTAAGGCTGAGAAATGTTCCTTCCACGCTTCCACGGTCCCGTTCCTCGGCTTCATTATCGAGGAGGGCAGTATCCGGGCGGACCCTGTGAAAATCAAGGCGGTGACAGAATGGCCCCAACCCACCTCCCGCAAGCACCTTCAACAGTTCCTGGGGTTTGCAAATTTCTACCGCCGCTTTATTCGCAATTACAGTTCCATTGCTGCTCCCCTGACTAAACTCACTTCCGTTGCCCTGCCTTACTGTTGGAATTCCGATGCCCAGCGAGCTTTCGAGCTACTCAAGGCTCGGTTTTCCTCAGCACCTATCCTCCTTCACCCTGACACTTCTCGGCAGTTTGTCGTTGAGGTGGATGCCTCCGACACCGGCGTGGGGGCCATTCTGTCTCAACGGTCCGCCTCTGATAGCAAGCTCCATCCCTGCGCATTCTTCTCCCGGAGGCTGTCCTCCGCCGAGAGGAACTACGATGTCGGGGATCGGGAACTGCTGGCGATAAAACTGGCGCTTGAGGAGTGGCGCCACTGGCTGGAGGGGGCAGGTACCCCTTTTCTTGTTTTTACCGACCATCAAAACCTCATTTATTTAAGATCTGCCAAGAGGCTCAATTCTCGTCAGGCTAGATGGTCGTTATTTTTTGCACGCTTTAATTTCTCTGTTTCTTTCCGCCCTGGTTCCCGTAATATTAAAGCAGATGCCCTGTCCCGCATTTTTTCCCCTCCCTCCAGTCCTGCTGATCCGGAGCCCATTTTGCCGGCCTCCTGTGTGGTGGCTGCGGTCTCCTGGGAGATTGAGGGCATTGTGAAGGCCGCCCAGACTTCCCAACCGGACCCCCGCAATAACCCTAACTCCTGTCTTTTTGTCCCCGATTCCGTCCGCTCCCAGGTCCTCGAATGGGTTCACGCCTCGTGCCTGGCATGTCACCCAGGTGTCGCCAGAACTATCGCCCTCGTCAGGAGGAGTTTCTGGTGGCCTACCCTTAAAGGGGATACCCGTGCCTTCGTCCTGGCCTGCTCGGTGTGCGCCAGGAGCAAGGCTTCCCACCAGCCTCCCTCTGGTCTTCTCCTTTCCCTCCCCGTCCCTGGCCGTCCTTGGAGTCACATTGGTGTGGACTTCGTAACCGGTCTGCCGTTGTCAGAAGGTAACACCGTCATTCTGACAATAGTGGACCGGTTCTCCAAGGCGGTTCACTTTGTTCCCCTCCCCAAGCTCCCGTCCGCCCTTGAAACCGCTGAGCTCTTGGTGCTACACGTGGTCAGGCTGCACGGGATCCCCTCTGACATCGTGTCAGACCGTGGGCCCCAGTTCTCCTCCCGAGTTTGGAGGGCGTTCTGTGCAGCCCTGGGTGCCTCTCCTAGTCTTTCCTCGGGTTTTCATCCCCAGTCTAATGGTCAGGCAGAGAGGGCGAACCAGGACCTGGGGGCCGCCCTGCGGTGCGTTACAGTGCGCAATCCTGCCTCTTGGAGCCGTTTTCTCCCCTGGGTCGAGTACGCACATAACTCCCTTAAGAGTGCCTCTACTGGCCTATCCCCGTTTGAGTGTGCTTTAGGCTATCAACCCCCTCTTCTGTCGACCCAGGAGGCCGAGATAGCTGTCCCCTCTGTTAGGGCCCATGTCCTTCGTTGTAAAAACATTTGGAGACTCACACGCACCGCACTCCTTCACGCCAATTCCCGCTCCCAACGTCTGGCGGACCTTCACAGGACCGCAGCCCCACAGTATAGGGCCGGTCAGCAGGTCTGGCTCTCCACTGCAAACATCTCCCTTCCCTCTTCATCCAGAAAGCTTCAGCCCCGTTTTATTGGTCCCTTCCCCATCATTTGTCTAGTTAACCCGGTGTCTGTTAAACTTTCCCTCCCCGCCTCCCTCAAAGTTTACCCTGTGTTTCATGTGTCCCAGGTTAAGCCTGTCTCCTCCAGCCCCCTCAGTACCCCTACCATCCTGCCTCCTCCCGTCCGAGTTGTTGACAACGCCCCGGCCTACACGGTGAACCGTGTTATTGATATCCGCCGCAGGGGCCGGGGTTTCCAATACCTCGTCGACTGGGAGGGGTACGGTCCTGAGGAGAGGTCGTGGCTCCACAAGAGCCTGATCTTGGATCATTCAGTAATCCAAGACTTCCACGAACAGTTCCCTGACAAGACCAGGCCTCCGGGTACGCCAGGTGGCGTACATTGAGGGGGGGGGTACTGTAACGTTCCGTTCCCGTCCTGTCCGTTTTCCATGTTTTCCTTGTTTCCTTCCGTGTCATGTTGGATCCCTTGTCCGTGTTTCCCTCCTGGCTGTGGACTGGGCGTCTCCCTCGGGTACTTTTGGTTTCATTTTCCACTTTAGCTTCCGCCTATCACTCGCCCCTCTCGTTACTCACATTCCTCACTGCTGTGCTTCGGCAATCACTCCTGATTTAACATCACACCTGTTTCTCGTTTTCTCCTTCACTTCCTGCACCATTTAAACCCCTGGCTGGCTGCTATTCAGCGCCAGTTCGTTGACTAACCTACCGTGTTTGTTTCGTATCCCGTTTCTGGTCCAGTGTTTGTGAGCCTGCTGGTTCATACCTGTTCGCCTGGTTTCCTGACTGGTAGCTATCTCTGCTAATCTTTCGCTGCTGCATGCATTTACCTGTTTCCCTTCAAAACCTCCAGACGCCGCAGTTCCAGTCTTCCCGCAGCTGTGTTTGTCCTCCCCGTGTTACGTACCTCCCGTACTCGTGTTGCGGTACCAGGACCTCTGCATGCCAGCCGGCTTACGCCAGTATTGCCCGAGCTACGCCGCACCTTCCAACTCGGCGGTGCATTCACCAGCTACAGTCCTGTCACAACACCCTGCCTTTAACCTCTGCTTTCTGCCCGGTTACTCAAGCTACCCGGTCCAGTTTCCAGTCCTGTTCCAGCCCAGTTCCGATCCAGTTTCCAGTCCAGCTCCAGTCCAGTTTCCAGTCCAGTTCCAGTCCAGTTCCGGTGTTTTAGACACCTCCGTTCAAGTCCAGTTCCGGCTTGGAACAAGTTCCGTGCCGTCCCCTGTGTTCCTGAGTGGACCTCCCGGTCCAGCTTCCAGTCCAGTTCCAGTCCAGTTCCGGTGTTTTAGACACCTCCGTTCAAGTCCAGTTCCGGCTTGGAACAAGTTCCGTGCCGTCCCCTGTGTTCCTGAGTGGACCTTCCAGTCCAGTTCCCAGTCCAGTTCCAGTCCAGTTCCGGTGTTTTATACACCTCCGTTCAAGTCCAGTTCCGGCTTGGAACAAGTTCCGTGCCGTTCCCGTTTCCTGAGTGGACCTTCCGGTCCAGTTTCCAGTCCAGTTCCGATCCAGTTTCCAGTCCAGTTCCAGTCCAGTTCCAGTCCAGTTCCGGTGTTTTAGACACCTCCGTTCAAGTCCAGTTCCGGCTTGGAACAGTTCCGTGTTTCTTCAAGTCCAGCTCCGGCTTGGAGCAGTCCTCAGTTGGACGCTATCCTGTGTTAACTAACTAACCTGTTTTGCTCCCGTGTACAGCTTTGGGACCACCCCAACGCTTAATAAAGTTCCACTTTCTGTAATCTGTCTCCTGGTCGTTGCACTTGGGTTCGTCCCGTATCAGGATCGTAACAATTCCAGTGCAATCACAGCTCTAAAACATGCCTAATCTACATCGATTTAAAATGGAACTTGCAGTATTATCAGTAATACACAAAGGAAGTAATTAAATCTTGGACATTAACAGATTAACAGCAATGTCTCAGGGCAATCGTAAGAATTCTAGCTATATACCTAACGCATAAAGACTGGCAGGAATTAAAGAACCTCACAAGAGATTGTTCCATAATGCAGCAAGAAAATTACTTAAGGAAATGTTTAAATATTTGTGTCATTTTCTAGGTATTTTGTCCTCAATCTTTGTATCATGTTGGCCTAAAACAAGGGGGCTACGCAATGGTTTCTGGCTGGCAGACATTTCACTAGGGCCTGGGTAAAAGCCGGAATGGAACTGCGGAAGGAAGCTCGGAATGGCCAAGAGTGATCTATGCCAAAAAATACCTACCTGTTAAAATGCCTGCAGCACTTGCTGTGGAATGTGCATCAATACAATCTTAACAGTTTCTGAATGGGCATCATATGTACTTTCATTTGAGCATGGAATTTCCATGAAATACAAATTTGAAATATATGAGAAATTGATCAAAACTAATAGCATTATCAAATATATTTCAGAGCCCCTCATCACCCTTTCGGAATAAGACATCAAGATAAGGATTTCACCTTTTGAAAGTGCAGATTTTCTTCTTTAAAATTAGTATATTCAATCCTTGATGACTCAATTATAAGTTATCATCATATCATCATATACACATACTCGAAGGGCAGATCCAGATATTTTTTGCCTTGATGTGTGAATGCAAAAAAAGATTTTTGGGGCTCGATATTGAAATATATCCTTATCCTCTCCAACAGGCCTTTTCCATCAAAATATAATTTTGATCCACTTATAATGGAGTCATCAAGAATTGAATATACTCATTTAAACAAAAGACTCTGCACTTTCAAAAGGTGAAATCCTTATCTTGATGTCTTATTCTGAAAGGGTGATGAGGGGCTCTGAAATATGTTTGATAATGCTATTAGTTTTGATAAATGTTTCTATGCTCAAGTGAAAGTACATATGATGCCCATTCAGAAACTGTTAAAATTATATTGATGTGCATTCCACAGCAAGTGCTGCAAGCATTTGAACTGAGGTCCTTTTTGGCACAGAGTACTCTTGGCCATTCCGAGCTTCCTTCCGCAGTTCCATTCCGGCTTTTACCCAGGCCCATTTCACTAGATGGTGCGAATGGCATGTTGTATGGTATCGTAATACAACTGTAAAGCTACCACTGCTATTCATTCTCATTGCTCTTATATTTTGCTGAGGTTTTCATGACACTTTAGCAGCATTTCTGTAAGGTGAAAGACTAAATAAGCTATGTTAGGCTGTATTTGTTCCAACGTTTCGCTGGGAAGCCAGTGCAAACTGCATTGTACACGTAGCAAGGGAAATCGCCAAGTAGCTCAACGAGGCCAACTGATGCGATGGCAGCTAGCTATGTAGGTTTTTGATGCATCCTATCTATGCCTTCCAAGCTATGTGAAACGATATTAATGTCACTGAATAGCTTATAATGTGTGCACATTTAGCTAAGTTATCTTACCTCCTTGTCTCTTCACGTTTCCATTTCCAGTCACTTGAGATCCAGTGTTCTGTTGGTGCTTCTTGTCTTTCCTCATTTCCTTTCAAAATACCAGTTAACGCGCTTCTACATACTCTCGTGTGCCTTACAGCGCCCAAATGTAATTATAAGAGTTAAGAGTTAAAACAGAAAAGAATATGAACAGCTATTTACTTAGTAAGCTAGCTAGATGTCATCTCTGTCATACAGCTGTTCGTGCTCAATCGAATTTTGACACTTTAACCTAGCTTGACTAAACACAGGAAAGTAGCATTGAAAATGTTGTCCAATTGGTAGACGCGGAGTCTGAAAATGCGTGGGTTTTGATTGGTGAAATTCTCAACCACGGAAGTCCTCAAAACACATTGCATTGTTGTAATTGTAGTACTAGAATTATTTAAAATCTATTCACAAACAGTAAGGTACACTATTTCCAAAACGACGACTTTTCATAATGTGCGGAAGTATTTTACAACATACAATTGTATAAATGAAATAAAATTGTTACGTTGGAGACCTACATTATGCGTGTAAGGAAGGTATACCTGTCAGTAGGCCGATCAGCCTAAGCTCATTTTTAAGATTGTAACCCATTACTCAGTTATGGAAATAATCATTCGGAAATGGGCAATCATTTTTTGTAGTTTTACTTTTGAGTGGTCGTCTTTCCTAAACGAATATGACTAGCTCAACAATGTCTATCAAATACAATATTTATATGTTTCGTTTGAAATGTAAAAAAATCTATAATACTGTTGGTGTTTTCTCTTTTAGTAAAATATTGGCATAGGTATACATTTTCATTTCAGTTTAACTTTATACCTAGCATAGCCAAACTCAGGAATGTAATATATTTCTGTATAAACTTCAAATCCCAGAAGTCCATATTTCTCTCAATTTCAAGGGGACAGTTCAAACCCCACGGAGCGAATGTAAAAACTGTAGCAAGCTGGCTGGCTCGCCATTTACCTCGGTTCACCTTTGGTTTTCAACGTCACTGCCAACGAAGGCTCCCTATGTACAATCAGGCTAACCCATGGTATTCAGCTTCGTAGTTAGATGAAGCGTTTGACAAATTGATCTGCCATTGCTATGCAGAGATTTAATGCGTTTTAGAGAAGAAAATGGGCGATAGGCATGAGAAAGGCCCCATTACTCGTAAAAGAAGGACAACTATCTCTGGAGCAGGGGGGACAGGTTTGAAGCAGGCGAATGGGAATAAGATTGATCTATGTGACGAGGCCAATCGCAACGGTAAAGTGAAGGAACCAAAGGCACAGGAATCACCTTCGACATCACGCAAGGAAAAGGGAAAACATGAATGCATTTACGACAGGCTCAGGTAAGGTGGCGTCTGGCTTCGCATGGAGAAATTGACGTGCCATCTTAATTGCGTACGGCAATAATATGCCAATGCTTTTCACGTAGCAAGAGCTGCTGAAAGTTACATTTTCGTGGCTGTGGAAGCACGTTGTATAACTTAATATTAATGAAACTAACGTTATCTACGTTAGCTAACTAGCTGTATAGCAAGCCTCCCTTATGGGCTAAATGGGAACAAGCATAAACCCATAATATTCAACTAACATTAGCTTCTGGCTTTCCACGAAGCAACTAGCAGCTTGCCCATTTCCGATCATATACAATATATAAGACAATTTAGTCTAATAATAGTTTGATTACTAAAGGATCGTGTCACGTTACTCATAGACCGTACACAATATAGAGATCCATTGCTTACAAAGGCAAGTTGTGATGTATAGGTATGGGGCATCACATAGAGAGGCTTCCTCTCTGAATCGACACGCTTAGTGTAACGTAACTTGCTCAGAGGAGATAGTGTACTGTAGGTGTCTGATGTAGGTTAAATGTCACTGTAACTATATTACTAACTGTATGATGTCGCCACGGTAAATTGCAATCTAACAGAATGATTACACACATGTGATTTCCCCCTAGATATGTGCATGTCTTCGTGTCAGATGACTCCGTTAAACAAAACACACGTTTCACACGTCTGCTTTTAAGGATGTGTTGTTCCATTCAGCCACCATTATATGAAAGGTGAAATGTTGCCTTGGCAAATGTGCTTCTTTATCTGAACTGTAAAGAACGGATATTGGGCGAACTGTCTGTGTCTTTGAGATTATAGTGTGAAAGTGTTTTTCATTCTTTTTTTGTTCATTCTGAACTGCAGCGAGCCTTAAAGCCCCCAAATGAAGTGTTTAAAACTTGGTCTGGGTGGGACAATGCATATGTAAAAAGTCTACAAACCCCAATTCCAGAAAAGTTGGGACAGTATGTAAAATGCACATAAAAGCAGAAAGCAGTGATTTGTAACTTGTCTTTTACATATATTTAATTGAAAACCGTACAAAGAAAATATATTTCATGTTTTACCTTATCAACTTTATTGATTTTTGTAAATATACGCTAAAAATACGTAAAAATTCTGAATTTGATGTAAGTCATCAAGGCTCTGCATTTTAAAACGAGCCTCAAACCATCATTCTGCTGCCAGATATGCTGTAGATATGGATGGATAACTTGAAGGGTTGTTTCTCCGGACTTATTTTTCCTAATGAGTCAGGAGAAACAACCCTTAAAGTGATCCATCCATATCTACTGCATATCTGGCAGCAGAGTGATGGTTTGAGGCTTGTGCAGACCCTTCATGACTTACAGCAATTAAGCCAACCATGGGTTCCATACTATTCTCGTGTAATTTACAACTTAATCTAGTCCCACCCACCAATTCCCATAGAGATCCATTGAAATGCAGAGAGGTTGCTGAAAATAAGATATCAAAAGTCTTTTGATATTCTTTTATACCCAGTCATGATAGCATCACCTGTTTACCTGTGTAATGTTACAAACAGGTGTTTTTTGAACTTCCCAGGATTTTTTTTTTTTTTTTTGCCCCTGTCCAAACTTTTTTGGAACGTGTTGCGTGCATCAAATTCGGGATTAGCATATATTTACAAACATCTATAAAGTTGATAAGGTAAAACATTAAATATATTTTCTTTGTACTGTTTTCAATTAGATAAGTCACAAATCACTGTTTTCTGCTTTTATGTGCATTTTACATACATACAACTTTTTTGGAATTGGGTTTGTACATTGATTATTAGGAATTCATTTGAAATAAGCCCTTTGTAATGTACTTATAGTGAACCATAGTTTTTCTGGAAAACTGTACTTAACCGTGTAGCGAACACGCCAACAGCCAAAAAGATTTCAGTAAGCCAATATGCACCATTAATATAGGTTAATTATTCACCCAGCCTTCAAGCATGCATGGGTAGTTAAGAACTAATTGTGGACTGTTGTTACAAGCTCATGGTGCAATCTTGCTGTAGCAACACTCCACAATGAGTTAATACTAATGAATGAGTGCATCCACATGTTTTTTTTCATAGCTTGATGTATCACTTTTTTGGTAATGACCTCAACCCAGCAATAATGAACATTGAAAAACCACTAGTGGGTCTAAACTAGCGTGTAGTGTAATGGAAGAACCCAGCACAAGGTAGCCTGCTGGCTTTGATGAAGCGGTTTAAAGGCTTGGAAAGTTAAAAAGGATCAACACATGTCCCAAAACCATTGCTGTAATGCTTCAGTGCCAAGAGGAGACTATATATCTTTTTTACTATAGTTTTGGGGACCTTAGCCTTTAGTTCACAGAGTTAAATGTGTCTCTTGGTGGGCTATGTAGCTGGCAAGGACTGTTGCTTAAAATTCAGACCTATTCCATCACACCATCTTCAATAGGCTAATCTTTCATAGTCAGCATTGGCTTATGTTAATTTATAAGCCCATTTATCAAAAACTCCATCTTATATTCACAGGATTATTAAGTGGATAGTTGAACTCTATCAGACTCGTTCTCAGGACTTGTTGCTGCTCCAGGTGCCTGTAATTAATACAGATTTAGTGATAACTGCCTTTAGCTATTGTGCTCCATACACTTGGAATAAACTACAACAGTCTCTGAAACTCAATGGTCTGCTAACATAATTACATTTAATTGTGAATGTTTTAATTAATGTTGCATTGCTCTTATCGTTTGACTAATGTCTTATTTATTGATTGTTTTAATTTTGTGTTTGTAAATAGTGTATGATTAATTGTGTTTGTATGCAAACTCAGTACTCCTGAAAAAGAGGGCTCTGATCCCTAAATGTGTCTGAGTGCTACGTAAAGGTAAATAATAAATTAAACAGTCAAGTTGCTCAGAAAGATGAAGTTGGTTTTCAACTGAGAGAAATAGTATTATTCCCTCTCATTCCTCACAGAACTTTACCGTTCTGTTCCGTTCTTTACAATAAATGGAATCGAGAAAGGTTGGGAAGAAGTACAATAACATTAATGAACTAATCACCACAAGCACCAAGTGATATAGGGTAAGCACTGAAATACAAGCTTTTTAACTGGAGGAATTAGACCATCATATCAGGATTTCCAAAGATCCATAGGTCTTTGTGGTATCTGTGATCTTTTTTTTGTATTCATTTAATACAATTTTTTTGTGGATAGCGCCTGCCCCAAAGTAATATCTGTCAACAAGAAGACTACTGAAGCTGATGCGTCATTTTCACTGATAGCTGGCAAGCTCTGCCTTTCAATAGTTTCCTTTCAAACACTTTGTATTTACAGAGTAGCTCATTAGTTAGCAGAGGTACTGCTAGTTATATGGCCAGAAATAGCAGAAATTGACCACATCACTCAGGCTGACAGATGTTAGCTAATCATACATTGTAAATGGAAGCATGCATGTGTGTGTACGTACACAGCTAATTAGTCATGGAAAATGAGGCAAGGATAAAGGGGCACTAAAATGACACATTATGAATAACATCAATATTGAAGTACAGTATCCAACTAACCACTTTGACCTCTACAAAAGTAAAAAATGGAAGTATGATGATCTGTTTAGTAAGTCAAAAAAAGGTGGGAGTACTGTCAAAATTGAATTGAGAAAATTTAACATGTTTCAGCCTCAGTTTTCAGCGCTCATCATTGCTGCCTGAAGAAGACTGAGGTTGAAGTGTAGGCTATCCATAGTATCCACAGTTGGTAAACTGTCGCAGTGCCCATTACATCATAGTCTTAAATATGGTAGACTGTGATGTCATATTTCATGATTTAGGCTATGTAATGCAAAGAACATTTCCAAATATTTCCATTTCAAAATGGGCTGCTTGAATATTTAGTACATGGGTTGACTATAGTCCTCCAAGATCCCATTCAAATGATTAGTATTCTGTTTCTTTCAGACCATTTTTCTTTAAATACAATGGTGAGGTTTGGTCACTTTTATTCGGAATTAATTAAGTTCAAAACTATACGTCAGTAGAGCCCAACTGAAATAACATAGACACGACAATGGGTTGGAAAAATTGACATATGTTTTATTGGCTACAACTATGAATATGTGAATAATAGAAACAATAATTGATAAAACATTCTATGACTTAATCTTAATCAGAGGGAAATGATAATTATGTGACGGCTAAATATCGAAGCTAACAGTCCTACCATTAACAAAGGTTAGTTTGTGTTATCGGTTAATGACACGCTAAACTATATTTTGTGGTTAGCTCGTTTTATCAGTCTCATACATATAAAGTTTTGACAGTGTAAAACTATAAGGTCAGGGAAATTGGCTATTCCCGACTGAAACGCGCATAGCAAAACAAAATACAAACAAAAGTAGGAACCAGCAGTAAAATTACCTCAATTGGGTATTACAGGTTTTATGCTAGCCTATCAATTGATGTCAGTGCTAAATAAAATGTGTTTCAATACTTAACGGTAACAAAGGGAGGCCAGTCCAGATTCCGTAAGTGATGCCAGCTCGTCAGCTGATCCAAGGTCCCGGCAGGTGCGTGGACTCCTGGAGACTTCTTCACCGAAGTCGGGTCGCGACAGGTTTCCAGTTAGGTCGACGTGGACGTGCACAGATCTCCACTTGGGTCCGGCCGCAAGGGAGACAGTAGAGGAACAGTTTGAAGAAACGTGTCCTCAAAACAGCTGTTGAAAATAAACCAGCTTGGTCTATTCTGTGGACGGTGACAGGCCAACTCTTGTCTCGGTGATCAGGCGAGATGCGGGTTGGAAAACGCAGAAGTCCGTCAGGGTTTCAGTAGTGCGTCTGGTAGGGGTAAGACTGCGTCTTTCCCATCAGAGCCGTCCGGGTTCAGTGGTGCGTCTGGTCGGAGTGAGACTGCGTCTTTCCCATCAGAGCAAAGTTGGTAAAGTTTCATGGGTTTCAAAAGTCACTCACAAGTCCAAACCTGTTCCTTTGATCCCAATTGGTAGATGGCTTTAGGGCACCCATGCATTTGATTGGCTCATTTCCTTGGAACCATCAATAAACATAGATGGATCAGCCATTTCCAATCACCTCAGGGTGTGCGTGCGTGTGTTAAATAGGGGTCCCCCCTCTCCTCAAAAGAGGAGGGAGTTCCTGCCTAACCCGGTGCCTGATCGATCAAGCAGTCTGTGTTCATCTCAGAGTCACATGAACAAGGGTACAGACACTCCATTGTGCCTCAGTCTGATCAGGAGTGTTAATTGTGAAGGACTCCACAGGGGGCCCAGTCTCATGATCAGAAAGCCAGAGTCCCAAAATGTCCCCGTGTAACCATTACAACAGTATTCCCAAAACTCAGTTTTTTATTTTTATTTTTATTTTTTGTTTGTTTTTAAAAAGGCTTAGTAATAGCCAATATAATTATATTTCTAAAAATGTGTTTGGTGGGTTTGGTTAAATCTGGGTCGTAATGAAATACTGGCATCATCCCTCTTCTCTCAGTACAGCTCGTATGAACCCACATTTTATTTCAAGTTTTGCATATTCTGTCAAGCAGGGGAAATAATGCAGTTTGGCCTACATCTCTCATCTTTCCTAACATCTGAATCCCCCATTATTAGGCAAGCTTCACAGACATGGCTTAATTGGTTTTCAAGTTGCATTTGAGTTTGAGTGTTGAAGCTCTGGATTCTCCCAGGAGTAGGGCTTGAAATGAAGACCCACCTAAAGTCCAAAGGAGGCTTAACATTCTTCACGGCCACCTCAGCAGGTGTCTCATCATTTACACTGAGTTGGATCCTCTAATTTGGTGGTTTAGGGGGGTTGGGTGGTAATGGAGGGGATCAATGGAGCTTTTCATTTTCATACTACCTTCGTAGTCATTTCCTGCATTCTGGGGCATTAAAAAAGCAGTCTTTCAGACAATTATGGTTAAGAACCAGAAATCATGACATTTAGGCCAGTGATACAATTAAACTTGCATTTAATTTTCTCTGAACAGATGATAAAAAAGGACTACAAAAAATAAATGTATTTATGAAAATAAACTCCAAAAGAAAATTAATATTGAAAGTGAACGATTAATCTCTCACTACAAGATTTATGACTTAATTAATAAACTTAAAAATCTAGTTGAAGAAATATTATGACGTGAAAAGTCCAGATTGGGCTTAATGGGTACCCAGTAGGGGTGTAACGGTTTCACAGTGGTGTAAGTGAGGGATCAGAGTGGCGCACCGCCTCTGTTACATTCTTTGGGGAGTATCTTTTTGTATAACTGCCATATAGCCCATGGAGGGTGGGTTACAGTCAGCAGGGATATCCCTGTCTCATCACACAGTGCCCAGTTAATAAAAATAAAAAAACTCCCTAAGTTGGCAGATTCTGTGAAGTAAATTTTTCAGCTCTGCAAAAGGGACTGCACGTTCTCTCACTTGCACATCTTTTCACTCAGTTTTAATAAGTTGGTATTTTATAGACATTCTAAACATATTAATTTGAAACCCTTTTATATTCATGAGATAAAGAATATAATTGAGACGATGTAATGCATCCTGTAACAATCGTATATATAATGATGAGAACTTCAACTTTGTTCAGAAGTTAGTACAGAAGGCTAGCGTTGCTGGTATTGCAACAGCACAGTTCAGTTTCATAACTTGAGGAGAGTGGATATTGTAGTCTTGGATATGAAGAAAATATTAGATTCTGAGCTCTTTATTCCACAGGGGACTGCACAGTAGATTTGATCTCTTTGCACTGTAGCTCCAGACCTTGGAATCTTATTGATGTTTGCGATATTAGTGCTAGCTTCTCCTTTTCCTGAGTTAAGTTTTTTTATTGTATGTGTTTTTGTCTGCTAGCTGTCACAGCGTGCAGGAGTCCTTGTTCAGCTCAGCCAGCGGCTATAGTAACTACAGAGGGATCCTCAACTGGTGCGTTGTCATGCTGGTAAGTGCTGTATTTGCTGCTGTATGGCTTTTAACCGCTCTGCGGCTCCAGTGGGCTGGCTTCAGCATGTCACCATGACAACTGTGGGTTACCATGATGACACCTGAAGAGTCTGGGGTGGTGGGGGCTGACCTCATGTGTCCATTGCCTCATAGTATCATGTTAGAGATATTTGGGCTCACTAGGAGGAGTATCCAGTCTTCACTCTGTCTATTAAGAAATTCACCACACAACACATGCAACACCTTACAAATGGAACCTGTCACAGACTGTGTTGATGTGGGCTATTACTGTGGTCCTGTTTGTAACACTTGATCTGGACCTGGTTAGTATGGGTTTGAAAAGTGAAAACACCTACACTAATGCCCTGGGCCAAATTATAAATCTTAACTGTCATCTAGCTTGATTAAAAATAGTGCTTTATACTTCTTGAAGGACATTAAAACTGTTTTTATTTCTTTAGTTTGTAATCATACAGTTGGCCTATTTACAGAGAAGTAAAAATCTGTGAGTGTGTGCGTGCGAGCGTGCGTGCGTGTGTGTTTTGGTTGTCTTCCATTTAATTCATCTTAAATTGAGGTGGAAACTGGCACATGTGCAAGAATAACTTTTTTTGAAAGCTTACTTGCATATCTTATTTACAAATTAAAAGTACTTGCTTCATTATCAGTTGTTTTTGCATGTATTAGCTTGGCTTGCCAAGTCAGATAAAAAAGATGCCACTGGGGTATGCAAGACGACGTGCCATTAAGGAAGTTTCAGTTTTTAACCAAGTAAACATTGCAGTGGTAGATATGGAAATAATTGAAAATCTCTGCTGATTCTTGCCCCAAATGTATCACTCAGAACACAGCTGTCCATAAGCAACCTGTCTTCTTGAGCATGATTTATTATACAAATCCCTTTCTCCTTACTTTAGAGCCCTTTGTGGGGTGAGCAGAAGCGTGCGTGCGTGCGTGCGTGCGTGCGTGCGTGCGTGCGTGCGTGCGTGCGTGTTCTTGTTCTTGTTCTTGTACTGCTAGCCCGTCGTTGGTCAGTGTTGTTCTTGTTCTTCTTTTGCTGAAAATTTATTACATTTATTTAAGAAGTTATTAAAGCGGGATATTTTTTCACCAGGGAGTTTTTCCTTGCCTCTGTTGCCTTTGGCTGGCTCTTGCGGGGGTTTAGGCTGGGTTTTTCTGTGAAGCGTATTGTGACAACTAGTTGTGAAATGCGCTATATAAATAAATATTGATTTGATTTGATATGATTTCAAATAATGCACTTTTAGTAACTCCATCTTTTGCAAACTTTTTGCATCCCTCTCAGACTCTTCAGAGTGTAGTCAAAAATGTAATGTGAGCGCACCGATAGCATTGGATATGTGGGGCTGCCATTGAACATTGAAGACTTTAGCTGCCACATCAGGTCACCCGGCTCCATTTTTAGCCAGTGCTTGTGGGCACTGAGCTGAATCGGGCAGAAAATATAACGCCAAGAGAATGCTGTTTTCACCCTGGTGCCAACTGACTTTTAGCCCCATAAACAGGGGAAGGCAGCCCATCCTGCCAAGGGTATCTCGGCCAACGCGTAACAGTCTCCTGCCAAAGAGTGCTCTTTTGAAAAGTTTCAAGGAGTGGTTTTGTGTAGTTCATGAACTTATCTTGCCTGAACTGTGAAAATATCTCCTGGGCTCTAAGTTCAAGCTGTGGATCTTCCCAATAATGAAACAAAGGATAGAAATGATAAAAGAATGACTTTATAACACACACAATACACACACCCTTTACACACACAGGAATACACACACAAGATAACCTGCCATTTTAAAGACAGCAGAGACACACGGAGCCTGTGGCAGGGCATTCAGACCATCACAGACTATAAACCTACGCCACAGCTCTGTGACAGCAACATCTCTCTGCTCAACAACCTCAACAGCTTCTTTGCATGCTTTGATGCACAAAACAACACACATCCACAGAAGACCCCACCACCCCCCCACGACCAGGCTCTGTGCCTGTCTACTGCCAGTGTGAAGAGGAGACTCTCCACTATCAATACCCGCAAGGCAACAGGTCCAGACAACATCCCTGGTCGTGTGCTGAAGGACTGCGCAGAGGAGCTCAAGGACGTCCTCACGGACATCTTTAACACTTCTCTGAGTCAGGCTGCTGTTCCATCATGTTTCAAGTCCACCATCATCATACCTGTGCCAAAGAAACCTGCTCCATCCTGCTTCAATGACTATCGCCCTGTGGCACTGACCCCCATCATGATGAAGTGCTTTGAACGACTAGTCATGTCACACATCAAATTCATCCTCCCCCCTACCCTGGACCCCTTCCAGTTTGCATACAGGGCCAAACGGTCCACAGAGGATGCAATCTGCTCTGCTCTCCACCCAGCCCTCACCCACCTGGACACAAAAAACTCATATGTGAGGATGCTGTTCATAGACTTCAGTTCAGCATTCAACACCATAATCCCACAACAACTCATCTGTAAACTTGACCAGCTGGGGCTCAACACCTCCCTCTGCAACTGGCTGCTGGACTTCCTCAGTGAGAGGCCACAAGCAGTACGAGTCGGCAACAACACCTCGAGCAGCATCACACTCAGCACAGGGGCCCCCCAAGGCTGTGTGCTCAGTCCCCTGCTCTTCACCCTGCTGACTCATGACTGCACAACAACCTACAGCACCAATCACATGGTGAAGTTTGCGGTCATCACCAAGGACGACGAGACCCACTACAGGAAGGAGGTCGACCTTCTAACCACGTGGTGCAGAGACAACAACCTCCTGCTGAACGTCAGCAAGACCAAGGAGATTGTTGTTGACTTCCGGAGAGGCCACACCCAACACCCCCCACTGACCATCAACGGTGCTGCTGTGGAAAGAGTGAGCAGCACCAAATTCCTGGGGGTGCACATCAGTGAGGACCTCTGCTGGACCACCAACACAGCATCACTGGCGAAGAAAGCACAGCGGCGCCTCTACTTCCTCCGCAAACTCAAGCGAGCGAGAGCTCCTCCACCCATCATGTGCACATTCTACCGGGGCACCATTGAGAGCATCCTGACCAGCTGTATCGCTGTGTGGGGCGGGAGCTGCACTGACTACAACAGGAAAGCCCTGCAGCGCATAGTGAACACAGCTGGAAAGATCATTGGTGCCACACTCCCCTCCCTGCAAGACATTTACACCACCCGCCTCACCCGCAAAGCGACCATGATTGTGCGCGATGCCAGCCACCCCGCACACAGTCTGTTCAGCCTCCTGCCCTCAGGGAGAAGGTACCGGAGCCTCCGTGCTCGCTCCACCAGACTCACAAACAGCTTCATCCACCAGGCTGTCTGGCCCCCCCCCCCCCAAAACAATAAACACTCTGGACTCTGAACCCTGAAACACATGGACTCTGAACCCCGACCTTCAGTTTGAACTGACTCTTTACACTATTGCACTAATGACTGTTTGCCCAATATATCATGTTTTTGCACTACCTAACATATACATAAAAAACTTCTGCTGCTATCCTCTTACATATTTTTATAGGTTATATATTATATATTTTATTTTATTTAATTTAATTTAACTTTTTGTATAGTAGTAAATGTCTTATCTGTTGTGCACTTTATTGTTTACTTTACTGTTTATTTTAGTGTTAGAAAATGTCTTGTCTTGTGCATTTAATTTTATTCTGTCACCGTAGGATAGTGAGAAACGTCCTCTCGATTCCTCTGTATGTCTGGTACATGTGGTTGAATTGACAATAAAAAACCTTGAACTTGAACCTTGATAACAAAAGAAACGGCCCGTTTATCCGAGACGTCACTCTTTCAAACCCAGAAATGTGTCACTTCAGACCTTTTTTTTTTTTTAAACTGAAGACCTTGTAGACCTCAACTATTACCTTGCCGAGCAACTGGGAGTGTACTGGGGACTCGGGGAACGGAGCTGGCAGTGTATTCAGCAGTGCTGTAGTTGAGCCAAACTTTTCTCTCTCAGAATAACCTGTGAACAACAGGTGAGGTTCAAGTGTACAGCCAAATAGATAAAGTCACAAAGAAAAACAAACAACTGTTGCCCCCCCTTCCAGACCCTTTTTACCTTCTATATTTAGGCCTAACCGCTTATAAACATTCTTCTCTCTCTGCTACTCCAATTTCCATTTATTTGCCTGCAGGTCAGCGTACTGCACTCTGGCCCCCGGCTGTGATTTTATGTTTGTAGTGCCGGTAAATAATTTTAAAAAACTTTTTAAGTAGCCTTGCTGTTTTAAGGTTTTAATTGACTGCTTTTAGCACAGTTTTTAAGCAAATATAAATTCATATTTTTCATATTTGTACTGTTGTGAAACTCTAAAAATGTTTTGATTCTTAAAGGAGCTATATGTAACAAATTTACTGTACTAAATCATAAAATGACCATGATATGTCATCAGAGATTAAGGAAACATGCTAAGTCGAAATACTGGCTTCTCCGACAACAATGCTACAGCCAGTATGTTCTCCTTTGAAATTTCCATTCCGGGTCGGAACGTCTGTATTCGTTTTGGCCTGTGTGATTCACTATTCTCCGAGTTGACTCCGAATCCACTGCCCATTACGAACAACCAGATGTACTCCGGAACTCCGACAGCCGATTTACGAATGTCTAAGCTAAGTTCAACATCGTTTCAATTTAGCTAGCTAGCTAAAGATTTAAATATATATATGCATATAGTTAGTTGCTAAACATACCACTAACGTTAGCTTATATCTGTGTGACTGTAAACATAGCCAGCCATGCATCTAGCTAACATTGACAGAGTTATAAAAAATCCACATGAGCTCGTTTATAATTTGCAAACAATAAATAATAAACAAATTGCAAACGTATACATTAGCTGATCAACTTACAGTGTAGGACTCGTTGTCGCTTGTCATTGTCAAAATAGAATAAGCTCGTCTCAAAATATATTGTTGCGCTCGGCTCGTCTTGCGCTCGTGTTCGTTCAGTGTCTTGACTCTCTCCAATATTGTGAATTTGGATTGCAGTACCCATTTTAAACGCTTGGTGTCAATGTTACATATAGCTCCTTTAAGCATTTGTGGATAATGCTTAATTGTTTATTGAAAAATGGTGTTGAGGGTGTGTGTTCCCTGGCTGTTAAAGAAGATCCCACGAGTTGAGTGTATGAACAAATGTGGATATTTAATGCATCATCTAGCATTTAAATGGTCACTCAAGTTATGTATTTGTTTTTTTATAGTTTCTTCTCAATGTTGATTGACCAAATTTGTAGTATCGCCAAATTTGAGATGTTGGCAAATCCTGTCTGTGGAATTTCCTGTTGGCGTCATCCCCCAAAGCACATGCAGCCAGAACCGGTTTTTACTTTGCAGCCCAACCGCTGAGCTGTGCGGCTGTTGCGTCAGAGAATTACAAAGCTGCGTTATTTACAAGAGCAGTCACTGTGTGGTGAGACGGGAATATCCCTGCTGCCTGTAACCCTCTCTCCCTGGGCTATACAGCAGTTATGATTACTGAAATTTGTGATTTATTTGGTTGACTGAAGCAATGCCTCACCCTAAAGGATGAGGTTTATGCGGTCATTGAAGCTCTGCTTCTAGTGCACTGTTACAGACTTTGTCAGGTGTGCTGGCACACCACAGGGAATGACTTTACTCTGTCCTCTGGTCTTACTGAGATATTAGGCCAAGTCAAGAGTCTCATGACTGAATTGTCAGCATGGCGATAACCTTTATTTAGGAGGTTTTCATTTTTAGCTTTGAAGTTAGCTCATGTATGACAGGACAGCAGGAGAGTCCAACTACCATTATTCACAGTATAACTAATTGTTCGGCAATTATTTTTACCCCATTTAGCAATGCATTGGTACCCAAGTTCAAGGATGTTTTGATCATTCTGATTTAATTTCAATGCCATTCTGTACCGTTGGCTCTCATTTTCCTGCATTATATTCATTTTTAATTTGTCTCATGACATCTAAAAATAAACACTCTGCAACAGACTACTCCTCTGAATTCAAGTAAAATCTGGACTCTCGCCATCCTAGTAGTCTTCTTCAGAGCCACAGAATGGATTTCAATTTCTAAAGCTGCTATTAATCCAGTCTTTGAAACAAGATCATTTTGACATCTGAATAGGTTTTTTTATATACACTACTCACAAAAAGTTAGGGATATTTGGCTTTCGGGTGAAATTTATGGAAAATGTAAGTTCACGCTACAGTGATATTATACGTATCATGAAAGTAGGGCATTTAAGTAGAAGCATGCAATGGTGATTTCCTCATCTCAAACAATTTATTGAAACAAAAGCCAACAACAGTGGTGGGTATACCACAACAAAAATGTCAATGTCTCAATAACTTGTCATGTGCCCTTGAGCATCAATTACAGCTTGACAACGACGTCTCATGCTGTTCACAAGTCGACTTATTGTCTGCTGAGGCATGGCATCCCACTCTTCTTGAAGGGCGGCCCTCAGGTCATTGAGGTTCTGGGGTACAGAGTTACGAGCCTCTACACGGTGAGTCAGCTGATCCCATAGGTTTTCTATGGGATTCAGGTCTGGAGAAAGTGCAGGCCACTCCATTTGAAGTACCCCAGTCTCCAGCAGCCTTTCCCTAATGATGCGACCTCGATGAGCTGGAGCATTGTCGTCCATGAAGATGAAATTAGGCCTGTGTTGTTCATGCAGGGGCACAATGACTGGATTAATGATGTTATTCAGGTAGTATGGGCTTGTCACTGTACCATTCACAAAGTGTAGGGCAGTTCTGTATTGACTAGACACACCTGCCCACACTGTAACACCGCCACCACCAAAGGGTCGTCTGGTGACAACAGTGGCTGATGCATAGCGCTCTCCTTGACGTCTCCAACATCGTTGGCGGCCATCATTTCTGCTCAACGTGAATCGACTTTCATCAGAGAACAGCACTGAGGCCCACTGGTCCCTCGTCCAGCGTAAATGCTCCCTGGCCCATGCAAGACGATGACGCCTGTGCCTGGTGGTGTGGTCAGGTACCCTTGCAGGTCGTCTAGCACGCAGACCACGCTGATGTAAACGGTTTCGAATGGTCTGACGTGACACTTGGGTGCCTCTCACCTCCCTTAAATGTGCCTGGAGTTGAGTGGCATTCATCATCCGGTTCCGCAGGGCACTGTTCACAATGAAGCGGTCATCAGTGTGGGATGTGGCCAAAGGATGTCCACTTCTATGCCTTTCTGTGACTCTTCCAGTCTCTCTGTATCTCTGTTGCAACCTGCTGATGACACTCTGTGACACTAAGCTCAGTGGCCACTTCCCTCTGAGAACATCCTGTTTGAAGCCTCGCAATGGCGAGGTACTGTTGATCAATTGTTAGGTGTCGTCTTGGTCTCATGATGTCAAAATGTGAACAGCATGATGAAGAGGACTGTTCAAATACCAATTCTAATTGAACCAGGAAATTTATTGGTCGATTCATGGATCAAACACCTGTTGTGAATTTTGCCGTTCAGCTCCTTGTTAGAGAACAGCAAGTTGTGCAAAAAGTACTGAAACATTGAATAGTTGGACATGTGCATTCAAAAGTTTAGAGAAGGTCAAATTAATTTCACCTGTAAAGGTTATAGTGCATTTTAGGTTCATCCTGAAATTTCACCCGAAAGCCGAATATCCCTAACATTTTGTGAGTAGTGTATACTTTGTTGAACTTTCATCATATTCCCACAGAACTTGCCAGAGTCTTTGGGTGCAATAATAAAAAAATCTGAGCCCTAGTGGAAGATTGGCAGCAAAAATGATCTGCGAGCGAAAGAATAGACCACACAGTCACGGAAGACAGTCCTCTGCAATGACGTTCCTTACTGTAGCTTGCAGAAGCAACAGGCAAATATTTACAGTATGTAACAATGTAGCCTGAGTAATTATATGTGCAACCTCTCTTTGTACATGCAGTGACTGCAAATTAAGAATTCCATGTCATAATATTTCATTAATATTTGATATGAGGTATGTGGCATGCACACATGACTACACCTTCCACAAATATTTTGCAACATTTAGATCTCAATGGACTTTGCTCAGGGACTTGACATTCTCTAGAGAAGGGAGTTTATAGTGACGACCTCAGGAATCAAAGTTGCTTTTATGTTCACAAAGTCAACGAGCAAGGTCACAGAAGTTCTTGATTTCCAGTCTCTAACTCTGGTGTTTATGCATGGGTTTGTTGCCTGATTCCCAGTCCCTAACTCGGATGTTTATCCACGTTTAAAGTCAAAGTTGATGTAATTGTGATCTCCACGGTTCCCCAGAACTTTGGGTGGTCTACTTCCCCACTGAGGACTGCCTCATCAAGTGTCTTTTTTTTTTTTTTTGTTAAAATAGGTTGGTATGGCAAAAGTTACTATTATTCTACCTTACTACACTCAAGGGCATTGTACACTGTTTTGAGTGACATGCCTCTGATCTGTATCACTTTTTTCGTATTGTCATGCAGTGCTGACAATCAACAGTAGGGCTTTTTGATCCGTGTACTTCCAATATTTCACAGTGCGTGTTCACCAGCTAGTTAACCGTAATTTTCGTTATTGTATGAGAAGGCGCGGTATATAGTTAACTGTGCTTTCTACTTTCATTAATCTAATTTTATCTTTGGAGTGGTCAATGGTCATGAAATTTCAAAATGCCTCCAACTTTTACCGAAGAGAGGGCGTCAATTTGAAATTTCATGACCGTTGACCACTCTTCAATTCCAGTGTGGCAATTAGAGGTCTTCCATCGTAGGAATGAGGATGTTCATGTACTCCCCAACTGTCATTACTAAATTTAAAGACTAGTGCCCTGTGCATTTCTGTGGAACAGGAAGTGTTACATGTGGTTTCAAGTTCCTCATTTGCTGGCAATTTATTGAATGACATCTAAGTGCAAAAGAATTAGAGCTGTCAGCAGTGAGAACCAAACTAATGGGGAGCCGTAGTAGTTGCCAGGGTTACGCAAGCATTGCTTGACAGCCGTCTGGTGCTGTGAGAAAGAACTCACAAAGATTAGTGGAGAGCTGAATTGTGGTGCCCGCCCCCCAAACGACCTGCGCCCCAATTAGAAGCATGTGTCTGTCGGGGCGCATCAGTCACCACGTGGCATAAACAAGGGCAGGCTACAGCACTAGCAATCAGCGCTGCATTTCCGCATGTCATATACACTCAGAAAAAAAGGTACGAAAAGTACCTAAAAAGGTACAAACACTTGCCACTGGGGTGGTACCCTATAGGTACATAGAATTGTACCCCTAAGCAGCAATACATAATTAATTTGTACCTTTTTTGCTTAAAAAGGTACTTATTAGTACCCATATAGAACATTATTGTACTTTCACGGTACATTTGGGAAATTTGTACCTTGAAGAAAAATGTACCTCCACTGTACCTTTATTTCTGAGAGTGACAATTGACACTTTTTAATGTGCGGGCGGTAAGTCTGCTTATTCTCCCTCTATCTGAGGTGTAAACGGATTGCAGAATATTAATGATTGAACTGCAGCGAGAGAAGCGAGTTTAGTATTGGTGCAGCGCCACAAAATGCCTCTTTGTAGTGTGCGCCTGTCTTTGTTTTCATGCCTTGTGTACAGTGCAGTTTTCAGACAGAATACTGTGAGAAATGAATACGCACACAAGCTGATTCCTTAATTCTGCTACAGACTGCTTCCTTTAATCACAACCGTAATGTTGAAGACTAACAAGCCATAAAATTGTGTGACGGGGCTGTTGGTTGGTTTGCCTCTCACTCCTGACCGCAAATCTCCAGCTTTATCAGCGCCATGGTTTTGCAGCGATAAACCGACAGGATTTTCAAGTTCCACATGCTGGAAGACTTTGATCTGTCTTCAAGCCCCTTCATCTGAGCTATTATCAAAATACACATCTCTAGCAGTTCACCTTGCTGTAGACTTTGAGGCGATATGTGGCAGATCCTGAAATTCTCAGCTGGGCGATAACGACAAGACCGTCCAAAACAGTGCTGTCTCAACACACCCCGTCATTACATAATTTCCTCTCTGTTGTTGCAGGTCTTGAGCAATGCACGCCTCTTCCTCGAGAATCTGATAAAGTAAGTATGTCCAATGTTTTGCACACCAACCTCACTCTTGCACCCTCCTCCCACACTCATTTTTCTTACTGACCAGAGCAAGCAGTGCTACTGGTACTGTCCTTTTAGTTATGAGTTGGTCAAAAGAACTGCATATATTTCACTGCTGAACCTCTGCCTTAAGGAAGGGGTAAAATAATGCATCAATTTTGTTCTCTCAAATGTGGTATTTTAGAGAACCCAGCAGGGGAAATGAATGCAAGAGGAAAATAAGTACAGCTAGGAGGCAGATAATCTTTTTCTCTCGTACAGGGATATAGTTGTTATAGGTTCTCATTTGTCTGAAAGATTTTATAGTGAAGTAAAATGGTGGGGAGAGGGGTTGCCATGCTGGGAAGACCATATGTTGCAGTGTGGAGTATTGCAAGGTTGGGGCTTACTGCTCTTTTTCCCAGAGGCCTTCCACTCTTGCTGTATCTCTGCATTACCATAGGCTAGTAGCTGTTTTGAAATGCATTCCGTTCACTGCATCTGTCTGCTTTTTGGAAAACAGTTTTAAGTAAAATACTGTTCAGGAGCAGTTTCTCAGTCTCTCTCTCTCTATCTGTCTTTCTCACTCTCTCACACGCTCTCTCTCTCTTGCGTTCTCTCCCTCCCTCTCTCTCTTTCTCTCACTCTCTCGCTCGCTCTTCCTCTTTCTCTGTCTCTCCCTCTATCCCTCTTCAATTAGGTATGGAATATTAGTGGACCCAATCCAAGTGGTCTCCCTGTTCTTGAAGGACCCTTACAGCTGGCCTGCTCCATGCCTTGTCATCGGTATGTGTGCCGTACCCCTCCAGGGGACGTTCATTGCTGCCTCTCAATCTGGCCGTACCTGGCACTCCTCTGCGCTTCCACAGGAAGGTTATTACTCACCGCGGTGCTGTTGCCGTCTCCTGAGAAATGTCTCCCTGCCCTACTTTATGAACGCAGCCTGCTGAGGAGTGAGGATGCGAAAGAGGCTTCTCTCTGGCTCTTTCTCTCAGCCAAAAAGCCATACGTTTATTCACACCACAGGTATCTCCAATACAAACTGCCTGTGGTCCCTGATGGGGCGCAGCACGGTCCAACTTCAGCCTGAATTCAATCAACATTTGTCCTCAGCTTTGACTTTCTTTTTTTTAGACGGTTTGCTTTATTTTTGTTCCCGGACACAGTTTGAGTTGGTTTTGGTGATCACAGATTGTGCAGAACTGCAGTTGTGACAAAATAACAAAGCCTATGCATTACATCCTGAGTCTGTATCGAGAACAAATGTTGATTCAATCCAGGCCCTGATATGCCTGGGTATAATAAATATTGAGGGAAGTGTCGTTTCAACTGGGTTATCACTGGGTAATCTTCAAGGTTACCATTACAAATGTTGCCGTTCTGAGTAATGGCAGTTTGTTTTGGAAATGCAGCACAAGTTTAAAAAATAAATCCCAATCAGCCAAAATAAATACCAAACACCCAAATGTACAGTACTTGGCTATGTAGAGCAATCACCTCTATTCTTGTTTTTTCCGATATCTAGTCACACTCTGTCTTAAAAATACATGTAGTTCCTCTGTTGGTGGTTTATGCTTTGCTGTGCTGTGCACATTAATAAACTGTCTCTCACCAGTGCGCTTTGCACTGCAGAGCCCGCTAATGTGCAGGGTACACGATGAATCACAAAATAAGAACTACAAATCCCTTTCCGTAAAAACGTCAGCTTATCAGAAACGTCACCTTTTGGGGCTGCTGGATGGCTCATTCGGTTAAGGCACCATGCTGAGGTGCATGGATGAGCCTCATGGCCTCGGATCGAATCCCAAATGTGCTAGTGCCCACTGTGGCTGGTAGCTCTACAGGGCGAGTTCAGTTTGACTGGGTCTTGGGCAACCCCCGGTAGCCGATAAGGGCGCTTGTAAGACTGCGTGTCAAAGCCGCGTAGGAAAGGTCTGTCCTCCAATGCCGCTCCATGCGAGCTTAGCTGTGGTCTGCGAGGTGCTGTTGACACCGAGTGTTTTGGAGGGGGACCGTGGATGTCCCAGATCTCCCGAATTCGCAGGCTGCTTCACACATTGGAACATGGCCGCGGTTGCAGACAGTTGGGTGTTCCAGATTTGGGTGGGAAATTGATCTATACAGCCCCGGGTTGGGAGGCAAATAAAAAAATTAAAAAAAAATTTAATTAAACATTTAGAAGCATCAACTTTTTTTAAGAACAAAATTGCTCAGCTCTTTAAAAAATGTAATCTGATCCAGGACCAGTGAGTCCAACTTCAGCCTGCACCTGAAAGAGCTGTTTGCGAAGGATATATTTGAATGAACAAAGAGGCCGAGACCATTGTGGTACTTCATTGGCTGAGACCATTGGACCTGAATACCCCAATGTATGGTATATATGTGCATACAGTCCATTCATCAAGGTGGATATTTACTGAAGCAATTCAGGTTAAACACTTTGCTCAAGGGTACAATGAGCCCACATGGGAATCAACCCTGCAGCCTCTGAGTTACAAGCTCAGTTCCCTAACCATTATTCTACACCGCCACCTGAGAGCATTCTTCTTGGGAGATTTTTTTGTGAATTCCTGTGGTGTTGAAGTTAACAGCAGGTTTCAGGGTAGGAATCATACACTTTATTATCCGAGCCTGACCTCAGTAATTGCACTTAGAGTAATATACTTTTTGCAATAAATGTATGAATAATATTTACTCTTCTGATGAATGTATCCTAAGGTTTGTGTAATGAGTATTAAGCAGACAATTTTTTGAGTGCCCAAACATAATCTGTTTATTTCTTCTTTTTCTCCAGTCTCTAATGTGTTTATAATGGCAGCTTTGTACACGGAGAGGAGGCTATCCGTGGTAAGTATCATGCCACAATATGCTAAACTAATTTAGATATGCCACGAAAGGAAACCAATTGCAATTATGAGCATTCTCCATAAGATTTGGCTAAATTGCGATTGTGTTTGTTACACGCTTTGGTTACTCCATCCATCATTGACACAAACGTCGCTTTTCTTCTGAAGCTACATTCCCTCCCTGCTTTGGAGGAATCGTTTAGCCGCGCCTCCGGTTTTCCCAGTTGGCGCTCAGTGCAGGGCGTGCTCTCTCTCTCTCTCTCTCTCTCGCAGGGCACGTTCTCTGAAGGCTTCGGGACCCTCCTTCACACGGCCAACCTCTCCACCATCCTCTGCTTCCCGGTGGTCGTGGTGCTGGTGGTGAGCTCCATGACTCCAGGTCAGTCGAGCACCTGCCTCGCTCACAGTACGCTCCGTCTGTTGATACTCCAGGAAAGGTTGTTTGCGTTCAGCAGAGGGACACTATTGATTTACTAGTAGCAGCCAGTGTGCGAATCGGGAGCCGTGCCAAGTGTCCCCGCGTTTGTTCAGATAATGGGTCACTCCCCTTCTCACGCCTCGTGTTCGGAGGGTGCGGTGGCATTCCCCGGCCTCGTGAAAAAGATATCTCTGGTCCAGAGAGTTTACCCATTTGCCTTCCTAATCTACATTCACAATACTTTGTCTATTCCATGATGCAGTTACATTCTGGGATGCCTTATAGTTTTTATCTCCGTGTCCTCAATACACTGCATTTGTTCAGTTCAGTTAAGCGTTTTGCTGCAAAATGCCAGAGAAATGGCTCCGGTTAAAACGGGTTCTGTTGTTTCCATTGGTCTTGGACAATGGCAGCCTCATGGCAGCCTGATGCAATGTACTATATGACATAACACTGCACATTTCAGTATCTGTCCCTCGACGCCAGTAATGTGCTTCATAGATATATTGGTGTTTTTTTCCTCTGTGTCCTGCAGTGGGTGCTGTTTTTGCCCTGGGAGTGTACACCGTCCTGTTCCTGAAACTCTACTCGTACAGAGACGTGAACAAGTGGTGCCGGGAGATGAGGCAGGCGAAAGCCCGCACCCTGCCCAGGTCCCTGTCGTGTAAGCGCACGTCCGGCTCTGCTCCACACTTTCCCTCGCAGCGCCTCAACTGAGCGCCTTTCACATCCACTGCATAAAAAGAGCTGGAAGATATTCGACCTGTTGTCGGTCGTGAGCGGTAGTTTCCCGTTCCGACCGTATATTTCCAGAAACGTATGCACACTCCTGGGCCACGTCTGTGACCGGGGATTTCTAGACTTGGATATATCCGATGAAGCGGCCATGTCTGGTAATTTATGACAAATTTCTGGACAAGAACACCTCCGTGCACGAGATTATGTCCGTTTCCGACTGCAGGCACGCAGCCGCAAGTGGCCAAATACTGTCCGTATTGGGATTTGTGCACTGTAGTGTCCGCCCCGTAAACGCAGCGTTCCATGCAGTGGTTTTGCGCATGTGCTCCTCATCTGGCATGATGTAGAAGGGGGCGGGGGGGGGGGGTGTGGCAGAGCTCTCAGATTTCACCCACTCAGCAGCGCGGATGATGCACGGAGCTGATTTGCCTACGGGGCTTCTGTTTAATGCAAGCAATCACGCTGACCTTCCTGCATTGCCTCCGACGAGCGGGAAATAAAAAGAGCTCAATGAGGTTTATGACTAACTTCTGCATAAATAACTTCTGTGACCCACTTTCTCTCGGGCTTCGCTGTTTGCCCCTTGGTTTGTTTACTGTGAAAAGCTTTCTTTATTTGTTGAAATATTTATACTTTCCTCTAAGTGCACACAAACACATCAAAAATACACATATGTACTGCGCAGTAAATTCATTCTTTTGAAGTGTTTACTTTGCCGCCCTCAAGTGGCAGGAAGCAGAATCTATCTTTACAGTTTTAGCAAGGGTTGGTCTTCTTGGCTTCCCACCTCACATTTGCCTGTAAATGTCTCCACAGGCCCGACTGTTCCAAGGTCCAATGGCGCAGCGGTGCATGCCCAGGTGTCATACCCAAGCAACCTCACACACAGAGGTGAGTGTGGAAAGAAGCCTATAACCTAAGTTTTCCAAATCCCTATTCCTTCAGGGGATTCGCAGCAATTAATGTAACAGTTGAAACGGGTTAATATCATTTCAGATTTATACTATTTTGTGTTTGCACCAACCCTGTGCTACGAGCTCAACTTCCCACGGTCGCCGCGGATACGCAAGCGCTTTTTGCTCCGAAGGCTTTTCGAGATGGTAAGTGGTGCCGATGTTAATTACTGTACTATGTCATGTTAAAGTCAACTTTTCTATACTTGCAAAAAAGATGTACCGATAGTTCAGATAGTGAAGTTGGAGTTGCTGTGGTTGGAACTATAACCCCATTGTGTTCATAAGCTCATGCCAGACCGCAGTTCAAAGCAAAGATGGCTACTGATGCGTGGTGCAATTCTACTGCAGTATTTTGAGTTTGTGTGATGATGTTAAACAGAATGTATAAAGACCAGCGGGCCCAAAATCTGGTCTAAAAACAGTATCTGTGCACATCCAGGATTTATCTCATTAATACAGTTAAGGGGGACCTTGTGGTTCATTGTTCTGTTCATATTTAAACTGTTAATGCTTCTTGTTTCAGCTTTTCTTCATGCAGTTATTGGTTGGGTTAATACAGCAGGTATGTTATATCACTGCCACTTCTATAGCTATTAGCCAATGGCATATATCTGCCTATACATTCCTTTTATAGCTATTAAGAATTGTCTAATAATTTTTCTTCAGAGATATAACATTATTTGTGTTTCCTCATGTGAACAAGAATGACATAATTTATTAAATAAAGATTCTTATTCACAGTGGATGGTACCGACTATTCAGAACTCCATGAAGCCCTTCCAGGTAAACTGCCATTTCAGTGGTGAAGTACACATACTTTAACACCTATTTTCTCCTAATGACTTACCTAATGCCTTTGTGTCCCTGCAGGATATGGACTTTTCCAGAATGATAGAAAGACTCCTGAAACTCGCAGTAAGTTAAAGAGAGAAGCAAAAGCACTGAAAGGTCTTGACAAATTGGCTGAATAACAAAAGTTACATTAATTATACAACATGTACAGGTATTGTACATGTTGTATAATAGGGTCTTGGACCACTGCATGTGGCCAGTACAGGCTATATGCACCATGGCATAGAGCAGCAGATTTTTCTAAAAAAAAAAGTTTATTTCTAGGACCCATAAAAAGCATCCCCCTCTGGGTGAGAACCCCCTTACCCACCACTCACCCACCTCAATAAAATGTTTAATGTTTGTCACCATTATCCACCACCAACAACAGTCTGCAATGCAGTAGCTGTTTAACATGAAAGTTCGTCTAAGATGGGTTATCATACAGTATTTATATCAGACATCTACATAAATCATAGAGTGCGTACTTTTGTAACGCACTGTATTTAGTAGTAAATATGTAATAAATTACAATGGAATTACAATTCTAAGTTTATAAATATGTAATTCATGAAAAAAGGAAATATGAACAAAATATTCTTAAAAGGGGAACATATTTGTCTCCGTTCTGCTGAGGGTGGCTTCTCTGAGGCTTCCTCCAGTTTGGGATCCCCTGGCATAGAGTGTACATGCCTTTGGAATCTGACACTACTAATTCATGGGAGAGTCAGAGGGAACTTTGCAAAATAGATAACATTGGCGGCATTCTCTTGATGTTGTTGAGTTCAACCAAATCACGCCATGAAAATAGACCCCATTCTATTGTGGGAACCCCACACCATTACAGCAAAACACCTCTGTCGTGTTTCCATTTCCCTCTGCTTGCATATTACACCACATCAGAGCCATAAAATCAACAGAAAGTGTGTAAGCCAGTGATTCATATTGTGATTATGATGTGATTACTCTTTTAGCAGCCCACCCTTATTTCAAAGCAGTCTAAAAGCACGGGGTTTCCTTCTCCCCTCTACCCCAACAGGTCCCAATCACTTAATCTGGCTCATCTTTTTCTATTGGTTTTTCCACTCCTCCATGAATTTTGTAGCTGAACTCATGCAGTTTGGGGACAGAGAGTTCTACAGGGACTGGTGGTAGGTGGAAACGCTTTACTCTCCCCTGTACTTTGTCGATGGCACCCAGCCATACCTGCTACAGTGTAGCCTGTATAGTGTGTGTTTGTATGGTGGAGCAAGGATTTGCCAATGCGAAGTCAAAATAAATAGCACAAAATGTAGGAAAGGGAACTCAAGCCTCCGTCTTTCGATTGTCACTGAGGATGTACTCTGGTGCTTAGTGCCACGGAACAGGTGTGAGAGAACCAATTTTCCAGTTTCTCAATCTGTCATTCCTTCAAAGTTTAAAGTGGTTCTGCATTGGATAATGTGCAAAACTGGTGGCTGGATGATTTAAGCGATCAGCCATAGTTCCATACAGTGCAGAGAAAATTTGTCATTGGCTAGCTTACAAATCTGAAAAAATGTCAGAAATTAAAATTGCGCTGTCAAATGCAGTGCAAATGCTTTAAAGAGCAGACCCAATCACCCAAACAACAAGGACAGTGGGCTCCTTGGAAAAAAGTCATTGCATTCAAATAAACCCCTAGACTTACCAGTGTTCTAACTTATCTTTTAGAGATAGTGTTTGGATAGTGTGTAATAGGCTGAAAAATCATTTTATACAACAACATTGTCAATTGACCCCAGCAAATAACCTACAGCACAGTGCACGGTAAAGGTCCTAGTGGCATTAGACGGTGGCAAGAGTGCGACACGGGGTGAGTAGAAATGAAAGGGTAATGCAGTAAGAAAATTATCTTTGGTGTATTCTTGAAGTTGTTGCTGCAGTAACTTAGACTTTTTTCCAAGGCATAACAGTAATATCCACTTACAGTTAACAGGTTTCAGGTGCGCCATGTATTGAATAGTGTCGGGGGAAGAACGGGTAATGGAGAAAAAAAATGCAATTTAGTCTGACAAATTGTCTGCCTTGTCGCAAATACCTAAACGTTTTGTCCCCCCGCTTTGTTTAGTTTATTACTACAGTATATGATAAATGTTGGAGTCGTCCCTTAGATGCAGATTACGGATACGAAAGAATATTTCACTTCCCTGTAATGAGCTGTTAAAAAGATGTGCTATTCATAATTTGAACTGCTCAGCGGGGAGATTGGGCAGTCCTCTGCCTGGTTTTCCAGACACCCCCCCTCACCCAGCTAGGGGTGAGTCATAAGTCGCTCCAGCAACTGAGCTGAATGTCTGCACCGATGCTGGAGTGGGGTGTGTAGAGTGCTCTCCCTGGTGGCAAAGGCCGTAATGACCGTACCAAAAGATGCCCCTAAAAACACACACCACCTCAGACAAGCCAAGATTATTACCCTAAATAATACTTCCCTGACTGGTCTCTTTTGTCAGCTTCTGCCCAGAGGATGCCATTCTACTAAAAGGCTTAAGTGTTGTTATTGGCCTGAAATGGTGGAGATAAGAGAACAGTCTTAAAAGAACATAGACCAAACCTGGGACAGACGGAAGACTATAATTAAGCACATTTAATTGTTCTAAGTTTGTGTTTTTTATTATTGTCCTAGCTTTGAGTGACAATGAGATGCATATAGTGTGCAATTCTTAGTGTTAGACGAGGGCCTAAATATTACAAACACATTTTCATTAAGATTTCACATTCGTCTCTTGCTGAATTAACTAAAGGTCAAACTAAAGTTCTAGTCTGGTTTTTCTTTTTTTTATTAAAAAAAAAGGCAACACTTCATTTTTGTATATTTTCATTTGTAAAGATCAAATCACAGTGCAGTGTTTTTTTTTTTTTTTCCACAGCCTAGTTTGTTGTGTTTGCAGTAAAATAAATCCAGCTACCATTCAGACAGTTCCATAGTCAGCAGACTGCCTGTTTTGCAGGAACTCGGAGACAGTCACATACTTCTGGTCCAACTGGAACATCCCTGTTCATAAGTGGTGCCTCCGGTGAGTGCATTGGTCTGGTTGCGGTAGTTTGTTCACCTGTATTGTCTCAGTATTCTGTTATCCACCACTGTGTTGCATAAAATGTCCATATTCATCAACGCATAGCTCTGCAGCGTACACTTTGCCTGATTGGGAAATGGTTTCTCCTTAAGTAGTTGATTCTCAAGGTATAGTTCAGCATCTGCACAGAAAATAACTAACATTAATTTCACATTCTTAAATCTGTGACTAATTAAGTCTGGCTAACCCCTCTTATTTGTGTTTTCTTCTCTGAAGCCATTTCTACAAGCCTATGTTGAAGAGGGGTGTTAGGAAGTGGCGAGCCCAGATCGCTGTTTTTTCTGCTCTCTGCCTTCTTTCACGAGGTGAGGTCTGAGAGGGTATCTGTGATATCATCGCATTCCCACTCCATTAAATATAATTGGATTTTGCATTTGGGTGCACTAAATTAATGTTTTTTTTGTTTGTTTTATTAAGTCTGTAAATGGACGATTTAAAAATTAGTCTCAGTCAGTTCCAAGTGTCTGGAGTTTGCTAAATGTTCCCGGAATTTAGTTTGGAACCGGGTGCTATGGTCAGACCAGATGAAAATTGAGCTTTCTGGCAATAAATACCAAAGGTGGGTTTGGTGTAATAAAAGGTATAGTTACGCAGAAAAGAGCCTTATCCTCACTGCACAATACTGTGGTGGATCTGTGTTGTGGGGCTGTTTTTCCTCCACAAGCCCTGGGAACCTTGTTAGGATACATAGCATCATGGACATCATCATACCAGGAGATTTTAGACGAAAACCTGGCTGCCTATGCCACAAGGCTAAAAGTTGGTTGTCCAGCAGGACAATGATCCCAAGCATACCTCTAAATCTACACAAAAATAGTTGTGACCACAGAATCAAGGGTTTAAAATGGCCGTCTTAGTCCCCTAACCTGAACCCTATTGAAAACCTGAGAGGTGAGCTGAAGAGTAGTCCACAATCGAGGACCAAGGACCTGGTGACATTCTGTTTGGAGGAATCAAACAATTGCTATTTGTTCTCCAACCTCATCAAACATGACGGCAGTCTCAGTGCTGTTATCTTGGCACAAAGTACTAAATACCGGGATGCCAATAAATGTGACATCTTCAAAATAAATAATTATTTTGCATTAAATATTTGTTTTTCCTCTAATCAATGGTATAGCTAATAATACCATGATCATTTTCTGAGTATAGAAGACAATTTGATAAACAAACTGAATTTAATCCTGTACTTTTTGCTGATATTGAGGTTGCCAATAATTCTGGTGGAACTGTATATTCACACACAATGGGTGTGGCAAAGTTGTGTAAATGCGATACCAGTTTTTTGTGCCTAATTTACATTTGTATTGAGATAAGGATCAACTAGCTGTCTTCTGAGGGCAGCTAGTTGGCTTTTTGATGCTGCTAGCCAGCTAATTAAATTTTTTTAAAGCATTCAGACTATTGGGGTAACTGAGCCAGTTAAACACAACCAAGTGCAGTGGATAGATCATGTACTGGCATCCTGTCCCCATCCTGTCTCTGTGGCTGAGTTGTTCTGCGTGCGTGCGTGCGAGGTGTGGCTCAGCAGCAGACCCCGCCCACTCTTGACAGTGAACAGCAGACATGATAGCAAATCAGAGGTTCTTTTCTGCATACTATACAGTAGCCTATATGTACAGCCACATTAAATTTGTGTTGAATACTTTACATACAGGAGGAAGATCAATGCCAGGGGGAAGGTATGATTGTAAAAGTGAAAACCCAAATGGAGACCCCTGAGATAAATGTTCTTTCAGACGCCTGTCGACAGAGCAGGCCCACAGAAACGGGACCCCTCTGAGAAAACTTCTCTAATGGATGTTCAGGCGTTCACCTTCAGGGGGAACCACATAAATTCACAGGCCTGAGTAACATCCGCAAAGATCCCAGGAGTGGAGTCGTCCTTGCGAAGGCCACTCCTGGCATCTGGGAGGTTTACTGCAAACAGGGTACAGATGCACACACTGAAGTTCTCCCCTGTCCCTTCGGTCCCTTTCAGTACTTGGTGAGCATTCCTCTGAAGATGTTCCGTCTGTGGGCGTTCATGGGCATGATGGCTCAGGTCAGGAAAGAAGCTAAATATATTCTTTCTTCACAGGAAGTATTCCATTCTTTAAATGGATTTGCTGACATACTGAACATAATTTATTTTATTGGCATTAATCCTTAACAATGATGGTATATAATATTGCATCTGTGTAAGTTTTTTAATATTCTGGAATGTTCAAAATTTTAATACTTGCTTTGCAGATCCCTCTGGCCTGGTTTGTTGGCAGATTTCTAAGAGGAACCTATGGCAATGCGGCAGTGTGGATCTCCCTGATCATTGGTCAGCCAATCGCAGTGCTCATGTATGTCCATGACTACTACATTATCCACTTCCAGGAGTCAGGAGATCCAGGACACAAGTATTTGAATCGAGTAACAATGTCTGACACTCAGTAACATTTCTAAATGAGGAAAAGTTGAATATCATTTGTTTATTTTTGAGGAGAACTCGAACTTTTGCTGTTACTCAACAGCAAGAATGACTGAAAAGGATGGGGGAAATGTCAGTGCAATCCTTCAACCTTCAGACACCAGCCCTTTGCACTTTGCCATCTCTAATAGCTACGTGCAGTTATCCTATAGCACTGCCTTCCCAAAGTAAAATTTCAGTATATTTGTATGCCTTTTCATTCTTACTTGAAACTCTGTATCTGAAGCATACTGAAATTGATGCAGCCGTCGTTAAAATCTGCCTATCAATCTGCTTTTATGTGTTTGTTCAACTTGTCTTTATTGTATTTCAGAACAATCAGTCTGCTCTGTCAGATTATTGATGCTCTTATTTTGTACCTGGTATGGCTACAAGTGCAGTTGGCAGCAGTGCTGTAGTTATGTTTAGTCTTACGCCTTGATTTATTTGTATTTTTTGGCTTAATTATTTTAAGTTAAATATCAGGGGTCTTGCAATAGAAAATTGAGATTGCCTTTTTTGAAGAATTAATTTTACTTAGTTATTTATATTGTGTATTTGCACTATTTGCATACTGCATGTTATTTTGCCTACATTTGCCAAGCAATAGACAATGTGCTTTTTGAGTGCTTTAAGAAGACATTTTCATAAAATTAAATCACATATTATTTAAGATTGGAAAAGGTTAGATTCATTTTATTTTGCCAATTGCCTTCATAATTCTGCCTTGTTGAAATCACTTAAATTGCACATGTCCCTGAGGCACGGTTTAACAGCAGAGCATATCCAAGAAGTGAAACCTACACCTAATGTATTATATCAATAATATTAATAAGTAGTATCAGAGGTATATACCAGTTTCTATTCAAGTAATTTAAATGTATTTGGAATGCAGTTATAAAAGTTATTTTTCTAATGATCACTTTGACTATTACACTTCATTCGCAGGTTTTAAGAATCACACGGCATTCAAAATAACCATTTGATGAAAACAAGTCTTTGTGCCTGATATTTTCACAAGTAGTTTTGTGATACTTTTCAGCCTCTAAGGTCTTTTGTCTTGTAATGTTTTTTTTCCCTTCAGAATACACAAATTTAGTTATTTGGGTTCTAATTTATTGGAAAGTAGTGACATGGGAAAAGATTAATGTACCATAATAAGAAGGGTATACATATTCAAGGATGTGAATGCTTGATAGTTCAGGGTTGACTTTAATCCTCACCATAAATAGCAAGAGAATGTATAATTTAGTTTAATTACTTGTAAATCAATTAAGCAAAGTGTATGCAGAGTTTGATAAAGGTATTTGTGTAATTGGCATTTTGTTTAAAAAGGGATTTATATTTATTTTATTTAATTCATGAAAAGCAGGGCCTGTGTTTGACCTTGAAAATGTACTTAGTATTTAAGTATCAAGCATTTCTTTTCCAGAATGCAAATTGACAATGTATAAAAAGGCCTAAGAGTCAGAAAGAAACAAATAATGTTCTATATTAATCCCTATGGAATCTATGGTTGTGACACCCCCCCCCCCTCCTATTTTTTTCTCTGTCGTTAAATTTGGTAAATTTAGCTACTATAAATTACATGTTTCGTTTCACTGTTCTTAGCTCAGTTTTGAAGCTGTGAAATAAAGTCCTACTGGTGCAATGCTCAAAGTATCAGTTTCCAACATTTGTGTTTAGTCACAAATTACTTAATATTGTTGGTATATGCATGCTTTATTTTGTCCACAAATTACTGCTGCCAATGATGGGTACTAAATGTGCAATTATGCCTCCATCCTGAATCCATCATGTCTTTAAATCTGGACTAAGGTTGTTAAATGCTGAATCTCAAACTACAGGAGATGTTTTAAAATAGCATAGTAAAAACTTTATCATGAAACTCTAGAACAGTCTTCTCTGCTGAGGACATTTTGATATGAACTGGCCTTTAGGAATTAAACGACACAAAATCCCACCCTGAGAGCCCCAAAATGAAGTTATTCCAGGACCACAAGTAATGTTTCACTACCTACACATGTTAATCTGCATAACAGTCAGGTTAGTTTATATTTTAAACAGAAAGATGATCAATCTGCATTCTTCTACAAAATTTATTGTGCAGAGGACAAGTAACTGGAAGAAATCACTGTTCCAAAATAAATACAATAATCAGGGTTTGTCACAGAGACGGTGATACACAGGGGGAAGATCAGACGACGGACTTATAACATCCATGAGGAGGAAAGAGAATCGCTCTATCCTACTGCTGCAATGAAACAAAATCATTGAAAAATCATTCACTTATGCTGCTGCAAAAATTTCATCTCATATTACAAATGTTTTGAAAACATTTAGAATAGTTACACAAGAATTGAATGCATTTTTGATTGCGTCCATGTTTAAATCACATTTATTTAAAAATAGTGCAGCAGGGTCTGAAATTAACACCCGCCACCAGCCAAATGCTGCTAAAATTTTGATCGTGGCTGGTAAGATTTCTAGCAGCCAATTTGGCTTGTTCTATTCTAAAAGGTAATGTGGCTGGTAAAATCTTGAAAATGGCTGATTTTTTGAATCCACAAGCCACTCTGGCCAGTGGGTGAAAAAGTTAATTTCATGTCCTGGTGCAGAGTAATGGCAGATGCTTACCATGCATACTTTTACTGAATTTTTTTTTTAAAGTTTGTGGAACAGCCTTTATACTGCCTAAGCAGACTTTAAATTTCCTTTTATCATTTCACGACAACAAAGGCTTCTGCACAGACTGTACATCTTAACTTTTCAGGTGTTTACCTTTGCTTTATTCTGTACAGGTAAATACAGCTTATATTCTGCTGGGGAGTTCATCTTCTGAATAGAGTCTGTCTGAGAAGTATACTCTTCTGATGCGGCAATTTGCATGAATCTGTAGGAATCGACACATAGGTTTAATTTCAAATACTCCATTGGCATGAATCTTTACTGGAAAAAGGACTATGCATCTTCCTTATTCAAGTACCATTATTTATTTTTTACATTTAATGTTCATTTTATGTTTTATCAAATAATTCATGCCTCCAATTCTTTGAGTGACTATAGAACAGTCCATAAAATGCATTTGTTTGTTTGTTTTTTTGTTGTTTTTTACCAGTCAGAAAACATGTTTCCTTTCACTTCAGAATTTCAAACTGGCCAGCTACAATGGAATACTGTTGCACAGTGTATAAAGTACGCTGGCCTGTAACATAATGTCCTTAAAGGCCAATAAAGGGGCTATATGTAATGTTCCGAAAATCCTTCTCATTACTGACACCGGTGGCCGTAAGTGAACTGCAGCCAGCAGCCTGTTGCTTGCGCGCTTTCTCACACTCGCGCAGAAGCAGATCAGCCGGGAGTCGGGTTTGAATCGATGTAACTTAGCTAGCTAACGTTATCCACTCAGACAGTATTTTGCTAGTGATAATGTTAGCAAGCAAGCTAGCTACCATTAGCCAGCTAGATGTAACTTAGCCAGCTTAGCAATGAAGTAAGCAACATCTCACACATTCCAAGCCAACGTCGGCATGAGGAACATCACAATATATTTCACATGCTTTGCAGTAACGTTACCTATCCAATAAGAAGAGCGCCAGCTCGAGTCGGTTTTGATCCCCAACAACAAACTTAGGTCTCTCCATGGCTGAAAGGCCCAGCCGATGTTCACCCGTTTTTGCCAGATTTCGGTCACACTGCCGTTTGGCCAAACGGGCTTCGGTCGATAAAACTTTTGCCTTCGCCTTGGATGCGACAAAGGTGTTGGGATGGGACCCGGTTGTTTTCTGGTTGGCTGGTCCATTTCTCAGCAGCTAGCTAGCTAGCTAGTGTTGTGTTACACGACTGTTCAGTTCGCTAGCCCTTATGTTGTGGTGCTGTGGGGGGGCGGGCCAGCCAGAGAGAGGGAAGGCACTCGGGAACGCGCTTTGACGTCACATCCTTCATTCACAATATGATTTCCCGGCAAATTCGACCCACATTCTTTACATAAAAATCAACCCATAGGCTCTTATACGCAACGGAGAAAGTCGGGGAAGGTCTAATTTTTTTAAGTTACGTGGAAATTTGTTCATACATTGTCAACTGAAAGTGATTCATGCATGTAAAAATCTTACATATAGCCCCTTTAAGAAATGCTTGATGAATGTAGGTCCAGACTTGCCTGATCTTGCCCTTTGCCCAAGTCATCCCTTGCTGGCTCACCTGTACACGGAGTGTTTCAATGTAGTTGGTGCCATAGGCTCGGCGCGTGAAGTCTGATAGGTTGAACTGGATCTGGTTCCAGCCGTCGTCCAGCCCGCATAGGCATGGTGCAGATGAAGGGCTTCACGCGGGTGGTGCTCTGGTAGTTGCTCGCCCGAAACCGCCGCCGGACATTCTTGTCATCCAACACCTAAAATCAGAGGGCAAAAATTCAGCTTTGCTTTAGATTATGGCAAAAACAAAACTGAAGCTTCACCAATGCTGTCCAAGATAACAACCATGCACCCACTTCCATCTTGTTTATGAAGCTGGTCAGTATAACTTAAACATCAAACACATGGCAATTATTTCACACGTTCGAAGAAAGTGTCAAAGGCTCGAACTAAAATTGACATAAATTCACCACTGGTCATTCAAAAAAAGGCCCATCTCCTATGGAAGCCAGTGGATGACCAAGGAGAGATGTGAAACAGGATCATACAACAGATTTGGGGAATATATATTATTTTGATCTTTGCGTTTTTCACCCTTCACTGTTTTCATTAGTGTAAAGTGTTGTCAGAAATCTAAGACAAGATGCTATTATGGCAACTGTCTTATTTTTCTCTTTGTTCTGTCACATGTCCAGTGTGTAGCAGTCTTCCTTGGATAGGGACATCTGACAAATTCTTTGCTAATAATAGTAATAATAACCATCATTAGTTTGTTGTATTTCAGTTTACTCTACCTGAACCTCAAAGGTGAAATACTTCTTTAAATTCTTGATGATCATAACCAGGAATGGAAGTTTGATGCCAAGTGTCTTCTTTGGATCTGCCGGACATGTGATGTATGTGGTGCTATTGGGTTTTAGAAAAAAATAAGTCATAAATTGTTTCATTATACTCAGCTCACACTTGCTAAACTGCCATAAGCAATGTTCTCGTTGTCTTCACATCGCAGATTTCAAAACAACGCACAAACATTGGACCAACCCACCTGACGTTAGTTCCTTCCACTTCCAACACCAGGGACTGAATGTCGTTATCCGTTATTCGCTTAATGTGGCCATTTCTCACCTGCAATGGCATACAATAATATACTAGATGCAACGTTGGCTGCTTGCTATGTTGCAGAAGCATGTGGCATATTTTTAAATCTTAACTTTTAAAATTATTTTAAATCTTGCATTTCACATACTAAAACTACATTCTGTAATGGTTTCAAAAGTATAAACCAGAATCATATTCCTTATATCCACAATGGATCCAAGTTATATCAGCTAACGTTAATGTTAAGTTATCTAGATACGTAACTAGTCTTGCAGGCTGAGTACTTTGAATAGGTTAGCAAGATTTCCACGACACTTAATTATCTGCAGGAAAATGGTCATTCAAAACTATTTTGTCATGGATAACGTTAGACATCTTATAAATGATGGCATAAATATTCGTTGCTATACTAGCAAGCTTGATATCTAACGCTAGGTTAACGTTACCTTACCTTTTTATCCCATATCTGGAGAGGTTTGCTTCCAATACTGTAGAGAATGGATAGGAATCCACTCTGAAATGTGTTTTTAAACATTTCTTTCACTAAGTGTTGGCCTCCTAGCCACGTGTTCACTCACACACTCCCTTGCAGGTAGTTGTTTGTATTGTCGTGGGCAATACGCTCTGTGTGGTACCAAAATTTCAACAGGAGGATCAGGTAGCTAGTCCGTTCCGATGCTAAAAAAAATCAAATTCTTGAGGGCACTGCAAGATTCTTGTGACTTGTCAGCGTTTCTAACGTTATATTCAATCACAAAATATTTCAAATCGAAAACCCGTGCCATGTACCAATAACTATATATTTCCTAGCTATTTCGCTAACTCACATTACGAGTTTACAGCATGTAATATTAGTTCTTTGTCTTACTTGTTTACTAACCAAGTTTTGTGATACCATTTAATAACTTAGGTAACGGTATAATACCACCTAACTTAACCAGTTAGTTATCTATCTCCTACAGAGATGTAGCTCTCTGAAGCTGGCTTGCTAACGTTACTGGAAAATGATTACGGAGTAATACAAATAAAACACAAGGCAAGTAAAATAATGGTAACATTACACGTATAAATTAATCCCTGAAAAGTGAAGGACTGCTCAGGACTGAGCAGCATGCGCAGCACCTCTTCTCTTGTATTTGCGTTGCTATGAAACCCAGCGCGGGCACCTTATCAGGTCGGACCCTTCATTGTTGACATATCTCAGTTGCCGTAGCAACATAAAACTCACTAATTTATACAAGTGGGATGTGCCTCCCATGGATTTTTAATACAGACGACATGTACGATTTATGTTTGATGTCCCTTAGCTCTAAATGTCGCAAGATAAATACTAAAGCTATTTTTATGTAAAACAAAAGCACAGCTGGGAAATGTTGCTGTTAGCCTAGTATTTGTGTTGTTTTTGTTATTGTTGTTTTTGTTGCTGTTATTTTTTGTTGCTGGTTGCTGTTGTTATTTCTGTTTCCGGTAAACTAATTGTAGTGAATAATTATTTACTTCTGCATGTTACCATTTCTCCAATTAAAAAAAACTATTAAGAACGGTTGTTTTAATTCATTACAGCATGAAACCCTGGTAAATGGGGTAGCCTACCACAGCAAGTAAAGCAAGCCTGATAGGCTGATCAGTTCCCTTTCCCGTTACCTTTCCAATATAGGCTAGGCTACTTGACCTGTCACTGAATGAATCTTAACCTGTTATTATGGCATATTATTCTATTCGCCTATTATTATTATTATTATTATTATAAATTTCTTCTCTCGTTTAGGCTATACCGCAAGTAAGATTCACAATATTATGTAAAAATATCCATTGTGTATAAAAATAACAACAACAACACTGAAAGCAGTCTCACTGCTATAGCCTACAGAAAACAAGCTTTTTTGGCTAATCCGCCGCCGAATCCAAGGTAACCAGAGCACAAAGGCGGAGTTAGAAAAAGTTTAACTAGCGTCTGTGGAGGGGCGGCTGATTGCCGGAGACAGAAGAGACAAACGCGATACTCCTACCTCCTACCTAGACAGTAAAAATTGCGTCAATTAACAGAGCACGCTACAATGCTCCACTTTGAAACATCTGCCTTAAACCACTTTTTGTGACGGAACCAGGGAAAAGTAGCCTAACCTTGATGTAGCTCTATAACCTCTATTATTTAACAAGAGGATAAAACGGAAGTAAAGTTAGATGTAGGAAATTAATCTTTTCCTGAGGCATTTAAAAAATGTCAGAAACGTCCTCAATCAACTCCAGTTCCGTAGTTTCCAGCCAGCGAATCTTGCAACTCGCACTCCGCGGAGAATGGATTGCGCTCGAACAGACAATCAAAGGTCTGGACAAGGGAGACTCAGAAATTTCCCAATTCGACGAGGTCAGTATTTCCAGAATTGGTAGCCTACTTTGCAGATCGTTCCATTCATCTAGCCTACATTAACTTAATAACTAGAGAATTAGAATTAGAGATGCCAAATAAAGCAGCACAATTAGGCTAAATAAATAGCTAATATCCCATATTTGCTAGCAAAATGTGTGACCTGTAGGTTTATGTGTATCCAACGCAGGCGAGATGTGTATTGGTAGGCCTATTTACAGCTGTTTTGTCTGAGACATTGAGTGGTTTGTTGAATTAGATATGCCAAAATTAACCTGCACAATGAAATATTAATAGGCTATTTGATGGTATGAATATATTCTTTAGCCACTGAGTGGTTTTAAATTTGAAAAGCCCAAGTGAAAGAATGCTCATCTGAATTGAATTGTTGAAAATATTAGCTTTAATTTATATACAGGTATATTGTAGTGGGAGAGCCAATTTGTTCCATCAGCATAAAATAGCCCTATATCCACTGATTCATTTGTTGAAACCTAGGCCTACATAAAGTCAGTGAAATTTTGTTTTTGCGGTTGCAGGAGTCTGGCCTGAGTCTACTGATGATTGCAGTCAAAGAGAACCGTCAAACTATAGTTGACAGGCTTCTGGAGTTGGGGGCAAGCCTTAGCGAGCGGACAAAGGTAAGAGGCACTCATAGGTCGTAAAATGGTTCAGGGTCAAATACCAAGACGGTAACATTGTTTAAACATAACTAGGTAGGATATTCAGGTAGAAGACAAGAAGAGAATTCTATCTATATTCCCTGGTGGGAATAGTACATTATTGAATTTAGTCCCAGCTTTAAACAAAAGCCATTTATTTCCCTTTCTTCAATAGGACATATGGCTTTGGGAAGCGGGATACCCAAATTGTTTTAGGTTGATCCATTCTGTATTTTCTCCATGACTGAACTCTAGGAAGCTGAATAAAGGCTTCAAATTCTTTTTTGGCCGATGTGAAGCTCCGCGAGACAGATTCCTAGAAGTGCATTGCTTCTTCTTCACCGTCATGTTAATCCATCTTCATCTTCCTCTGCTGGACGCAAGAGGAATGTTGAGTAGATATTTCCTAAAGGGTGCTGGGGGCATGGGTGGGGGGAGTGTGTGTGTGTGTGTGTGTGTGTGTCGGGGGGGGGGGGGGTTGGGTCCCTCAGTGAAAAGGTCAGAGGCAAAATAAAAGGGGGAGGGAAATCACATAGAGCTGGAAAGGATAAACCAGTTGGGGTTTAACACTGACCTTTAGATAGAGTTACTGCCTCTGTGATTCTCACTGAGACCCTTCTCCTGCAGGTTATTGTGTGTGCTATGTCCAGTCAAAATGAGTCAGACTAGAAACCCTGGTACCCGTTGCATGGGAAGTAGACTTGACTGCCAGTGGAAGCCAGTTTGCAGTTTACACCATGATATGTTTGTGATGAAATAAAATACAATACAAGCTACTGTGGTCTTAAAAATGGAGGCTAAGATCAGTTTGACAGCAGAGCAGTTTGAAGTTAATTAAAATTTTTTGCAAGTAATGAAAAAAGAAAAAAAACTAAATTGTTTAATTTAAAAAATGTTTTTCAAAAGGTGTCTGAATCACAGCCAGTTTGGCATTCTAAAAGAGCTGGAAGACTGAGTAGGATATGTCTGTTCATATGAAATAACAACAGTAAATGTGATTTTTTTTTTAAAGGTGGTTCCTATTCTAGAGTCCAGACAACAGCAGTATACCCGACAACTTTATATAACAAGCTGGAAAGCAGATAACTTATGAGCACTGAATTAGTAATTCATGTCATCCTGGACATTCATTTAACATCACAAGGGATATTGCAAGAATAGTATTGTAATATTATTCAGTTGTTATTGCAGTTAAAATTAATTGAATTGTTAATGGTCAGCCATGTTCATTTTAACAGGATAGTTAGCAATGTTCAATGAATGTAGCCTTTCAGTTATTACATTTGCAACATCTTCAAAAAGTTATTGGCCTGTATGCTGCACAATGTTTTTCATGACTAAATTATAACCATCAAGTGGTGTTATCAGAAAGTTTGTATACAACATGGCTAGAACATATTTTATATGACTTTGAGTAATGAGAATAAATAAGAACCTTTTCGTCATGCAACCAAATGAAAATTTAACCAGGATGTTCTCAAACATTCTTGAAGATTTTTTGGTCCTTAGATATTGTTCTTGCCCAATTACCGTTGTTGATTTTGATTGCTAAAATCCTGCACCTCTCTCATTCCTCGGAGTGAAGCAAATTGTTTCCAGATGTGTCATTTGGTATAAACTGTAAATTGATTTTACAAAAGAGGAAGGTGCTAGATACTAATAGGTTATATTTGACTCCAAGGCAGGGATCACGCCAGTTCATGAGCTGGAGGTCATTAAACCATGTGGGTGATATTGATCAGGAAAGTGAAGAAGAAAGAGGTGCAGATGAAGGAAGTATGGATGCTGGGAAAAGATGGCAGGAGTGGTTGTGGGTCAGCATTTTTATACAGAGAAACAGATAGAGAGGAATAACATATACAGTAGATATGTAGAAAAACATGATATAGATGAAACTCCACTCCTTAATCCTCACCTTCACTGGGTTCACCCAGCACCTCCTTGTTCACAGAAACACTTTCCGGTAGGTAAACTCTCCAAATGTATGTTTTGTAAATTTCAAGTTTGCATAGTACTGCTTCACTCTTCCATTGGAGTAAAATCAATGACAACTTGAGTATTAAAAATGGAATGACCACAAAAACTCATTGGAAATCTGCAAAGGCTTAACAGTGCGATATTGTTCTAGAAAGAGTTTAATAAACTGTGGTTTATGATTGAAAACTGGAGGGAAACTATATGAGTGATTTCTAACAGGACTCAGGACTTTAGGGTTGCTTTGAAAGAACGCCAAAATCGACTGTAATCTAGCCCAGGCATGAGTAGTGGATAACACTAATTTGCTTCTAATTGAACTTATTTATGATGTCATTTTAGAGCATGTGTTTTGGAGGCTGTCTAATGTTCTGAAGATCACAGTGGTAAAACTATGTGGTGTGCTTTACTATGACATGGAAATTATCAATGCATCTTTTATAGACTTGAGCTCTTCCAGATGGATTTGACTTCTAATCAGACTGAGATTTAGTTTCATTAAAAAATAAAAGGCCATTTCTGAACATGCTTCATAAAAGCAATTTGATTGTGTTTATGATATTACACTCCATATACACTGCCTGGCCAAAAAAAAAGTCGCACACGCTAATATTTTGTTGGAGAGCCTTTAGCTTTGATTACGGCGCACATTTGTCGTGGCAATGCTTCGACAACCTTATGCAACGTCACAACATTTATTTCCGTCCAGAGTTGCATTAATTTTTGGCCGGGATCTTGTATTGACGAAGGGAGAGTCGAACCACTCCGTAAAAGTCTTTTCCAGCACATCCCAAAGACTTTCAATGGGGTTAAGGTCAGGACTCTGGTGGCCAATTCATGTGTGAAAATGATTCCTCATGCTCCCTGAACCACTCTTTCACAATTTGAGCCCGATGAATCTTGGCATTGTCGTCCTGGAATATGCCCATTGATGGGATAACCTGGTCACTCAGTACATTCAGGTACTCAGCTGACTTCATGTTATTGCTGCATAACGTTGTTGAGCCTAGACCTGACCAACTGAAGCAACCCCAGATCATAACACTGCCTCCAGAGGCTTGTACAGTGGGCACTACGCATGACGGGTGCAATGGCGACTTTTTTTTGGCCAGGCAGTGTACTAGTTCTTTATAGTTATTTGCTATCAGCCTGCATGACAAATATTCCCAATTCAGGGAGGGAAGTTTCTGATCCAAGTAATAGCTGAAATAATGAATAAATTAAGATGTTCAAATCAGAAAATAAATTTGGTGTTCCTCTAAACAGACACAACAATTAAACACAATTGAAACCTTTCTCGTAGCCGGTCAATAGTGACAAAAGCTAAAATCACAAATTTGTCAAATGTCTGTCATTCACAGAATGGAATAAATGTTGCATGCCTCCAAAAGAAAACACTTTTCATTTGACTCCTTCTGGCAAAGTTGTGTGCTTCTTGTGCCTAGTCAGGTAACATTACCTCACTAGCAAACTAGCTAGATAGCCCAGTCAGCTCATTAACAAGCTAGTTAGCAACCATACTGCAGATGCCTAAAATGCTAAAATGGGTAGTTTTCACTCAAGCTTTCAGCAGTTTATGTTTTTTGCAAAATGTCAATACATTTGTCATTTAAAATATGTTTCTGCCACAGGAATATAGTAATGTAGTCACATGCACTGCTGTTTCTGGGCCAAGGAGATGGCTGTTTTTGCTAAAGATTTGTCTTCGGCTTGTGAGAGCTTTACCGTCCACCAGCAAGGAGAGGACATGACAGATTGCCTCTGCAATAACTCCAGAAACACCTTTGTGTGCATTTACTCCCTTTCATTAACCACATGCTGCAGTTCTGCAGTGTAGTCACAGAATTTTGGAGCCAGGCAACAGCTGAAAGGGTTTAGAGGACTTGGCATGGGCATCCCTTTTTTGGGCGGCAGGATGTGATGTCAGACTATGCCAGCATATTCCTGCAGCTCCTTTGACGAGCTGCGGACTGCGGATCAGGAAACCAGAAGGGAGTTTTTACGAATGAGATCATGCACATAGACTCCTGTCTCCGACAGAATGTATGGATTGTGGGAATACAACCCTTGATGTGGACTGAAGCTTCATTTTGGAATGGAGGGGTGTGGGCAAAATTTAGCTTTTTAGTTGCCCAGAATTTTAATGAAATAATTAGTACTCTGCAACTCAACTGGTTGATAGGCTGTTCCCAGACAAGGGCAAGGGTTTCAGGTTTTAGAATAGCGGGCTGTTACTGGATACGGTTAAATGGAATGCCAGAGAGTGTTTTTACTGGGACTAGTCTGCAGAGTGTGTAGGATCAGGGACAGTAGATAATGCCTCTGTACATTCACAGTGCAGTAATTGCCGCCTTGGTAACCTGAGACTTTGACACCCTGATTCTCTTTCTGGTTTTTTTTTTCTTGGCCAGAACATTTTTGAAATTATCAGTCTTATTGTTTGTTCAAAGTTACGTTGAACCCCAGTGGAAGACACATAGCCAAGTAATTAAAAAAATAATATTGGGTTTGTGGAATTTTATTTGACCTTCTGAGGTGGCCTTAGTATTTTCTTTTTGTGGTGTTCCTCAGAATGAAGTTGCAGCAATCTCCTGTAGAGCTATAAAATACCCATATAATGCTGCCCTGTTTGAAAAGTAATAATCACTCCTGAATAGATTGATGCAGGCTTCATTGGATCTACAGAAGAATTCTCCCCCACATCGGTTTGAATGTTTTCATGTAGTAGTTGCTGGTTACGTATTATATGTCAGTGTGCAAATTGTTATTTTTCCAAAGGAAAAAATCATAATAAATATCATATTCTTCATTTTACCCAATCATGTGTACTTTCATGTACAAACCCCAATTCCAAAAAAGTTGGGACAGTATGTAAAACGCACATAAATGCAGAAAGCAGTGATTTGTAAATTATTTTTTATATATTTTTAATTGAAAACATTTAATTGAAGATATTTAATGTTTTACCTTATCAGCTTTATTGATTTTTGCAAATATACGCTAATTCCGAATTTGATGCCTGCAACACGTTCCAAAAAATTTGGGACGGGCAAAAAAAAGACTGGGAAGTTAAAAAAAACACCTGTTTGGAACATTCCACAGGTAAACAGGTGATGCTATCATGACTGGGTATAAAAGGATATCAAAAGACTCTTGATATTTTATTTTCAGTTATTCTTAGAAGCGATACTATAAGCTCTCTGCATTTGAATGGATTTCTATGGGAATTGGGGGGTGGGACTAGATTAAACTGTAAATTACACGGGAATAGTAGGAACCCATGGTTGCTAAGTGACTGTAAGTCATCAAGGGTCTGAGGTATCAAACGAGCCTCAAATCATCACTCTGCTGCCAGATATGCAGTAAATATGGATGGATCACTTTAACGGTAGTTTCTCCTAACTCATTTTCCTATTGAACTCTATGGAAATAATATAGGTTATAGCATCGCTTCTAAGAGTAACTGAAAATAAAATATATAAATCCTTCTGATATCCTTTTATACCCAGTCATGATAGCATCACCTGTTAACCTGTGGAATGTTCCAAACAGGTGTTTTTTAAACTTCCCAGTCTTTCTTTTTGCCCCTGTCCCAAATTTTTTGGAACGTGTTGCAGGCATCAAATTCGGAATTAGCGTATATTTGCAAAAAACAATAAAGCTGATAAGGTTCCTTTTTAGGAACGTGTTGCAGGCATCAAATTCGGATTTAGCGTATAATTGCAAAAATCAATAAAGCTGATAAAACATTAAATATCTTCATTTAAATGTTTTCAATTAAAAATATATAAAAGAGAATTTACAAATCACTGCTTTCTGTTTTTATGTGCATTTTACATACTGTCCCAACTTTTTTGGAACTTGGGTTTGTATATACAGTCAAGCCGGAAAGTCTGCACACCCCTTTCACCTTCTCCACGTTTTATTACGTTACAGACTTATACTACAATAGATTGAGTTCATTTTTTGCCTCAAACATCTACACACAATAGCCAATAATGACGAAGTGAAAACAGGTTTTTAGAAAATATGCAATTTTATTTTACTGACAAAAATAGGTTATTTAGGGGTTACATATCTGTACACACCCTTAGCCTAATACTTGGTTGCTGCACCTTTGGCAGCGATTACAGCTTCAAGGCGTCTTGGGAAAGAAGCTACGAGCTTGGCACACTTGTTTCTGGACATTTTTGCCCATTCCTCTTGGCATATCCTTGCAAGCTCCGTCAGGTTGGATGGGGAGTGTCGGTACACAGCCATTTTCAGCTCTTTCCACAGATGTTCAATTGGATTCAGGTCTGGGCTCTGGCTGGGCCACTCAAGGACATGCACAGACTTTCTCCGAAGCCACTCCTTCGTTCTCTTGGCTGTGTGCTTCGGGTCATTGTCATGTTGGAAGGTAAACCTACGCCCCAGTCTGAGGTCCAGAGCGCTCTGGAGCAGGTTTTCTTCAAGGATCTCGGTGTACTGCATTCATCTTTCCCTCTATCAAGTCGCCCCATTCCCGCTGCTGAAAAACATCCCAACATCATGATGCTGCCGAAAAACATCCCCACATCATGATGCTGCCACCGCCATGCTTCACTGTAGGGATGGTATTAGCCAGGTGATGAGCGGTGCCTGGTTTCCTCCAGACGTGACGCTTGGTATTCAGGCCCAAAAGTTCAATTTTGGTTTCATCAGACCAGAGAATCTTGATTCTCATGGTTTGAGAGTCCTCTAGGTGCCTTTTGGCAAACTCCAAGCGGGCTGTGATGTGCCTTTTACTAAGGAGGGGCTTCCGTCTGGCCACTCTACCATAAAGGCCTGATTGGTGGAGTGCTGCCTGGATGGTTGATCTTCTGAAAGGTTCTCCCATCTCCACAAGGATACGCTGGAGCTCTGTCAGAGTGACCCTCGGGTTCCTGCTCACCTCCCTGGCCAAGGCCCGTCTTCCCCGATTGCTCAGTTTGGCCGGGCGGCCAGGTCTAGGAAGATTCTTGGTGGTTCCAAACTTCTTCCATTTACGAATGATGGTGGCCACTGTGCTCTTTGGGACCTGTAAAGCTGCAGAGATTTTTCCGTACCGTTCTCCAGATCTATGCCTTGACACAATCCTGTTTCTGAGGTCTGCAGATAATTCCTTTGACCCCATGGCTTGGAGTTTGCTCTGACATGCACTGTCAACTGTGGGACCTTATATAGGCAGGTGTTGGCAATCCCCAATCATGTCCAATCAATTGAATTTATCACAGGTGGACTCCAGTTAAGTTGTAGAAACATCTCAAGCAGTATCAGTGGAAACAAAATGCACCTCAGCTCACTTTTGGGTGTCATATCAAAGGGTGTGCACACTTGTGTACATATGATATTTTACATTTTGATTTTTAATAAATTAGCACAAATGTCTAAAAACCTGTTTTCACTTTGTCATTATGGGCTATTTTGTGTAGAATTTTGAGACAAAAAATGAACTCAATATATTGTAGAATATGTCTGTAACATAATAAAACGTGGAGAAGGTGAAAGGGGTGTGCAGACTTTCCGGCTTGACTGTAATTGAATGTATTTTACCATATGAGATAAAATCTGGGGTCAATAAAGGAGGTGATATAGAATGTCTGAGTTGGATTCCAACCAGCAAAGCCAGACAAGTCTGTTTTGTTGATGATTTAAATTGCATTTTTAAACCATTTCTCAAGTGCATTTCTGTGGTTTTTGAGACAGAGGGCCTGCCAGCTTCTCTAGACTGCAAATGTGGTTGAATGCTAACTGAGTTTGGGTACAGACAGTGACGCTTAACCTTGGTGCAACATTGATTCAAATTTCCACATGTAATAAAAGCAAAATCAGATTCTTCTTTAAGTACCATATTTTATGTTTGACCACATCAAGGGCAACATCAGCACTGGCCTTCATACCTATGCATTTGAACTACATTGCTTTCCATCTCAGAAAGACACCACTTGATTTATCCTAATAGAAAGGAAAGTGCAAAATTATAATTGGTGATACAGTTTTCCTCTTGGTCACTCTGCTGGAATGTGTGTCATGTGTGCTGTGGTGAAACCACTTGAGTAGGAGACAGGTTGCAGGCTGAAGCGTTCACTTCTGGATACACTGACTGCTACACCTGTTCATCTTCTCATCCAGCCACCCTATTTGCTGAGAATGAGATGGTGAACTGAGCCGTGCCAGTCATTGGTTGCGAGCACGGTGGGAATGAAGCTTTGATACTATGAACATGCATGTCCATCCACGCTTACTCCCACAGGATGGTCGCACAGCGTTGCACGTGGCCGCCGCCCACTCCAAGGATGAGATTGTGAGGCTGCTGGTGAGGAAAGCGGATCCCAACACTCCAGGAGGGGTAGGCACGGTCTCTCAAACTCCATCGTTCTCATGTCTGGCAAGCCCTTTTCTCCACGAATTGTTCCGAGGACAGACCAGGCAAGATCACATTCCTAAAAATATTGTGGCTTGCCTTATTTGGTGTTTTCCTAACCAATAGACACTCAAAACCTTAATTATTTGAATAAGTGCTGGCAGCCAGTTCCATTTGTTCTGACATACAGTAGGTACTGTATATGACGAGCACGTACTTTCAAGACCTCATTAGAAGAAATGGCAACATCTGGTTTTGTGCATAACAGTGTGACAGTGTCTTATAATATGTCTTATAATAAAAAATGATAATATATTTAATTAATTGAATATCATGGACTTTTAAAATAGTATGTATTTTGCTTTTATTTTTTAAATTTTTTAATTTTACTTATATTAAACCAGAAGTAATAACTAGCATCCAGAAAATAAACCTATTGATATGTTCTGAAATTGAGTTTCAGATTATACTAAGGTTACCAGACCATTACAGCAGCATTTCACCCATGGCTGCCTGAGTCTAGTGTTATTTCAGAAGTGCAAACAGAATGAACAGTGCCCCCCAGGAAGTTTGTTGACAATGGCCCAATGGCTTCTGAGAAAGGGAATGATGACAACCCGCCTCAGAAAAGGCGGAGCGAAAATAAGAGCGGAGAGAATTGGACATTTAATCCCTCCCGAGTAGGGCAGCCTCATGGAGCTCGTCTCAGACAGCAGCCGGGGAGAATTCCCCACACGCGCAGCCGACTGCACCAGCCACACACAAAGGCCGCTTTCAGACACGCTGGCGGGGGCCTGAAGTTCCTGCACCCGAGGGGAACGTGACCCTCGCCGGCCATCCACACCCCCCATCCCCTGTTGTATGCTGATAAAGAGGGGAGGCGGGAAACCTGCCGCCAGACACACGGGGCAGCCAATCGCATGGGTCCGTATCGCATATTCAGTGACCTCCTGTGGAAAGCTCTATACGTCACGATGGAGGCATCAACAGATTTATTATTGTAAGGACTTCAGTAGAGGTCTTGTGATAATCGTTCACATTTATTTTTTACCACCCGCAATTAATCATTTCTCACGGCTCATAACATTTTATGACGTATCCTTGGCTCTTGTGTTGTTAGTGAAAATTAACATCTCTTGATAATCCCCTGAAACAAACAAAAGGGTATAGTTCTCATCGGTAAATGAGATTGATAAATAGTCTGCACCTGGTTCTTAAAAGGGATGTTGCAGTGGCGGGGGGGGGGGATGATGCCTGCTTTATGTGCTGCGTAAGCGTTTAAAGTGCTTCTTCATCTTGCATAAAGTGCAAAATGTAATAATAGGCCTATGATCTGACAGCTGAATTGTGTTGACTTCATCAGTCTTGTTACTGCCTCTTGGGTGCCCTTGTCTGATGGCAGATTTGTGTTGGCCAGGCCAAAGATCAGCTGGCCCTGCACTTTGCTGCCTCCCGACCCACTGGTGCCCACAACACCGTCCAGACATTACTCAAGTTTTCCTGCAAAGAAGCCCGCCTTATGCAGGACAAGGTAAAGTTCAGAGGAACTGGGGCACCAGTCTCTGATTCCAACAATTTTTCTTATATACACTTTTCTCAGGCTTCAAATAAAATGACTTCCATGATGTTCCATAAGCTTATAGAAACCAAGTACTGAAATAATACTTAATAAGAGATAGTACGTACTATAACAAACAAAAATCATGTTTTAAAGGGTAACAAAGCAGTTTTGGAGCAAGGGCGGGCAGCGCAGTGTTTGATCCGCGTGGAGAGGAGGGAGATAGAGAGAGCGAGAGTGCGAGCGATATAGTTAGCTTACAGTTTAGGTTTTTTGAATATTCTAGTTATAGTAGCCTTTTTATTTTTGGTATATATTTTTTTATTGTTAGCTTGATAATCCCTTGTTTTTTGATAGTTCGTTTTTCAGTCTATCTTAGCAAGTAGCTAGCTAATTAGTTTTTTTTAAATATAAATATATAGGCTACTTTATTAAAAATAAATATATAGTATGCTATAAAGTATATGAAAACTGCGTTGCATGCATGATATGGATATTTCCTGTATTTTTATTGTTAAAACAAAACTAAATTTTACGTTCTGACGAGGTAAGTAAATCAATTCAGTTTTCTTTTTGGTCCCGAAAGTGGGGCAAACGAGGAGGTGTTCCTAACCCGCTCCATACCTCCCCATTCAACTCAGTCCCAGACTCGCTCAGCTCCCCCCCCCCGTGGCTTCCCCGCGAGGCCATGCTTTATATCTGGCGGAGTGGATTACCGGTACCTCCGTCCGCTGGTACGGACGGCCGTGATGGCTATGGAATTGTCCCCAACTAAAATAACATTAAACAACACCCGATCACTATCCAACAAGACGTTTTTCCTGAATGATATCGTGTGGTTACCAATCATCGATATCGTGTGGTTACCCCTCCCCCAAAAAAATTTTTTGAAAAAATTTAAAATCATACTGACTACGCCTGGTACTTGAACTCGTATTTACCTTTTAGGGTCGTTTTAACACACTTGTTCCTAGTTCAAAAATGCACTAATCTGGATAAGAGCGTCTGCCAAATGACTACAATGTAATGATTCTACCTCCCGGGGATTGGACTTCATGTTTGTATTTGAGACATGGCTTCATCACGGTGAGTTCAGCCCTCTTACGGAACTTTGCCCCTATATTATTACCTCATCACGCCCAGATTTTGGCATTTTTTTATCGTTGTTTTTCCATAACATTTCTAATTGCCCCGTTGACTTCTATTGTAGCCCAGTGAGAGCCTACAGGAAATCTGTAGCTAGCTCAATACTGGACCGATCAGCGAAAATATGGACTCAATGTGTCAGGTTCATGGAAGACAGACCGCAAATAGGGTCCAAGGTCCAAAATAGCGAACTTATCCTTTAAGAAACATTATAATTGCCGGCTCCTGAATGCTGAACAATTCTCCAGCTTTGAGGTACAATTATTAAAAGTGGGATTGGCTAATCCTCATCTCACTGTCCTCATTTACCAACCGCCAAAATATAATAAGGAGTTTTTGATTGTTGGGGACTTTAAAGGGATAGTTCGGAATTTTGGACATAATGTCTCAATTACGACTTACCCATGATGTAGTTGATTGATGGAAACCATTTTCAGCTAATTCCATGGGGTCCCTTCTTTTGGACATACACACGTTGCTAATGCTAGCGCAACTCTATGGCAACCGGTAGCATCCACTACCAAATGCACTTAAACACTCCACAGTGCACCCAAAGCAAATAAAATACAACGACAGTCTATCGGGGAGTGATACTATACGTTACCTACGGATGTAGTGCCGGCACTGGTCAACTACTTTTAAAAAATATTGTTGAATTTATGTTTTAGGGTATATTATTGCTATATGTGGTATTTCCTACAGAAAGGGGGGATTTGGGTCAAATAGTTGAGCCAGGAGTTTAGCTTTGCAATGTAGCCTACGTCCCTAACAGACATTCTCTCTGGCTAGTGGCTACTAGTGAAAAAAATTGCTGGGGCATGGTTTCATACCTGGAGCCCACCCCTATATTATTACCTCATCACGCCCAGATTTTGGCATTTTTTGAATTTCAAAAGGGGCGGGTTCTAGCGAAACCAGCGTGTTTTGTTACCCTTTAATGATATATGATTTTTAACCGTGTGATGAGCTTTTTCATCCGATTACTGTGCTATTTTGCACAGTGGAAAAGTGTGTGTGTTCACTTTGTCCAGTTCAATTGTTTCTCTCCAGGATGGCTGCATTCCATTGTTTCGAGCTGTTGAAGCAGGGAATGTTGGAATAGTTAAGGAGCTCCTTGGAGCCTTGACAGAACCTCAACTCAGAGCTCAGAGAAAGGTAGAGCCTTCATACAATCCACTTTTAAACATCCATTTATGCTATTTAAACTAAAATAAAAAATGGCCACATTTAGGCATAAATGTTCCCTAAACCTGTATAATAATGAATTGTGTTCAGTTGCGCAAGAAAGGCGTTCATATATTCATATAAATTTCAAAAATATTTGGAGTTGGTCTAGAATGTAGCATTTGACCATGTATAATAATTCCAGCAGTACATGATTTTTAACAGCTCACTGAAATTTTATTTGATAGCACTTTAAATTGCACTATTAAGTCACCACAAATGCTGTTGAAAAGAATGTTTCCAATTATGACTAAGGCTTTAATAAATTATTGTGTGAATGAGATGATGTTTTTAACCAATCCAAGCTAGCACTTTAAGAAAGGAAATTTGTTTGACCGGCTTATCGTTTTCCTCTCCGAAGCACTTTCTCACATTTTTATTTTTTTCTGTTTTACTGTCAAATAGTTTCAGTGATGCATTTCTACCACTGGTATTTCAACAGTCATATTTTTTCTTATGGTAAAACAATGACGCAATGTTGCGGCATCTCAAATGCTGTCACATTTTTGCCATTGCGGTTACTTTGATATGCCCTCATTCATGCGTCTCCTTGAAATGCAGACATTGCTGAATAACATCGTTGCCCACTGAAAATCATCGGGATATTTTTATTTTTATTTATTTAACCTTTATTTAACCAGGAAGACTCATTGAGATTGAAAAAAGTCATTTACAAAAAGTTTCAGACAGACAGACAGACAGACAACAAACAACAATATATACGGCATCAACTAAAATCACGATCATAAAAACAGAGAATAGGCTAATTAAAATGTAGACGGAAGTTCTTCAAATTTCAAATCGCTTTGCAGGGTATTTTATGAAGAGGGAGCAGAATGCATAAATGCCCTTTTTCCCATTTCAGTCCAGGCATTGGGGACAGATAGTAGGAATAAGTTCTCTGAACATAGACAATAACCACTGACACATTTTTTTTTTTTTTTTGCACAATATAACTACATAAATAAGGAGGGAGCAGACATAGAATAGCTTTATAAATAAAGACATACCAGTGACTAAGTCTATGGGTACCCAAAGCAGGCCAGCCAACCCGAGCATTAGGGGTGGGACAAAATATCGATACTGGAATATATCGTCATACTTCTTCTTGCGATACGTTATCGATACACTGGCGCCAAATATCGATATTTTTATTAAACCATGCAGGCGCTCTAAACGGATTTGCCACAGCCACAGACTGTAAAATGCATAAAATGCACCGTTTATACACGCTAAGAAAATCATGTTCACGTATAGAAACAATAATATTTGAAAAAAACATAGTAAAAGCATGTTTGTACCTGATGCACTTTCGGTTTAGAAGATACCTAATTTTCTTTCTCCAAAATCTCTCGTATAAATATGTTTAGGAAAGCAAGTACTTACCAGTATATTGAGCTACAGCTGTTTTCAGATTAACCATGAAGAGTTTATCTTGTTACATTTCGCCAAAGTCCCGTATAGTCCACATTTCCACAGCGACCAATTATCGCACTTAGGGCTAAAATACGTTGCTGTTACTGAGTAGAAACATACACTCTTTTGTACGTTTAAAAAAAAAAAAAAAACTTATTTAAATACATTAGGCTACTTGTGTTATGGTTATTATCTCACCAAAAAATACGTTTTCAAAGTTACTCACCCATAGCCTGCAAAGCAATGTGAGTCCTTAATTCGAAATTGCAAAAACTAGGCCTGCCTTTAAAAGTATTGATATCAAAATGTGGCCAAGTTACAACTAACAATATTGCCTATTGTAGCTCACACTAATTAAACTAGCTCTATTCCAAAGCAATGCTATCCAAACTTTCCTAAATTATTTAATGTAACTTGGCCCTGTGTTTTTTCATCTTAGCATGTGAAGAGATTGTGGTCATTCAAATTTTAAATGTCAAATAACAAAAATGGCCTTGGCTCATGGAACAACATATCATTTCAATGAATGTTTTAAACAGTTGACAAATAATTACAGAAAGGATATGTTTATACTTTGTTGTAAAGTTTTAAAATGTTCGCTGCTGCTACAGATTTCTCTACAATTCACAAACAGACATTTACACCAAGAACGATAATTTACAATAGAGAAAGGGGGATGAATAAATAAATGCAGATAAAAAATAGAAATATGTTGTCGTTGAAATATGGTATACATCGTTTCATCTCAGTTGTCAAATTCTGTGAAACTGACACCACAATGCAGTGAATAAATACATAATAACATTGCCTTTTGTGGTATTTTTTCTTCTTCAGTTACACAGATATCGTGATGTATTGTAGATGAATTGTCTTGCAATGTATCGAGAATCGCAGAATCGCTGTATCGTGATACCATCGTTATCGTGGGCAACGTATCATGATAGTATCGTATCGTGAGTTACTCGGCGATTCCCACCCCTACCGAGCATATAAAGAACAATGGTGCGAGAGAGCTTTACAATTAGTGATGAACCTCAAGGCTACATGATAAAGAGTGTCAAGTGCCCAAAGACACAGAGAGGATGCATGTAGATATAAAACATTACAGTAATCAAGGACAGGCATAAAAGTGTCTTTTTTTTAGCTTCAAAAGAAAAGCATGCCTTGTTCCTAAAATAAAAACTCAGCTTTCACTTCAGTTTTATGGCAAGTTGCTGAATATGTGGTTTAAAAGAAAGGCCATCATCAATTAAAATTCAAAGATATTTATACAATAGGACAGACTCAATCACATTTCTCTGAAGAGTAGTAATAGATGGAAGGTTAAGAGGCCTATTTCTTAATTTAGAAAACACCCTGAGCTTTGTTTTGTTAGCATTGAGGACAAGCTTCAATTGACGTATGTAATGGGGAGTGTAAGGTTCAGTGAACCAAACGCGACCGATAAGGATTTCTAAAAGCGTATTTAGACAAAACGCGGAATTAGCCGCACCAGGACTGGGATAACACAGAATCAGGAGAGGCGATCTCGATAATAGTGGTGTGTTGTTCGCGAACGAGTCGGCTCTTTTAGGTGAACGTTGGGAGCCGACTCGCATATCTGAAGAGCCGATTTGTTTTGTAAATGAACACAAGACAAGTGCTTGTGGTCCTGGTGGAACTTTTATTCGTTTTTTTTTCTTCAAGTTCCATTTGTAATCAAAGAGAATAATTTTTTAGGCCAAAAATAAATAAAACCACTATAAGAAAATAACATTAATAATAATTTCAAAACCAGTTTAATTGTTGGTCAGTTTAATTGTTCTGATGCTGCAGTTTTGCACATTTTTTTATTTTTTTATTTTTCTTTGTTATGACGCAATATTATGTTCTATTTTATGAGTGTCTATTTTGTTTTGAAATGTTCAACTACGCACTGTGTTTATTGTGCAATTTATTTCAAGACATAAAAATGCCCTATGCACATGTGTAATAGCATCTTACTGTTTTTACATTTATTTAAATAGTTTTTATAACAAACAAAATGCAAAATAATGTTATTTTGGTAATTAGAAGGTAGAGTAAGATTCCTTTGAACAATTTAAGTGATAGATGTGCACAAACACCAATCATAGGTCAAAATATCGCTAACTTTGGCCGGTTTAGAAAAACCAGAAATGCTACTGAATGAAGAGCCGTTTGGGAGCCGAAAGAGCCGGCTCTTATTGGTGAGCTGAGCCAAATGATCTGACTCACTGAAAAGAGCCGGAATGCCCATCACTACTCGATAAACAGCGAGAATGACTAACAAAACAAACCTCACGCACTAAATAATTAGGCGTAACAAGAGGTAGTGAAACAAAACAAAAAAGAAAATTAAACTAGAACCTGTTACCTACAGCTCTAGGTGAAAACGAGCTGAACAAAAAGGTAACTGGCAGGAGAGTACAAAGGATAAGGAGAGAAAGGAAAGAAAAAGACTAAAATAAATCTTTCTCCTAATTCTTAACCGGACTTCATACGAACCAGAAATGCAGTGACCGAATCTTTTACCTTACCGACTTCGTTGTCAACATAGCAAAGACAATATCGAAGTGCGGAAATGCGGAAGTCCTGCGGTATTTATAGCCGACAGGAAACGCAAAACAGGTGCAGAGAATAATTGTCGGGCAAAACGTGAATACCGGAATGGAGGCGGAAAAAATCCGATAGAGCGTCCCGACAACGCCAAAAGAAAAACCGAATGCAGAAACAGCAGAGGCTGCTAGAAACCATGACAACGTAAGTTTTGTTGAACATTAATAAAATTTTGCAAGAGTTGTCGCACAACAATAAATTACTGTGTCATCACTGTAAAAATTAAGTTGGCCATGTAGCACATTATGATCAAGATTATTGATATAAATAGTAAATAAAAAAGGACCAAGTACCGAACCCTGGGGCACATCTTTACAGACAGATAACATATCTGATGTGAGACCACCAAATTGAGTGCACTAAATCTGTCAGTTATGCGACTGCATAATCTGAAAGTCCTATATTACTCAATCTCTGCACCAAAATTTCATGGTCAACTGTATCAAATTCTTTAGAAAGATCTATAAAAAATGAGACACAGTGCTGCTTATTATCAAGGAAATAAGCAATATAATTTAAAACCTTCGTGGCTGCTGTAATTGTGCTATGCTTTTTCCTGAAGCCTGATTGGAATGTATATAAAATACCTGTTACATAAAAAAAACTCCTTAAGCTAATCACTAACAAGGGTTTCAAGAATTTTTGCCAGTGGTGATGGCTTTGAAATTGGTCGATAATTATTTTTAAAAAGTTGGATCCCCTACTTTTAAAAGAGGGATAACATATGCTGACTTCCATATCCTAGGAATTTCATTACATTCAAGGGTAAGATTAAAAAGATATGTCAGAGGTGCAGCTATGTAATCGGCTGCTAGTATCAAAAGGTGAGGGTCAAGAAGATCAGGACCTGCAGGCTTTCTTGGGTCTAATGATTTAAGTGCTTTTTGTAAGCACAGTGCTTTTTTCCTGCGCTGAAACGGGCAAAAATCTGAAGGTTTGACCATTACTCAATGGTTCATCAGCACAGGTTTGTAAAGGGACAGAAGAGGCCGAGTCCTTTAAAACACACAAAGGTAAATCATAAGTGTTACTTTTTGCAGACATTAAATTAACAGCCTTCCAAAATTTTCTAGGGTCATTCAGGTTTTCAGTAATAGTAGAGAAATAAAATTCAGACTTGGCACAGTGCAAGTTGACAGTCTGACCCGATTGGTTGGTTTTTACCCCCAGGGGCCTGGAGACACTGCCCTCCATCTCTGTTGCCGAAGAAAAGACACAGAAATGGCAAAGCTCCTCGTGGAGCATGGGGTCAACGTGGACATCCAAAACGTAAGTTCAGTCTTTGCACTGTGGATGTTTGTCTGAAAAACAATGCTGCAGCATTTCAGATGGCATCCCACATTGTGGCGATCCCGAAATTCAACATTAAGTAGATTGTTATCCCTGGTGGGTCACTGCCCTTCGCAGCAAAAGTGGCAGATGATTTGGTACACCCCAGTGTTGTGACCTGGTGTTCTGTTTCACTGTCCTGGCAGGATGAAGGACAGACCCCTCTCCATGTGGCTGCCTGGGAGGGGGATGAACTCATGCTCAAGTTTTTCTACCAGTGCAAGGCCAACCCCAACATTGTAGACAAGGTGAGTACATGTCATTTGCATACGCATATACACATACATATGCCCCCCCGCCCCCCCCCCCCCACACACACATACACACACACACATACTCACACAGACACACCCACCCACACTCACATACACACATACACTACTCACAAAAAGTTAGGGATATTTGGCTTTCGGGTGAAATTTATGGAAAATGTAAGTTCACGCTACAGTGATATTATACGTATCATGAAAGTAGGGCATTTAAGTAGAAGCATGCAATGGTGATTTCCTCATCTCAAACAATTTATTGAAACAAAAGCCAACAACAGTGGTGGGTATACCACAACAAAAATGTCAATGTCTCAATAACTTGTCATGTGCCCTTGAGCATCAATTACAGCTTGACAACGACGTCTCATGCTGTTCACAAGTCGACTTATTGTCTGCTGAGGCATGGCATCCCACTCTTCTTGAAGGGCGGCCCTCAGGTCATTGAGGTTCTGGGGTACAGAGTTACGAGCCTCTACACGGTGAGTCAGCTGATCCCATAGGTTTTCTATGGGATTCAGGTCTGGAGAAAGTGCAGGCCACTCCATTTGAGGTACCCCAGTCTCCAGTAGCCTTTCCCTAATGATGCGACCTCGATGAGCTGGAGCATTGTCGTCCATGAAGATGAAATTAGGCCTGTGTTGTTCATGCAGGGGCACAATGACTGGATTAATGATGTTATTCAGGTAGTATGGGCTTGCCACTGTACCATTCACAAAGTGTAGGGCAGTTCTGTATTGACTAGACACACCTGCCCACACTGTAACACCGCCACCACCAAAGGGTCGTCTGGTGACAACAGTGGCTGATGCATAGCGCTCTCCTTGACGTCTCCAACATCGTTGGCGGCCATCATTTCTGCTCAACGTGAATCGACTTTCATCAGAGAACAGCACTGAGGCCCACTGGTCCCTCGTCCAGCGTAAATGCTCCGTGGCCCATACAAGACGATGACGCCTGTGCCTGGTGGTGTGGTCAGGTACCCTTGCAGGTCGTCTAGCACGCAGACCACGCTGATGTAAACGGTTTTGAATGGTCTGACGTGACACTTGGGTGCCTCTCACCTCCCTTAAATGTGCCTGGAGTTGAGTGGCATTCATCATCCGGTTCCGCAGGGCACTGTTCACAATGAAGCGGTCATCAGTGTGGGATGTGGCCAAAGGACGTCCACTTCTATGCCTTTCTGTGACTCTTCCAGTCTCTCTGTATCTCTGTTGCAACCTGCTGATGACACTCTGTGACACTCTAAGCTCAGTGGCCACTTCCCTATGAGAACATCCTGTTTGAAGCCTCGCAATGGCGAGGTACTGTTGATCAATTGTTAGGTGTCGTCTTGGTCTCATGATGTCAAAATGTGAACAGCATGATGAAGAGGACTGTTTAAATACCAATTCTAATTGAACCAGGAAATTTATTGGTCGATTCATGGATCAAACACCTGTTGTGAATTTTTGCCGTTCAGCTCCTTGTTAGAGAACAGCAAGTTGTGCAAAAAGTACTGAAACATTGAATAGTTGGACATGTGCATTCAAAAGTTTAGAGAAGGTCAAATTAATTTCACCTGTAAAGGTTATAGTGCATTTTAGGTTCATCCTGAAATTTCACCCGAAAGCCGAATATCCCTAACTTTTTGTGAGTAGTGTATAAACAGTCACACACACATACACACATTCTCTATCTCACACACACACACAGAGGCCTATTTAGGCATATTAAAAAATGGAAAACTTATTATTGACGTGAGAAAGGATTACCGTGCGGTATACAGGATTTATAACCCCGCATCTGTCAGTCAGAATCGAGTATTTTTATCCAAACCCTGTTATAAATATATACGCATAACAAAACATATACATCATATAAAATTATAAGTTAAAAATGTATTTAATTGCCTATGATGGTGAGCTCATGATATGGTATCTGCTTATCGGCTCACTGCTCTCAGATGGACAGGTCCCCTTTGCATATAGCTGCAGAGCGAGGCCACACCAACGTGGTGGAAGTCCTGACGGAGAAATTCAAGTCCAATGTGCTGGCTAGAACCAAGGTACGATATGTAAACACAGTCACAAATACTGTTCCCGGCGTATTAGTGTCCAACGATTCGAAATCACAAGGTGAAAATGCGGTTAAACTTCAAAGGATACATTACTTAATCCTAAATTACACTCATTTAACACACAAGGCAGAGAACAGTATCTTATAAAATTATAAAATATCTAAAGAGATGCACGCACACCAGCCCAGCAGCTTAAGGTGCAGAGTCAAAAGTGTTGAAACTACCTGTCAGAATACATGCACGTATACATACAATACATGCAGTCTTCTGGCTAGACTTTAAATGGGCTCATTAACAGTACACGTATATGTTCTGATGGAGGCTTGCTAGCCAAAGCATTAACACTGTGCTGAACAAAATCTTTATTTTTGGAGCACTATACTAAGCGTGTGAGGCTATGTCCGAATCAGAGCCCTATCTACTGCGCCCTGTCTCCTGCATACAGTGCACTGGCAGAAGTGTGCTGTTTAATGTGCACTGTTTAGCAGTCCGCGAAAATATCTGCCATAACTAATATTCCAACCGCACTGTGGAAGTGTCGTAAGCAGGTCCCCACCAGCGTTGCCATGTCCGCGGTTTTACAGCTAAATTGGGATACTTTCGAAGTGCAGTCACGGGTAAAAATGAATACTTTAAAGAGTAAAAATATGATGATTTCTGATGATTTGTATTTAAAATATTTTGGTTTCGGTTAAAAATATATTTTGGGCTAGTTTTCAGTCGCCATTTGGCTGGAAAGTCTTGCACGATCTGGCAACCCTGCGTCCTACCCTTGCGCTGCCATGTCACATGTTGTTTTTGTTGTAGCCTATTTGAAGGAAAACGTCAGTTTTTAAACGAAGCTTCACGTCATATTTATGTGACCAAAATGTTCATCCGGGTGTCATCCGGGTGTTTCAAGTATACTGCAATTTGAAAAGTTTCGCCTACTCAACGACTTTCTCGTCCTATCTACTCCCCAAGGCTACTCAATAGTGTGGAAGGGTGTCGATTCGGACACAGCCTGAGTCTCACTTTGTCTTAGAGAACAGAATCTTGTCATAAATAATTATATGAACTCTGTGTTTGTGACACAACCTGTAGTTTAGGGGTGAGTTGCTGTCATTTTGGCGGTTGGCTTAGCTAGTCAGTCTGATTTATGACAGTGAGCTAATCTGTTCCACTCCTACAACAGTGTAGCCTCCTGGCATGTAGGATGGCCTGTGTCATCTAGTCGTTGAGCATCACTGGTGTCTTCTCTCTCTCTCTCTCTCTCTCTCTCTCTCTCTCTCTCTCTCTCTCTCTCTCTCTCTCTCTCTCTCTCTCTCTCTCTCTGTCTCTTCTCTCTCTCTCTCTCTCTCTCTCTCTGTAGGATGGTAGCACTCTGATGCACATTGCCTCACAGTGTGGACATCCAGACACTGCCCTGGCTTTCCTGAAGAGAGGCGTGCCCCTGCACATGCCCAACAAGGTAACTAACCTGGTGTAACCTCTGAGAATCTGTAAAACCTTTAATTTAATTCATTTAACTTAATCTTATTTGGTACTCATTGTTTTCTTCAATATTTATCACATTACTATATGTTATCTACATAAATACATCAACCTAAAGCACCTGGGTAAAATGAAAGGCTAACTTGGCAGACCACTCAGATTACTTGTGCAATCCCAAATGTATGTATGGCATTGTAGATCATAATTTGTGTGGGTAACTTTCATTATATGATTATAAAGAACCTAATAAATCCTAGAAAGCCTGGCAAATCCTAAAAAATGTAATGACTTGAATGCATGAATGAAAGAGGAATAGGTGGTTTCTCCCTGTAACCACTTACTTCAAAGGGATCAGCATCACTGTCCTCCACAATATAGATGGGCTGTGTGTGTAGCTATAGGTTGTATGGATTGTCTAATGTAACTGTAACCCCATTGGGTGACTTGATCATCATAACCACTAGTTGACAGAGTGGCTGTCATTATAAGACAGGATCATAGTCTGCAAGCAGAGAATGGAGTTTGTTACAGAAGAGCAAGCTGAGGTGTTGCTCTCTGCAGTCAGGCGCGGTCTGCCTTCACGCGGCGGCGAAGCGGGGCCACACAGCGGTAGTGAAGGCCCTGCTTCTGAAAGGGGCGCATGTGGACGCCACCACCAAGAACCACCGCACCGCTCTCCACATCGCCGTGCAGAGCTGCAAGCCCCTGGTGGTACAAACGCTGCTCGGGTTTGGGGCTCAGGTCCAGCTCAAAGGGGGCCAGGTAACATTTCACTAAAATACATTTCAAAAACCTCCGGTGCAGTAAATGCGTGGCTCAGCTGGTGGATCGCAACGCGAAAATGCTAATTTATCTCTGGAATAGATGGAGCATGTTGCTGCTGTGGTCCAGGCCTACAATTACTATTTGACCTTCCAAATGAGAAATGAAAAAATGTATTTGCCATTTTAAAATAATGGTTAGAAAAACTGCCTGTTGTATGTGGTCAAGTTGTATATTTTTGGTTTTGTGGTGTCCTAAATCTTTTGTGTTTCTCCCCTGCCACTGCTTGCAGGCCTTGGAGACCCCTCTTCACATTGCCGCCAGGGTGAAAGAGGGGGAGAAGGTGGCGGAGATGCTTCTGAAGAGTGGGGCGGACGTCAACGCCGAACAAGAGGTCAGGCTTTTCCTATAGTCCATACTAATGTCACACGGAAAATATACTAATACCAAATACAAAGCAAATACAAAGGCAGAATATTGAAGAGTATTTTTGAATACTGCATGAATAACTTTATCAAGGATCGAAGGGCAAGTGCAGTGAGCCACATTCAGTCCCCAGGTTACCACTAGAATAGTGCTGTCCTGTATAATATTCACAACTGAACATATTCCTTAAAGGCATAGCTACCTAATATCCAAGACGCACAGCAGATAATACAATCCCATTGATAAAGGATTCCCTATGTATTCTAACCAAATAAAATGCAATTTTGTCGAATATGGCTCCCTGGCTCATTTGATTTTGAGCTAAATCAATCTGGTCATTCTGTGTCTGTGCTCCACCCCTTGCTGCTCTTTCTAAGAATGGTGAGACAGCCATGCACGTTGCCGCACGCCACGGCAGCCTACAGATGATAAGAGCTCTGTTGGAGGACGGTGGGGACCTCACTTGCCGTTCAAAGGTATCTGTCATGAAAGACCACATTTCTGTGTCGTTCCACAATTATAAATCTACTCCCACAGGTCACACAGTTGTCCTTATCCGACAGTTGTCTAACAGAAAAATATCCCCCACTCCTGTTTGTAGGCAGGCGAGAACACTCTGCACATTGCGGTGCACCACTGCCATGCCCACGTCGTGCAGGAGATCATCTCTTACCTGGCCAATATGAAGTGCCGGAAGGAGGCAGAGCTCTGTGTCAGCCAGGAGAACCAGGTTAGCTAAGCTCGACAGACCAATGGAGGGCCAGTGTTGTAAAGTAGTTCTCTTCAGTTTCAGTAACTACTCTAGCGGTCAGAAGGAATTACTCTACAAAAGATACCTTCTCAATCGCTGGCGTTTATTATGACTGCGAACGAGGCCTGTGTAATGAAACGGCTGAAACTTTGCAGTAATTTACTGGGAGAATTTAAGTATTATGTATGTGCATTCCTTTCCCTAAATTTGATTATGATACCCCTTGCAGATAATAGTTTGTAGATAATAGTTGCTGCTACATTCCTTAATAATGGTGGTTTCACTCCTCCCTAACATGCTGTTAGATAATACGTGCTCTTTCTGAGGTGACACATCCCATGCAGTTTTCTCTAAAGACCTCCCAGCAGGTTCCCTCATATCCACAGTTGTAGTTGGGGCCAAAGATTCTAATGGTATTAAAGTGAGGTGCCTCTGTTAATTACCTCGGCTCTCATAATGTTGACCCTATGACAAATGGAATTATCCTGTTATCCTACGTATCTGAAATCTTCTGCCTACACTAATCTCAGCCTATGTGTGTAATCCTTTGTGGGTTTATTCTTTTTGATTCTGAGTGTAGTTGCTGACCACCAGCTTTAACATCTCCCATGAGAACGAAGCAGAGGAATATGCCTGTTCCTTTTCTCAGTGATAATTTTACTTGTAAATTAATGTCTCTGTAGACACAGGAATCGTGGGGCCCCCGTGTGGTGGCAAATTGCAATGGCAGCCTTGATATACTAATAGGAAATGCCTGACAAAGCAAGATTGCAGTGGAAAATAAATGGGCTAGATGTATGTTGACTCAACATTTCTGTGAGAAACACATGCACATTCCTTGCACCTGGAGCTGGAGAGCTCCTGCAGAAACTGGGCCACTGCAGTGTTTTAGAAAAATCAACTTGCAGGAAAGTAAACCTGCTTAATCTCTGGGTCTTGTTCATTTTGTTTATCCTTATCCACCTCTTAAATAACCCCAATCTCTGCCATTAAAAATATGAACAATCCTTAACCCTTAAAGTGCAGTTTGACTCTTGGTTTGCGCTGTGCTGTTAAGCCTGTGTGTGGTGGTGTTTCCATGGAGACCTTTTGAGGGCGTTTGGATCTATCTCCGTACGTTTGGCTGTAGGAGGGGGAGACGTCCCTGCACCTGGCAGCAGAGCTCAAGAAGGAAGTGACCCACTCTGAAGGAGAGGACGTCCGCATCATCAAGACGCTCATGGAATACGGAGCCGACATCACCGCAGCGACCAAAGAGGTGCGGGGTCCTTGTCTTTGTAACTTTAAAGAGCTGTCACGCGGTGACACTCGTTTGTCCAGGCTGTTTGTGAATGCGCGCGTGTGTTCTTTTCTGTGTCCCCAATCCTCGGCCCGTCACCACGCAGTCGGGAGAGACGCCCCTGCATTACTGCACCAGGGTGGGCAACACCGACGTGCTGCAGGAGATGCTGAGCAGCGTCCCGCCCAGCCGGCTGCAGCAGGCCGTCAACAAGCATGCCAAGGTACTGTGCACGCAGAGCAGGTGGGCCAGGGTGTGCCCTCAAACACAGCCTCACATGACACACATATCGAACTCTTAAAGTGACAGAAAAGGAAAATCAGTAAAAGGCTTATGACCACGTTATTTATGGCTATTAAGGTGTGTATCGAGCACCAAAAAAGCACGAGGAATCAATTCCATTGCAAGCTCGTTCAATTTCAGTCTATTTATATCTATTTATTCCTGTATGCTGAAAAAAAAAGGGTGGAGTCGAAAAGAGTTCCAGTCGAGAGTCGACATCAGCTGGAACCCACAACCAATAGAGCTCCGTAGTCCCGCCCCCTCCTATCCCTGGTTGGTCCTGGAAGACTGCCGGAAGCCATTACTTTTCCCCACTTCGGGAACAACCCCTCACCTTTATGATGATATATGGCATTGTATGGACCAAAATTTTTACATTTATGTGATACATAGTCCATTACATACTCATCACTGCGTTTAAATCAAATTTGAATCATATAATTAACGGAGCTTGAGAAACATAACTACACTACCCAGAATCCCCGGTCGTACATAGCTGGTTTCCTCTCTTGCTAGCTAACGAAGTCACTACCGGGCAACCACTCTGCTAGCGAAAATGGCTAACACTCGGTCTGCTCTTGTAACTTCTTATGGAGGCTACCGGGCAAAGAAGTAGCTACTGCTAGCGAAAATGGCTATCACTTTGTCTTATTATGGGAGTGAAACTAACAGTATCACCAAGGGCGAGAATCACTATCAGTCTGGCCATGTCGAAAGTGTCAACTTTCACTTCAGCAGTGTGAGCAAGTGAGTAGACCGGATGTTGTAGTCATTTTTTTTTTTTTTTTTTTTTTTAAACGCTCTTGTTGTTTATTTGTTGGACATAATTTCAAATTACCAATTTTATAAATTATTTAAAAATATTACAACCCCTCTCTTAGGTGTTTTGAATGTCTAGCTACCTGAATATAGAAAAAAAACCTTTTTCAGTCCATTGACTCCCATTATATTTTTTCCGAAAATTGGCACTAGAAGTTTGTCACCGAAGTGGGCGGGACAGAGCAAAAACTTTCGCCCAAATATGGATTTCCGGATCAAAGCAAAATTTCTGTATGGAGAAAATGAATGGAGTTTCACTTAATCATCCCTGTCACTGTCTGTGATTTAAGCTGCCGTTTAAAACTTGGATGTTTTTATCCTGACATATTTCTCTGTTAAATGGCACTGGATCCACTGAATTGGAATAGTTAGTTAGCGAAAGTGTTTTCCGCTCTCCTTATCACTATACCAACTTTATCCCTTTCCCAATCTCTTTCCCCACCTTTTTATCCATCCCTCTGTAGTGCTTGCTAGTAACATTAGCATCACTCACTCATCAGATAATATATCAAGAAGAATAGTTAGGTAAGATTTTGCCAAATAAACTATGCCTTGGTAATGGTTTTGTTGTATTGTTCTGTGGCTGGTTACAGTAAAGAAAAAAACCAGAACGTTACGAGAACCATGATCCACCGAGGTACTTAACTTCGGACGGGATAAGTTTTACGGGGGGGAGGGGGTAATGTCACATAAAGTTAATCGGTAGATCTCCGTTATTTTACTCTTGTCGGAATCTGCCATGTCTGGTAATTTTTACGGACTGTGCGCTCCCGCGCCAGTAAAGATTTTACCCACTGTTAAATTCCCCAGTAAAAATAACCCCAGCTAGCAATCCTGTGTCCAGTTATTTCCTGTGAGAAAGGAGTTTCCCCAAGTCTTTTCCTGGTTTTTCACATATGAGGCACTCGACCCGAGGAAGTCCTAGGTTGTGCTCTCTTCGTTCCAAGAGAGAGAGAGGGGGTTGAGGACATGGATTTATTCCACACCGCTCCGATCCTGAGTCCTTTCAAGACTGATCATTTTAGCTGACTTTGAGATGTATATTAATATACCTATTGACATTTTCTTCAAAAGATATTTGGTGGGTGTGTACTGGATACATCCCTATGTGATATGTTGTGGTTATTTGAAACTTTTTTGAGTCCCTTGTCCATCATCAAAGAGTAAGTGCACTCACTGTCTCAGCCTGTCTCCGCCTACTACACAATTTTGAAAAATACTTTGTGGGGTGAGCCAGGGAGAGTGGTTGGGTGGGGGGGGGGGGCAGAGGAGGTGTGTCCATTGCATTTGCATAAGTGAATGTACAATGTACAAATGCTTTCATATAATTTGGATCAAACTGTCAAACTAGATGTTGCAGATCAAATATGAATCAAGATTCAGAAACTGCATGGCCTGCCACCATCTGAGCAGCCATTTTACATCAAAACCCTCACCAAACACTGAGACAGTGTTAGTTGAGCTAGTTGAACTGGAGGATTATTGGAAATGTACCCCAAGGCAACCCAAAAGTCTTTGCAATAACAGCCACTGGTGGTTTAATGACCACAGTGAGTTCAAACTTGGTTCAACTTCTCATCAGAAAGGCATGTTGGAAGGTGTTTAGGAGTCAAGTAAATAATAATTAATAATAATAATAATGCCTGGTATTTATATAGCACCTTTCTCACACTCAAAGCGCTTAACAATGATGAGGGGGAAACTCCGCCTCAACCACCACCAATGTGTAGCACCCACCTGGTGGCAGCCATATTTTTTTTGGCAGCCATTTTTTGTACCAGAATGGTCACCACACATCAGCTGAAAAAGCAGTCTCTGTAGGATGCACCTGGCTCTATTTTTCACTAGTAGGCTGAGGTCACATGGTCCAGAAGCAATGCCAGACTCAGGAAACAGCCCCCAATGTAGAAAAAACGTGATCAGTCAGGAAATCAGTTTAAAAAATGCTTTGCGTTTTCTGGGCAACGCTGACCATTCTGATGTTGCTTGGTTTGCTCTTGTGGGTGCGCTGCTAGAACGGCTGGTCACCCTTGGCTGCTGGCAGCGGAGAGGGGTCACATGGAGGTCATCCAGATCCTGCTGCAGAACCACGCCAGGGTGGATGTTTTCGACGAGGTGAGGCTGCGTCTTCTCTCTTCCCCAGGAAGAATCCCCCTTCTTCAGGAGACTTCCTGCATGCCACAAACGGGGTAGTGGTGTGGCATGGTGTCTAGGGAACAAGACTTGGTGACAGCAAGTTTGAAGAGATGTTCAAATAAGAAACCATAGAATTGTTCCTCAGAGTTCATGGCAAAGTACATTGCAGAGTTTATCGGGTCCTTTGCTACCTATACCAACTGCACTCACTTAACCATAGCTGTAAACAGGTAGAACAGCGGTGGTTGTATTTCTGTTGACATTTGACCATTGTAACAGGGAGAGCCGTCACAGCTATTGTACAAATTTCTGCAAACTCTACCTTGCTTATACAGGTAGAACAATGACTCATTTTGCCTTGCTTTAAACAGGTAATGCGATGGTGGCTTGTATTTCCACAAACCTTTTACCGATTTACCCGGGAGAGCTATCACGGTTATTGTATTTCTGGGCACGTTCACTTGGTTTAAACGGGTAGAACTGTGGCAGTTATTGCGTTTCCACAGTTGCCCCCAGTTTTCCCCTCTTCTGCATCCAGCACGGCAAGGCTGCGCTCCACCTGGCTGCGGAGCACGGGCGCGAGGAGATCGCCAATGTCCTCCTGTCCCACAAGGCCTTCGTTAACGCCAAGACCAAGTTGGGCATGACCCCCCTGCACCTGGGAGCCCAGAACGGCTCGGCTCGCCTGGTGAGGCTGCTGGTGGAGGCGCACGCGGCCAGCATCGACGCGCTCTCCCCTGGTGAGATTCACAGAGCGGTACACCACCTGCACGTAATGTTACCCAACCGCTAGCCGTGTCTGAGCCATTTCATTGGCCACGGCTGTGCCGCGCTCGACTGGCGGTCTAACAACAATGGGCTCTGATACCTGTCAGTTGATGAGTTCTCTGCAAATGACCTTCCCAAGCTGTTTGCCACCGTGAGCAAATATTTATGGGAAACCGTTCAATCACGTTAAATGTTTTTTTAAAGCATTGACGCTTACTGCCTGATATTTACTGTGCATGGCTTTGACCTCATGAAAAGTGAATACAAGTCAGTGGGTGGCTTAATGAAAAATCTAAAGTGAAACAATCTTTCACTTCAAAGAGTAGTAAGGTAATTACGGAACCAATGATACTTAGCTATCAGTTAAGATATCAGCATTGTCTTATACTGTATGTAGTGTTGTGTATATGCGTATGATTATTTTTGCTTTTTTCCCAATGTTGGAATGCCCAATCTTGCTCATGCTGCGGGAGAATGTGGAAAAGCACCTGCTCTCCTCTGAAGCCATGTCAGCTTTCACTTTTTATCGCACCGCAGTGCTCGCACAGATATGAGTCAGACACTTAGGGCCTGATTTACTAAGACCTTTAGCATGCGCAAAACCTTTTAGCGCACGCAAAACCAATAACATGACCATGTTATTATGATTGGTTATGATTGTTATTATGTTATTATGATTGTTTTGCGCCGATCATTGGTTGTGTTATTAGTTTTGCTCTTGTTAAATGGTTTTGCACATGCCAAAGGTCGTAACTTTGGCCCTTTATGTGCAGCTCAACAGACAAACTTGAGGCGCATTGACCAGCAGAGGTCGCTGGTGTGTAATTAGATGCTGTCGTCCCACCTGGCTGAAATCCTGGGCGATGCTGCTGGCCACAGTAGGCACAGGCATGGTCGGAATTCATTACCAGGCCATGGGATACATCCATGCAGGAAGAACGGTGCCATAACAGGATAAGCCACCCAGCAGCCCCTTGTGCATGTATTATTGATGCGTGTTGATACACTCGAGTTTACACGTATGAATGGTTCAGGGATTAATGCAGTCCTTGACACATTAAAGTATATCCTTATATTTTTAAGGCACTTTCTGTTTAGTGGTCTCATCTCTATCTGTAACCCTCTGTTTTCTTCTCCCTGCCTGAATAAAATGAAAAATACATAAGAAGGGCCAACTGTCCACTCTCCTTTACGAAAATCTATAAATAAACGCTTTGGCTTGTCAGTTGGCTCTGATTTGTTGTTTGTTGTACGTAGCAAAGCCTTGGTGGGAAATAATGAGATGCTTGATTCTGTCCCCCTCAGAGTAAACAGACACCCCTGCACTTGGCTGCAATCAGTGGACAGCTGGAGGTGTGCAGCAGCCTCCTCAACATGGGGGCCGACGTCAACGCAGCGGACATCGTGAGTCACCGTCGTGCCACTGTTTCCTGGGGGGGGCGCTGCATTCGTTGAGTTTAAGGAACCAGGGCTTGAGGGTTTTTCTATCCGTTTGTTCTGAGCAGAATCAGAATTTTAACGTTTCTGTTGTTTTGTTCTGTCTGCAACATAATGTTCCTGAACTGTTTAGAATGAAATAAAAACCCAGTAAATTTTGTTCCTTTGTCCCACCTCCCAAACATTGAAACCAGCCTCGTAGCCTAGCTCAAAACATATTACCTCTGTGACTGTGTTTCCGAATAAACACAACAATGTAGCAACAGTTTAGACGGAAAAATATACTAGGCTATAGAGTTAGCTAACGTTAGACTGCTAACCAAGTTGTCAAAACTACGGGCTGACAGAAAGCCTAATATAAGCAATCTAATAGTGATTACAATTTACAATGTATCACATCACAAGTACACAAGTTTAGGCAAAATAATTGCCAAATCACTGCAAAAGTAATATTGTTTTGCAGCACTGCCATCTTGTTTTTTCCGCATTCAACCAAAGATAGTTTGGCTACATGATCACGATGCTCCATTTGCAACAGAGGTAATTGAAATACAAGCTTTGTAAACATCCATCAATTGACTTGCACATAAACGGACAGTAACGTCAACATTATCCACGATAAGAGATAAGAATCAGCATCGTTAGCACATTAAAAATGAAATGATACCACTTGCTTTATTGTGACGCAATAGAGCAAACGCGAGGCGGCTAAGGCCTGAACTCGTTGCAATAACATGCACTGACTGGCCTACCCATATTCAGTACGAAAACCAAAGGCATAGACAAAGCATCACCAATAATATATTAGGCTCTGTGAAATACCACCACCATGATATAAATAAAATGTGTCTTGCCCTCGAACGTCTTCCTCGACTTCCACCTAGAAAAAGTGGTCACAATAGGGTATTCCTGACAAGGTCCAACTCCAAGGTCCAAAAGAACTACCTTTGTTTGTCAATGGCGATAGCAAGTGCGCACGCCACTGTGGTGGGTGGTGGGTCTGTGGGCAATGCCCCAGGGGTGTATGCCGGGACTTGTTTAATTTTTTTGTTCTGCAAATGAATTACATTTCATTTGATGTCTGAATAACTTTCAGACAACACAATAGTACAACACAATATTTAATTAATTTGGTTTAGGTTAGGGTCAGTTGTGGCAGTTATAGCAGGGAAGCATTTGTGGAACAAAAAAAACCCCATTATTAACGGTTACATAAATTTTCACTTATAGTTTTTGCTCATGAACAGTATTGTTGATTTTGTTTCCTGTAAAAATACCTTTTGTTTCTGGTTTTCATTTTCGTTTCCATTTTCAAGCCCTGTGAGGAACCCCAGCATGTGACGTGCTTCACCTGTCTCTGACTGCCTGTCCTGTCTACACCTGCCTAGCGTCCGTCTCTGCCGTCTGTCTGTATGTCTGTCCCCGCAGCACGGCCAGACCCCTCTTCACCTGGCGGCGGAGAATGACCACTCGGAGGTGGTGAAGCTCTTCCTGAAGCACCGACCGGAGCTAGCGACCCTGGCCAACGTGGAGGGCGCCACCTGCACCCACATCGCCGCCTCCAAGGGCAGCGTGGCCGTCATCAAGGAGCTCCTCAAGTTCAACAAGGGAGGCATGATCTCGGCACACAACAAGGTCAGACATCGCACGCATTCTGTCATTATAAAAACCCTTTAGTCATAAGGCAACACTTTGAATCATAACCAAACATTTGTAACGTGTGGGGGATTACTTCATGAGGGGGGACCGTGTCCTGAGTGAACAGTCATGGGTGTTATTCATTCTACACTAAATGCATTTTAAAATAAGTCCCTTACACTAGTGAAAGCTCTCCTTACTGACCTCAAACAACAGAAAATCACCAGATAATCAATTTTTACAGCAACACGGTCATCTTTGGCTCGATGTGCTAAAGATCAAATGTATAACATTTTTAATAAATACTGAGTGGCAATGTAACCTTAAGTTTATTTGAGATAATGACTGTAAAACTCATCCTTTACTTGCCATCAAAACACTACAAAGGTTGCACAGTTGTCAAAGGTTGCTATTTCCATATTGCAATGAAGCAAAACAAATAAACACAAAAAACATTGATTGCTCCTCTCACATATAACATGTCCAAAAAATAGAGCAAACCTGTTCAAACATTCTCTTTTCTGATCCCTTTCACAACAGCATTGTGCTACCAAGATTTTTTTCTCATTTTAAGAATACTAATATAATTTATTTAAAATAAAGAAATACAGATATTTTGTTTTGAAGAAAAGTGATTTTTATAGGAAAATACATATTCAGATAAGAAAAAATGGGCATTGTATTTTTTTTTAATCTTTAAAATTTTGGAAGGGAATTCACTTTTCATGATGAGAAATATATTCTTGTCTGTGAGTTTCTTCAATCTCGGTCTGTCTGTGTTGCTGAATGATATACTGTACAATAATTTTATTTTCATGACTCTTCCTGATTTTAGTGCAGGATTCCTTTGTCCAGATTACATTGTAGGATTTATTTGTTTTCTGCCTGCTCCAGATTATAGTGTAGGGTTCCTTCATTCAATGCCTGCTCTATATTACAGTGTAGGATTCCTTCATTCAATGCCTGCTCTATATTACAGTACAGTGTAGGATTCCTTCATTCTGTGCCTGGCTGCCGGCCTGCTCTATATTACAGTGTAGGAGTCCTTCATTCAGTGCCTGCTCTAGATCACAGTGTAGGATTAATTACAGTTTTTCTCAATTGTTTACACACAAAAACTGGAACTTATGACACAATGACCACAACCTGTAACTCATGTGCCAACTCCCTAAACCAATTCTGCTGAACTATAAACACATTTCCTGCTGTAGACCCAGATTTCAATTCTAAACCACACTTTCTTCAAAACACTACACACAATTATCTGCTTTAGACCCAGATTTCAATTCTAAACCACACTTTCTTCAAAACACTACACACAATACTCTCTATTTTGCACACTCTTCATCAATGCCAAATCTCCTTGTGTTCAGACAGAACACACTGCCATTCAAATGGCAAAACTTCCATTTCCAAGGCCGTTGTGCAATTTCCAATCAAAGCTTGAGCAATATAAGGGCCACAGGTGAGCTCCTGGTTTGGAGAACAATGGATGGCAACATTGAAGTGAGAGGTGATCAGAGAGGCAGAGGAGTGAGAGTAAGAGGAGGATGAGGAGGAGGAAGAGGAGGACGAGGAGGAGGAAGAGGAGGACGAGGAGGAGGAAGAGGAGGACGAGGAGGAGGCATGTGGCGATATAGCTCCTGAGGCATTTCAGGGCTGGATTCGCCATACTAGGCGATACTTCCCCCCGCTGCTTGGCCAGAGAGAACATAGCCTGTGATGTCGATGAGGTCCTGTGGCCAGACAGGAACCGAAGACAGGATGCAGCCTAGTTTTTTTGTCCTTTTTTAATTTACATTTTTCTTTCTTTTTTTGTTGACTGTACTGGCCTATTTTCTATTGTTTGATCTGTGCAAATCATTTACACATCCAGTTGTGTTTGCTGTGATGTATAGGCTACAGCACTTTTGGAAAAAATAGAGAAATATTTTTGTTGTTACTGTATAGTTGTGTATTGTTTTATATTTGAGTAAAAACATTATACAGTAATATTTTACAACAGGAGTAAGCGTACAGTAACACTGAACATGAAAAGGCATAATGCTCCTGATAAGGCCTTCATGCTGGTGTTTTCCCATTCATAGTAGTGTTTTCCATTCAGCACATCAGTGTTCAATGGTTCTTAGAAATGTCTACTCATATGATGGTCTGTGTGTGTCATTTGAACACAAACTACCATTTTGAGGAGACATAACATTGTTTTGAAGGCAAAGTAGCATTTTGCCGGAGATATGTAGGGTTTTGCATTTTGTGTGTGTGGTTTTTGGATTTGTGTTTAGAGTTTTGAGAAAATGAGGTATGCTTTCAAAAAATGTGTGTAAGCAATTGAGAAAAACTGTAATGTTGTACTTGCCTCAGACGAACAGCTCCTGCCCACTGCACCTGGCAGCCACTGGAGGGCACACAGAGGTGGTGAAGGTGCTGCTGGAGGCGGGCGCTTCGGCAGCCGAGGAGAACGCGGTGGGTGACGGGGAAAAGACACCTGCGGGATTCACCACGCTGCTCAGCACGCGCTCACCGTGCAGATTCTGCTCTTACACCATTTCTGCTGCAGCATCACAATATATTACTGCAGACAGATATGGACCAAACAGTATTACTGAAATAAGAATTAACCTTGCAAGGGAGTTGCAAGGGACTGTACAATGCCACTTAAATTATTTAATTTTGTCAATATAATTTCATACCTGTGGTGAGCCCTACTATGAGTAATAAATGTCCTGATAGTGCTCTGCTATGTGCTAAAAGGTAAATATCATGACAACTATGTTTTGTGCATTTGTATCTCCAGGAAGGCATGACGGCTATTCATTTAGCAGCGAGGAACGGGCACACACACATCCTGGATGTGCTCAAAGGCAGCATCTCCTTCAAAACCAGCAGCACAAAGGTGTCTAATGTTGTTATTATCACTTAGCCCACGGGTAAATCACAGCTCATAAACGGATATTCTATTGAATTTACATGTCATGTCACACATTTCTCATTCGCTCATTGTTTCTAAATTGACTGTAACTATTTTGTTGTTTTATATGACTACTTATTGTGTTTCTTAAGGTGTTGTGTTTGTGCGTGCGCGTAACTGTGCATGTGTCCGTGTTTGGGCATGAATGCATCGTATTACAGACAGGCCTGACTGCGCTCCACGTGGCAGCCTGTTTTGGGCAAGTGGATTTTGTGCGGGAGATGCTCACCAAGGTTCCCGCCACCCTGCGCAGCGAGACCGCGAGCGGCAGTGGCTGGGAAGGGGCACCCAGGCACCAGCAGCCCCTTGAGGTGCCAACACACTCACCCAAAAACATCCACCCAGCACGCAGCACAGAAAACCGCCCCGCAGCATTACCCACACCTTCCTGCCTTCAGTGTTGTCACTGCTGTTGGTGTGCATGTGCATAATGTATCTGTTTATGCCTGATTGCATGCGCGTGTTTTTTTGTTGTTGTGTGTGTGCGTGCGTGTTTGCGTGTGTTTTTCTGCATGTGTGTGCGTGTGTTTTGTGTCTGTGCTTTTGTGCATATGTGTGTTCTGTCCTTCAGTCAGGATACACTCCTCTACATCTGGCTGCGCAGTCAGGCCATGAGAGCCTGGTGAGGCTGCTGCTCAACTACCCTGGTGTGCAGGCAGACGCTGAGTCAGACATACAGGCAGGTCACCCTCTTAACTCTCTCTACCTCAGTGCTAATACACTTCAGTAGTACATTAACATCATTCTATGCACTTTATTTTGGGGTGAACACACACATTTCCAATTTTCCACTTCTTTAACATGTTCATGTTTGTGTACATGATGTGAATTGAGATGCTTTCCAAGAAATGTAAACATATGTTATGACTAGGCCTCCACTTGGACATTCTCTGGTTTTTAAAGGGACCATATTTCATGGTTAGCACTGTGTTTATACGAAAGGGCTTTGTGAGGGTAGGCTGAAAGAGACTGACTCTGTAAAAGCCTCTGTTTAATTGACAGCATCTCCTCCGCAGGGCTCCACCCCTCTCCACCTGGCGGCCCAGAACGGGCACACGGCCGTGGTCAGGCTCCTGCTCAGCCGATCCAGCTCCCTCCTGCACCTGAAGGACCGGTGCGGGCGCACCTGCCTGCACCTGGCCGCAGCCAATGGGCACATCGCCATGGTGAGGGTACTGTTGGGCCAGGGTGCGGAGATCAACCACACAGACAAGGTGAGGAACCGCAAATCAACAGACAGATGGGGGGCAGGTTCTTAGTAATCTCAACCCCCCCCCCCGCTACTGAAATAACGGGGTCAGAACCACGGTGCCCGTTTTATGGCAGTTCACAGCCATAAAAGTGTGTGGCCTGCTTTCACGGTTTAGCAAGCAGACCATAAATGGCAATTCGACTTAATTTTACAAGCTAGGGCCTCAAGCTGCTAGGCCGAGATTTGCTAAGCAGAAACTCAAGACAAAAGCTAAATATGTGGATTTCACACAAGGCAAGACGAGTGAGAAAACATCATACAGCCACGTTTGCAGAAAATGAAAAATCTACAGTTGTGCCGGATGGGCCTTTGCAATGAGAGAAAAACTCAACCAGAATTGGTGGAGTCCCGACGAGTGTACACTAGATACCGCCTCAGTGGTGTTGGCGTCATGAAACTGACGGCTCCTTTCCAGAGTGTGTGGACTCCCCTGCACTATGCGGCTAAATCTGGCTACCTGGAGATGGTTCGCTTTTTGGTGGACAGCGGAGCGTCGGCAGGCCAGGAGTGCCGGGAAGGCAGGACGCCCATCCAGTACGCTGCAGAGGAGAACCACCAGAGCACCGTCAGCTTCCTGCTACGGAGAAGCAATAACGCCCTGCGATTGGTGGAGGACAGGAAGGTAAGACTTAGACCACATCCAACCAGCACAAGCGTAGACCACATGAGTTGATCTGATCCTTTTATGATATAGATATTTATCATATCTTGTGAACACAAGAGGGTATAGGTGCATTCTTCAAGGTAACCCTGAACCCTGTCTTATGGAATTTATCCATGCTGGTCTCCTTGTTCTTGTTTCTGTGGGTAAGAAATGCATAAATCAACATGATGTTTTTTTCGCGAAACATTAAGGTAAATTCATATGATGTGCCATTTCTTGACCATGACTGTTTCCAAGCAGGCAGATGAACTAGGATACAACATAATGCATTTCTCCAGTTCATCTTTGGTCAGGGTCAGAGGAGAAATTTGTTGACTTTGTATGTTTATTGACTAGTATCGTCATTTACACAGATAAAACAGATAAAATTTAAATTTTGGTTACTTGTTACATCTAGTGAACAATTGTTAATATAATTATTCAATTGACATGATCTGCATTCTCATGTAATTGCCAATTATAACATCATCATCATTTTTGAAATGTCCTGTTTTCTGAAAATACAGTTAAATGCAAACGCATGGGGCAGTATCAAATTCATTAATCATACTAATGTCATACTAATCAAAATTGTACTTCAAATCAAATAATGACTATGAGGCAAAATTCACAATGTTTGCATATATTTAATGTGCCTCATTTCAACAGGTATTGAACTATATTACAACAATTCCATTTAATGAGTTAAGTCCCCCTGTTTCAATTCAACATAGGTATTGGGACAAATGACCATCAGCTATTTAAAATTTCAAAGGTTTACCATATTACTCTTAATTATTTATAAATGGAAAGCTGTGAGTGTCAGTGTCATGGTTATTTGCAGCCTTTGCTGTTCTACGTTTTGGTTTCCTTTCTGGCGTCGTCAGGACGCTCTATCGGATTTTTTCCGCCTCCGTTCCGGTGTATCTTGCTCAACAATTATTCCCTACACCTGTTTTGCATTTCCTGCTGGCTATAAATAGCCCAGGACTTCCGCATTTCCGACACTTCGATATTGAGAATTAGGGATTAGAGAATTAGGATTAGATTGGTTTTCTCTTTTATTTCCAATCTTTCTCTTTATCCTTTATTCTTGTTACTTGTTATCTTTTGTGTTCAGCTCTTTCTTTGGGTTATATCCATTGCAAGCATTGGTAGAGTCTGCTTTATAGGCTAAAACTGCAGAGAAGGAACAGAGTATGAAAACCAAGAAAGCTATTCTGAGGATGAAAGAAAAGAAAAAAAGTATTATAGCTTTTGCAGAATGTTTGTGTATTCCAAAGTCAACAGCATGGAATGTCCTATAAAGAGGAAAGTAACTACTGGAGGAGAGGAATCACCAGCGATTAGGCCGTCCATGGAAGACATCAGAAAGTGATGACAAGATGATTGTAAGAGCTGCGAAATAAAATTCTAAATTGCAAATTATCTCCATACATTGGGGGTAAAAGTAGCACAGGACACTGTGCACACTGAGGGAGACAAACTACAGAAGCTATGCTTCCAGATATAAATCTCTCATCAGCACCAAGAACAGAAAGGCGAGACTGGAAATTTGCAAAAAAAAATACTAAGATGAGCCTGATGGGTTTTGGGGGGAAAAAAACTCTTATGGACTGATGAGACAAAGATTGGGATGGCAGGTATGCCATCCGCCAAGTTACGGCTTAGTGGGGCATGCCCCATACCTATACAGCACCGAGAGTTTGCCACTTTTCAGGGTTTCCTACAGAAGTAACCACAATGACCATAGACTCTCAGCCCTTAAAAACATTAACTTCTGTATGTTCTTACCTCATGTAACCACACAGCATTCAGATACAACGTCACACATCCACACAAGCCCCAAACTTGGGTTGTTTTGCCGTTTTTCTCCTTCCTCTTTTCCGCTTCTTCTTCTTCTTCTTCCCATTTTTCCTGCCAAACTGCCTGCCTCCGTAGCGATGTTATCCAATGGGGAGAATTATTATTTGAGGGTATGGTCCGTATACCTGCTCATCAAGCTACTAATGTTTTTTAATGTTAATGTAGCTAATGGCTTCATGCTTTCCAAGAAGCTACTGTGGCCTAATGGTTAGAACTGCAGTCTTTCACACAGTGGATTGTGGGTTGAAGCCCAGCAGGGCACATGCTTATTTTCCACAAAAACAATGTGCAACTGTTAAGTACTTTTCATTCCTTAGACTGTTATTATTTTCACATTAACACATTAATGTATTTTTATTGCAAAGGCAAAAGAGGTTTCCAATATTAACTGTTCAATGTTTCACTTGTATTTCACTTGTACTATGTCACACCCTCCCCAAACCGGACGCTCGCTCTTGTCTGGTTTGGGGAGGGTGTTACGCTCTGCTCTTGCGGTCATGACTGACTGACTGTGGAAACCGAACCTCAACGTACCCTTACCTCGGCCAACATTTCTTTATTCATTAATTTCTTCACTTCAGCTCTGTTCACTTTATCCTTTTCACACATTACACAATGTCACCATAAAATTAACTACTAGGAAAATTAAGAATTTACGATAATAGCCTACATTAAGAATTGATGATAGCCTCCTTTAAGCTGCAAGCCTTTAAGAGATTGGATTTATAAACTGCCAATTCCCCAAACATATCTGATTCATGGTTAGTCACTTTAAAAAAACAAAAAAACAATAGCCTCCGAATGTGGCTCTAGTCTACGCTACTCTGCTGATAATGGAGCTTACTGCAAACACTTTTAATTATTATAATAATAATAATAAGAAGAAGTATAATCTCTGGTATGTACTTTCTTAGTAGTATCTGTTTTCTTTCTGGCTAAGATTCCTGGGAAATATGCATTGTCCAATTAAGCTTGTTAGCCAACGTTACTGTTGCCAGAGAAACGTCAGTCTGCTTCTCGTCAGGAAGCAGATACAAGCGAGGCTACTACGAAGAAAACTACAGAAAACTAAACTAAACCTAGCTATCCGGTACCAAAACATTTCCCGCAGGTAACGTTCTACACTACCGGAAAAAAAACTCTGCTGTGCTTATGAACTCACTAGCTCGCTCGCTAGCTCATAGCCCATACATGGAAGGTTGGAGTTACGCATCCGGCAATCCAGTGTTGAATAGCCTAACTCTCCTGTGCTTAGGAACTCACTAGCTCGCTCGCTAGCTCGTAGCCCACATATGGAAGGTTGGAGTTACGCATCCGGCAATCCGGTGTTGAATAGCCTAACGTTAAATGTATTTCTTAGAATTTCTTCTCAGCTAGAATGTGTTTGCGTCTAGCCCATTGTGCATGCATGTCTCCATATAGGCTTGGTTCATTAATTTACATGCTTCTTCATGATCCATAGCTCAGGTGGTGCTGTTCATTGTATTTCATTACACATTAAATACTGCTCATCTACAAACTATTTTAATGCAATTGTGTGCTGTCTGTAATAGGATAACTGTTCTCATTCTTGTCAATAGAGGGCGTTATGGTTACGCGAATGTCTGCATATATTTCTTTGGAATGCATGTCTTTCTCCGTGTTTATCTTCATGCATTATTCATAATTAGTTAGCTATAAAAAATAAGTGATATCAGATCATAAACGTCTACGACGTAAAAAAAAGCCTAGTTACTCACGCATAGCCTACATAGCGCTGTCTATAAGTTCAAGTTATGTAGCCAAGTTACAACTAACAATATTGCCTATCGTAGCTCACACTAAATAAACTAGTTCTATTCCAAAGTAATGCTATCCAAACTTTCCTAAATTATTTAATGCAACTTGGCCCTGTGTTTCTTCATCTTACCATCTCAAGAGAATGTGGTCAATGAAACTGTATGTGCCACATCAAACTGCAAAATGAAAATAATTTATAATGGAAATACTCTGATTCAGATGTGTTACACTTAGAAATTAAACAGAAAAATTACTACACTATAGGGCATGTTTGAACAATTGTCTGCATCCACTGCTTTGGGTCTATGAAAAGCACAGAATGAATAAAATGTATTATTATTATTATAATTATTATTATTATTATGTATTTATTGATTTATTTATTTGGATTTCTATCAAAACCTGTGTGGTCCTACAGAGCATAGATATCCTTGTGTTCAGAAAATTCGGTTTGAAAATATCATAAATACTATTATGTTAAGAAAATTGGTACTATTACTTTGCCACCATCTGACCCACAAACATGTCTGGATACGTTTGTAAAAATGCTATATGTATGCTATTTTCTAGGTAAAAATATTACTCATTTTTATCTGCATTTATTTATTCATCACCCCTTTCTCTATTGTACATGATGTTTCTTCATATAAATGTTTGTTTGTGAATTGTAAAGAATTCTGTAGCAGCAGTTAACATTTTAAAACCTGTACATTTTCTAAAGTAAACTTGCCAACAAAGTACAACCATATCCTTTCTGGAGTGTAATTATTCATCAACTGTTAAAAACATTCATTGAAATCATATGTTGTTCCATGAGACACAATCTCTTCACATGCAAAGATGAAGAAACACAGGGCCAAGTTGCATTAAATAATTTAGGAAAGTTTGGATAGCATTGCTTTGGAATAGAGCTAGTTTATTTAGTGTGAGCTACGATAGGCAATATTGTTAGTTGTAACTTGGCCACATTTTGATATCAAGACTTTTAAAGGCATGCCTAGTTTTTGCAAGTTGGAATTAAGAACTTATAGACAGCGCTATGTAGGCTATGCGTGAGTAACTTGGCTTTTTTTATGTTGTAGACGTTTTTGATCTGATAAACCTTTACCAGACTGATGGAAAGGTGAGAGAGATTGCTCTGCCTCTGTAAAGCATGGTTGAGGCAGCATGATGGCTTGGGCCTGTAGAGCTGCGTCTAGAACTGGTTCAGTGGTCTTTATTGATGATATGACCAGTGATGGCAGCAAGCAACAGAAGGACAGCTGAAGTGTACAGAAACATATTGTCCACCAATATTCAGAGAAATGTCACCAAACTCATTGGACGGAAGTTTATCATGCAGCAAGACAACGACCCAAAAAATACAGCAAACTTGACCAAAGAGCTTATCAGGAAGAAAAGGTGGAAGTGTTTGACGTGGCCCAGTCCGTAACCAGATTTAAACCCCATTGAGCATGCTTGTCACTTGGTCAAAAGGAAACAAAGTCTGAAACCCCAGCAAAGCGACTGAAATAAATAAAAAAATAGGCAGACTTGACTCATTGAATGGCATTGTTGTAATATTTGGTCAATTTTTGTTTAAAAAAAAACACATTAAAAAGAAATACAGACATTGTGAATTTTGACTTTTAGTCATTGTATTTATCGTGTTGGATGTGACTAATTTGTAAGTGTAACCTTGACCCCCCTCCACCCACTCCAACAAAACCATGATGCCACTTCTGGTCAAATGTACATAACCTATAAACCAATAGCCTGAAAGCAATATGGCAACTCTTTTTTTTTAAATTGTTGGTGGACTTTTTTGGGTGTATGAGTTACTTGTTACTATAATCTTTATTAACCATTTATTAATGTATTTGTTGATCTTAGTTACCATTCATAAACCTTAATAAACACATTAACTGTTAATTAATGTTTACAACTGTATTAATTAATGTTAATTAGTGTACCCTTATTGTAAAGTGTTACCCTTTTTGTTTTACAGTTCATCTTTGACCTGATGGTGTGTGGTAAGCTGAACAGCAACGCAGCGATAGAGGAGTTTGTGCTGTACTCAGCTGCCCCCCTGGACACAGCGGTAAAGCTGTCCCGGTCGCTGGGTGTGGCCGCTCTGCGTGAGAAGGAGCGCTCCATGGACCTGCTGAACGCTGCCCGCTATTGCGAGGGCATGGCCACCGAGCTGCTGACCGTGGCCTCGGGGGGCAAGAGCGCCAGTGCCATCCTGCGAGCGCTGGACCACCGTGGGGCCAGCGTACTGGACTGTCTGATTGAGGGCCAGCAGAAGGCGGTGGTGGCGCACCCGGCCGTGCAGAAGTACCTGACGGAGGTGTGGTATGGCAGCCTGAGGTGGGCATCCTGGAAGATGACGCTGCTGTTCTTCTGCCTGCTGGCATGCCCGCCACTCTGGCTGGCCGTCTCCCTGCCCCTCCGCCACAACTTCAACACCGTCCCCATCATCAAGTTCATGAGCCACCTAGTGTCGCACATCTTCCTCCTGGGCCTCTTCATCCTCACCATTGTGTACCCGCCGGTGAACCCTGTTTACCTGGGGCGTCTGCTGCCGGACTGGAGCGAGTGGCTGCTGCTGGCATGGCTGTCAGGGATGCTGGTGTCCGAGCTGACCCAGCCCGGAGAGCGGACGGGGCTGGCCTGGATTCGGGTCCTGGTTCTGGGCTTCTCGGCAGTGGGCTTCTTCTGCCACCTGCTAGCCTTTACCTTCCCTGCACCCGGCCACCTGCACTGCCTTTTTGCCCGCAACATCTTTCTGGCCGTGGCGATGACGCTCAGCTTCGTGCAGCTGCTGGAGTTCCTGACATTCCACCACCTGTTTGGCCCCTGGGCCATCATAATCAGGGACTTGATGAAGGACCTGGGCCGCTTCGCCGTCATCCTCGTCCTCTTCCACACCGCCTTCACCATGAACCTCTCCGCTGTCTACCAGCCCGTGTACCCACCCGACCAGTCTGCCGGGGGCAACGGTACGGAGACGCAGACCCCGCTTGACATCTCCATCCAGCTCTTCTTCGCTCTCTTTGGCTTGATCGAGCCTGACTCCATGCCGCCCCTCGGCCGCTCCCCGGCTTTCGCCGGAGTGGTCACGCACGTGGTTTTCGGGATCTACCTGGTGGTGACGGTGATCGTGCTCATCAACCTTCTGATCGCCATGATGAGCGACACCTACCAGCGCATCCAGGCACATTCCGACACCGAGTGGAAGTTCGGCAGGGCCGTGCTCATCCGGGACATGAACCGCAAATCGGGCACCCCTTCCCCTTTCAACCTCTTCACTAACCTCTTCTTCTACGTCAAGATGCTCTGCAAACATGGAGGTAAATTCTCATTGATTAATATTTGTTAAATGGCTTTTCCCTTGTTTGTTGACAATTCTGCTGTTATATGAAACAGTTATGGGTTATGAAAACAGGCAAGTATAGCTAACGATCAGTTAAGGTCTTAGACAGCAGCCTGGTCTCACTCCCAAGTCGTCACATAGCGACGCTTGGGCAGCTCCTACGGCGTCATCCTTTAGACGCAGAAGGAGGCCTTTTGCGTCATTATTTGACGCACTCGTCTCGAATTTACGAATCCTACTATGGCGAAGGCTTTGCTCATGATAACCGACTGCGAGCATGCCCGCTCAGTCTTCGCCGTGTGCGCGGAGATCTTTCTGAGTTTGTGATTCCCGTACCCCACCCCCAACCCCTAAACATAACCTCACAGGAGTTCATGTAACTCGGGCTCATGCCCGAACTGTTAAGATAGTGGGCGAGCCCGACCACAAGAGTTCACGTAACTCTCTACCAGATGAAGAAAAAATAAAAATAAAAAAGCATAATATTGAAGTGCCACAACCAAAGACAAATTATGTGGCCACAACCGTCAATATACGACGCAAAAGGCTGCGTCAATATACGACGCAAAAGGCTACCTTTGGCGTCACATAGCGACGCTTGGGCAGAAGCGTCGCTATGTGACGAGTCCGCGTGAGACCACGTTGTAGACAGACTCAAATGTCTGAATGTCAAATATCATTTATTTGGTGATTTTTATATTACGGTTTACAGAATAATGAAAGCCAACAGCTTTTTAAGTAGTGTCCATGGAAATTGTTTTGTCATTTGCTCCTTGCAAATAAGCATTTGCAACTGTTTAGTAGTGACTAAATCCCTGATCCCTGTGCCAGGTCCAAATTTTGCACATAATTTTTGGGGTCAGGTTCGAGGGTTGGTAAGCCTGACCCTGGATCAATTGGATGGTGCAGAAAAGTACCAGTAGTGTGGTCCATAGGAGATACCTGCTGGCATGTGTTGGTGTGACTCACTATGGTCCATAGGAAAGATCTGCTCCTCCGAGGCCAGGGACCTGATGTCCGAGGAGGAGGAAGTGGACGGGCTCTCTGGCACTCGCTCCCTGGATGTGCTCGCACACACATCTGTGGGCTGGATGAGAAGCAACAAGAGGACTCAAATTCTCCCAGAAGGCAAGTGGAGCTGCCTCTTAATTACATCTTTCCTGCCACATTAGCTCAATTACAAGAACAGTTACATTACCATCACCTAGATCACAGCAGTTTTGATTTAGTATGATTTGTCAAACTAGGATTAGAGTCAACCAGCTTTCTTGATGGACTTTGCAATCCAGCTCCCCACTCCACCACACAGCTGCATCCTCACATTGCCAATGTCTCTTATGAAGGAAGAATTTCCTGCTTCAAAGTGTTACACTGCTTGAAAGATGTGACCGTCACAGTACATGTACATTTCAGTCAACAAAAGCCTGAGGCCACCCATTTCAGTGTGTGCTGATTTTGGTCCTGGATTGCTTTATGGGTGGATTGCTTTATGTCCCACAGGCGGCTTCAGGTCCTCCAGGCAGAGCGGACAGGTGCGTGTGGAACAGGTGACAGACTGGCAAGCGGTGGCCCTGCGCTACCTGGCTCTGCGGGGAAAGAGCAACGGGTCCCTACTGGAGAGGGACGCTGTCCCCCACAAGGATTTGGCCACAGCTCAGCCACCCTGCAGCCTCTCAAACACGGTCTCCTACACAGAGGGGCGTTAGGTCCCAAGCTACAGTCTCCTTGTACTCATCTAATTCAGCAGTCCTTCTCAGATGTACATGGCCTTATTGTTCAAACAGTACCTTTGGGACAAATACCTTTACAAATTCAGTTTACAGTTTGAAGTTCATCTGAAGGCCAGGAAGCATCTATTTCAACATTTTTTGAGTTCAACCCTTAACTCATTTTTATAATTCACGACACTTGTCTCCATCCAAGTGAAGGCCTCAGCATATTTTTTGTGAAGGTACAAAGCTGAAGAGTTCCAGGTGTGAGCATGACAGCAGAGCACTGCCGATATTCTAAGCACTGCCCGTAGGCCGGAATGGACCCGTTTTAAAGCACTCTGGAATAACAATGTAATGAATTTACTTTACCTGTCAGGCTTGCACGCAGTGTTAGGAAGATTATTTTGACAAAGTATTCCATCACCGAATACCGAACTCTCAGTTCTGGCTGTAATGCACCCTTTCCAGGTACTCATAATGAGTACCTTCTTCTTTATAGCATTTTAAACACTTTCTTTCTCTTCACTCAACACAACTACAAAGGCTTGTTTAACATATAAATTATTTACTTCCCTGAATTGCAGTTTTGACCTGGCATTGCACAGTCAAACTCTTCTGTGTGTGTTCATGCTGAAACACATTTTACATGTTTTTCTTTCCACCACGTAATATTCGGTTCAGTGTGGTCTAAATTAACTATGTGGCTAAAAGACGTCCACAAGACTGAGTGCAAATTCTGCACTTCCTGTGTTGGCAGGAAATTGAATAGGTTTCAAATATGGGTTAATTTATCTGCCGCTAATTTTAACAGTGACAACCTTTAACATTGAATAGTCTGCCTCTCACAAAAGGTGCCTTCTTGCCGACCATGTTTGGCTGAACAAAATGCATAAAATGCGTATAAAATGTAAAAACAAAGCAAATCCAATTCAATTGAAAACAGTACAAAGACAAGGGGCCCTATCTTACACCCGGCGCAAAGCGGCGCTAACGCAAACGCAAGTGTCTTTGCTATCTTACACCCGGCGCTAGGTCCATAATAACGTCTAACGCTTACGCCGTCAAACTAGCATTGCGCCATTAACTAGTCTTGCGCCATCATTAGTGAACTGGGCGTGTTGGTCTTAAGATGAGGAGTGGCCAGGATTCTTTTTGGCGTATTGCTATCTTGAGCCAGCAGAAAGCGCTTGCGCTAGAACCACCACAAACCTGGTCTAAAGTCATGTCGCAGTTGTTTACATGCTATTTTAACGGCGCATATAAGTGCGTCTACATAGGCGTGTGCACAACGCGCATACCCTCCTGTCTGTTACACACAGGGGCGTGCACAGGCATGACTAAAATATCTAGATCACAATGTGAAATATTATTATTGTGTAGGCTATATCAAAAATGCATAATAATAAAAGGTTCCATAGGTCCACATACCTTTCCCTCAGCGAAGGGAAACAATGCCACATTACATTGCTCTCAGCCCACTCCATCAACATCCAGGCGATGTGCGATGGTACGGGACAATGGCTATCCATTAAAAAGGAGCTGATAACACCTATAGCTATCAAGCCTAATGCACGAATTGTCTTTGCACCTAATGCGTGAATTGTCATTCAATGGAAAACTCACGCACGGCAATAGACGGACATTTAAGTTCTGAAAATGCGCTTCAGATGTCATTACAATACAGCTCTGTTTATCTATGAATACAGCCTGTAAGTAAATAGAATGGGTTGTGACTGAAAAAAGTTCAAAACCTTGTCCAGTGAATATTGCATTTATTGTTTTTCAAATAGCCTAGGCTACAGCGAATTCGCTGTGCATAAGGTTTTTTTCGATAGCCTATGGTTAAAAAACGGAGATGTCACCATGTTAACTAAATTGTAACCTTAGCTGTTCTTCGTCCTTCATATTTTTTTTAATTACAGTGACCAGGTTTCCATACTCTCACCGTTTAAAACCCAGCTGATTTCACCCGTTATTCCTTAACTGAACAAAACGATTTTAAAGAGAACTAAGCGTCTAATTAGAAACTAAAACAAATTTGCAGCACGTTACACAATTAATTCACAATTAATTTTAATGCCATTCTCTGCACGTGAGCTGCATGTTCTGTTTCCCCTGCTGTAAGTCGCACGTTTAACGGTCTTCCTGGGAAAGTGGATTGTTTTAAAGGATTACGCTACGAGTAAAACAGGTTGGTCACATTTCCATAAACAGGACATTATTAAACAAGGGGAAATATGCGTGAACTTATGGGTTGCGAACCTGACAGCTTTATTGTATGGCTATTTAGTGTCATCATTAAGGCAAAATAACGGTATGTATGTTATTAATCAATATTAGCCTACTATGCAGGTAGCCTAATGAACTTTGGATGAAGCTTGAACTTCGAGAACTCCATGAGAACAGCCTCTTGGAATTGATGTTTGACACTTTCATTGCATAATCAAACGAAATTCGCTGAACAAGCAGGCTAATTTGGCGTTTTCTAAGGTGAGACTGAAGCCATTGATAGCTTATTCTCAGCTGTTGCAGGTCCTTTTAACGAAATTTAACCGCACATATTTTGTAAAATAACAGCCCTGTCTGGAATTACCGGGAACTCATAGGCTAATGGTTAGTCCGAATAATATTGATCATACTCCATTTAGCCTATTCCTTGATCACACTAAACACGCACGAGCATGTCTGTTTCGCCATCATAAGCAATCCGCCAAGGTGGAAAAGCAGGCTTTTAAAGGGAATGGGATATGACATTTTGATTGGTTTATTGAATGTCACGCCCAAGACACACCTATAATTAATGAAGCGACTAGGTTCAGCCCAGTTGCGCCATGCGCCGTGCTTAGCTCCAAAAAAACACGCCGTTAAAATAGCAAAAGTGGACTTGGACACGCCCTAAATGGACTTAGCGCCATGCGCTTAGACTAAGCGCCAAGATCGCCAAGATAGGGCCCATGATATTTAAAGTTTTAACTAACTTTATTGCTTTTTGTAAATGTACGGTCATTCAAAATTTTATGCCTGCAACACATCCCAAAAAAGTTGGGACAGGGGCATGTTTACCACTGTGTTACCTCAACTTTGCTTTTAACAACATTCAGTAATTTTTTGGGAACTAAGGACACTAATTGTTGTAGTTTTGAAAGCAGAATTTTTTCCCTTTCTTGCTTGATATAAGACTTAAGCTGCTCAACAGTCCAGGGTCTCCATTGTTGTATTTTGTGCTTCATAATGCAAAACACCTTTTCAATGGGAGACAGGTCTGTACACCCGTACTCTCTGACTACGAAGCCATGGTGTTGTAACACGTGCAGAATATGACTTGGCATTGTCTTGCTGAAATAAGCAGAGACGTCCCTGAAAAAGATGTTGTCTAGATGCAGCGTTTCCCCTACCATGCAATAGGTGCCCTGCATGAAAATATAAAATGCTGAAAATTTGTGCTTTGATTTGCGGCAATACGCGGCCACGTACAATAGAAAGGATTTGTTTCAGTTACATGAACTCAAGAAAGCGAATGTACCACCCCCCCCCCCCGTCAATAATCGCGGATAGCAGCATATGTTGCTCCAAAATGCATATGTACCCTTCAGCTTTAATGGTGCCTTCACAGATGTGCAAGTTACCCATCCCATGGGCGCGAACACACCCCCATACCATGACAGACACTGGCTTTTGAACCTTTGCATTGGTAACAATCGGGATGGTCCTTTTCCTCTTTGGCCCGGAGAACACGACTTCCATTATTTCCAAAAACAGACGACAGCACACGTTTCCACTTTGCATCATCCAGCTTGAGCCCAGAAAAGTTGCGGCGTTTCTGGATGTTGTTCATATATGACTTACACTTTGCTTAGTAGAGTCTTAACCTGCATTTGTAGATGGAGCGATGAACTGTGTTTACTGACAACGGTTTTCCGAAGTATTCCCGAGCCGATGTGGTTATATTCATTACAGAAGCATGTTGGTTTTTAATGCAGTGCCATATGAGGGATCGAAGGTCACGGGCATTCAATATTGGTTTTTGTTCGGCCTTGCCCTTTACGCACGGAGATTTATCCAGATTCTCTGAATCTTTTAATATTAATATGGACTGTAGATGGCGAAATCCCTAAATTCCTTGAGAGCATTGAGAAATGTTGTTCTTAAACTGTTGGACTATTCGTGCAGTTTTTTGCAAAGTGGCGAACCTCGACCCATCCTTGCTCGTAAATGCCCGAGCCTTCATGGATGCTTCTTTTATACCCAGTTATGATAGCATCACCTGTTACCTATTCACCTGTTTACCTGTGGAATGCTCCAAACAGGTGTTTTTTGAACATTCCACAACCTTCCCATTCTTATATTGCCCGTCTCAACTTTTTTTGGAACGTGTTGCAGGCATCAAATTAGTAATTAGCCTATATTTACAATTGGCACAGTATATTTAAGTTGATAAGGTAAAACATTAAGGGCCCTATCTTACACCCAGCGCTAAGCGGCCCTAACCCAAACGCAAGTATCTTTGCTATCTTACACCCGGCGGAGGGTTCATTATAGAGCCTCGCGCTCACGTTGTTTAAATACCAAGTCATCTTGCGCCCATTGCAAGTGAACTGGGCGGGTTGGTCTTAAGATGAGGAGGATAATTTATGGTGTATTGCTATCTTGAGCCAGCAGGAAGCGATTACGCTAAAACCACCACAAACCTGGTCTAAAGTCTTGTCGCAGTTGTTTACATGTTATTTTATCGGCGCATATAAGTGCGTCTACATAGATGTGTGTATAACGCGCGTACACCCTCCTGTCTGTTACACACAGGGGCGCGCACAAGCATGACTAAAAATATCAAGATTACAATGTAAAATATGATTATTATCTAGGTTATATCAAAAAATGCATAGTAATAAAAGGGTCCATAGGTCAAAGACCACAAAACTATCCCTCAGCGAAGGGGAATGCCGCATTAAATTGCTTTCAGCCCATTCCATCCACATCCAGGAGATGTACAATAGTTTGTTAAACAAGCAGGCTAATTTGGCGTTTTCTAAGGTGAGGCGGAAGCCATTGGTAGCTTATTATCAGCTGTTGCAGGTGCTTTTAACGGAATTTAACCGCATATATTTTGTAAAATAACAGCACTGTCGGGAATTGCCGGGAACTCATAATGGTTAGTCCGAATAATATAGATCATACTATTGATCCATATTGCCTATTCCTTGATCGCACTAAACACACATGAGCATGTCTGTTTCAACATCATATAAGCAATCCGCCAAGGTGGAAAAGCAGGCTTTTAAAGGGTATGGGATATGACATTTTGATTGGTTTATTGCATGTCATGCCCAGCCAAGACACCTATAATTAATGAAGAGACTAGGTTCAGCCCATTTGCATTCAAAAAATACACCGTCAAACTAGCAAAAGTGGACTTGGACACGCCCTACATGCACTTTACGCCATGCGTTTAGACAAAGCGCTAAGATCGCCGATAGAGCCCTAAATAGCTTTTCTTTGTACTGTTTTCCATTAAATATATGTAAAGGAGAATTTACAAATCACTGCTTTTATTTGCATTTTACATACTGTCCCAATTTTTTTGGAATTGAGGTTTGTATATGAATTAGATATTTCTGTTTGCAGGGCATCCTTAATTGACCTGTGCTTTTCAGCGTGAGGTATGTCTTTCTTGGTATACTGGTATGTAGGTGTTATTTTAAGTTACGGTAAGTGTTAAAAACAGGCAAAGATGGCAGCAGTCAGATGGCAAAAAGTCAGGCTGGTCAGAGTTGCGCTTGTGTACTGGTTAAGCTTATGAATAACCTTGCTTTCCTTGGAAAGCACTGCCTCTGTAAAGTGCTGTTTTAGTCTTCCTTATGTATGCATAGGAATTAATAAATATATATGTCAACATTACGCATGCTTCTTTTCAAGATGAGGGGGTCAGCCAAAGCAGCTGTAACTATGAATAAACTGTAATAGAAATTTGAGTCTTTTTTATCCTCAAAGAGAAGGTGATGAGACCATTTCTTATCTGTTAGTAGATGGGGGCAGAATGTGCTTAGTTTATCATTCACATATTACATGTTATTACTCAATTAGGACTCTGCTTAACATAACATAGGGCAGGATGGGAGAATGCACAAATAGACCTCAGTTTAAAAAAGGGTTGCAATGTGCACTTATGTGAGTTTCTGTTTTTGGGGTTTTTTTCTTGTTAGGAGAATGGTTGGTCATGCTGTTCATTTGTGTTAACCTGCCAGCTGAGAGAAAATCTGAATCTTTGAGGCAAGGTTCAGCGTTAAGCTTAACAGGAAGAGAGCACATTGTTGGGTTGCATAGGGGCCCCTACACGCCAATAAAATTTGACATTTTGTGACAATATTGGTACACCAATGACCGCAATGAGCATGTGCTAAAGAGGGCTACAGTTTATTTTTTCACTGGAGTTGCAAGTTAAAGATTTATTGTAAGACTCTTAAATGTAAATGTGAAATGGCCCACATTTGTCTGTGCTCAGTTTTCTACAAAATAGCCACTCCACAGAGGATGTGGCACATTCCTTAGATGAGAATTGAAGGACAAATGAAAAAGATCAGGCAAACATCCAACATTCTGAAGTACTGCACTGCAGACGTACAGTTGAAGTCGAAAGTTTACATACACTTAGGTAGAAGTCATTAAAACTCATTTTTAACCACTCCACAGATTTCCTGTTAGCAAACTAGTGTTGGCAAGTCAGTTAGGACATCTACTTTGTGCATGACACAAGTAATTTCCAACAATTGTTTACAGACAGATTATTTCACTTTTAATTCACTATATCACAATTCCAGTGGGTCAGAAGTTTACATACACTAAGGTGACTGTGCCTTTAAACAGCTTGGAAAATTCCAGAAAATGATGTCATGGCTTTAGAAACTTTTGATAGGGTAATTGACATTATTTGAGTCAATTGGAGGTGTACCTGTGGATGTATTTTAAGGCCTACCTTCAAACCCAGTGCCCCTCTGCTTGACAACATGGGAAAATCAAAAGAAATCAGCCAAGACCTCAGAAGGAAAATTGTGGACCTCCACAAGTCTGGTTCATCCTTGGGAGCAATTTCCAAATGCCTGAAGGTACCACGTTCGTCAGTACAAACAATAGTACGCCAGTATAAACACCATGAGACCATGCAGCCGTCATACCGCTCAGGAAGGAGACGCATTCGGTCTCCTGGAGATGAATGTGCTTTGGTGCGAAAAGTGCAAATCAATCCCAGAACAACAGCAAAGGACCTTGTGAAGAAGCTGGAGGGAACAGGTACAAAAGTATCTATATCCACAGTAAAATGAGTCCTATATCAACATAACCTGAAAGGCTGCTCAGCAAGGAAGAAGCCACTACTCAAAAACCGCCATAAAAAAGCCAGACTACAGTTTGCAAAAGCACATGGGGACAAAGATCTTACTTTTTGGAGAAATGTCCTCTGGTCTGATGAAACAAAAATTGAACTGTTTGGCCATAATGTCCATCGTTATGTTTGGAGGAAAAAGGGTGAGGCTTGCAAGCCGAAGAACATCATCCCAACCGTGAAGCACGGGTGGCAGCATCATTTTGTGGGGGTGCTTTGCTGCAGGAGGGACTGGTGCACTTCATAAAATAGATGGCATCATGAGGAAGGATTATGTGGATATATTGAAGCAATATCTCAAGACATCAGCCAGGAAGTTAAAGCTAGGTCGCAAATGGCTCTTCCAAATGGACAATGACCCAAAGCATTCTTCCAAAGTTGTGGCAAAATGGCTTAAGGACAACAAAGGTGCCCATCACAAAGTCCTGACCTCAATCCAATCAAAAATTTGTGGGCAGAACTGAAAAAGCGTGTGCGAGCAAGGAGGCCTACAAACCTGACTCAGTTACACCAGTTCTGTCAGGAGGAATGGGCCAAAATTCCAGCAATTTATTGTGAGAAGCTTGTGGAAGGCTACCCGAAATGTTTGACCCAAGTTAAACAATTTAAAGGCAATGCTACCAAATACTAACAGAGTGTATGTAAACTTCTGACCCACTGGGAATGTGATGAAAGAAATAAAAGCTGAAATAAATCATTCTCTCTACTATTATTCTGACATTTCACATTCTTAAAATAAAGTTGTGATCCTAACTGACCTATGACAGGGAATGTTTACTAGGATTAAATGTCAGGAATTGTGAAAAACTGAGTTTAAATGGATTTGGCTACGGTGCATGTAAACTTTTGACTTCAACTGTATATCTACAGTGAGCACCATAATTCATTGGACTGTGACACATTTTTTGTTATTTTGGTTCTGTACTCTAGCACTTTGAGTTTGAAAGGATACAATGACAATAATTTGAGGCTATTTTCATCCATATCGGATGAACTGTTTAGAAATTATAGAACCTCTTGTACATAGTCCCCCCCCCCCCATTTTCGGGCATAAAAAAATATTGGACAGTTTAACATAATGTAGAATAAAGTAATCATTTTTAATATGTGGTATTATCCTTTGCATGCCATGCATTCCTGATGTCTGTGACTCAACAATATCAAAAGACTCTTGATATCTTATTTTCTGGTACTCCTACAAGCGATACTGTAACCTCTCTGCATTTGAATGGATCTCTATGGGAATTGGGGGTTTTAGCTGTAAATTACACTGGAACAGTATGGAACACATGGTTGGCTAAATGGCTCGTATCAAACAAGCCTAAACCATCACTCTGCTGCCAGATATGCAGTAGATATGGATGAATAACTTGACGGGTTTCTTATGACTTATTTTTCCATAGAGTTCAATAGGAAAAATTGTTTGCATCAGGTCCCTGATACAGTGTTAAAGCAAAAAAAAAAAAGGAATATTGGTAAATAAAGACCCTTTGAATTATATTATGAAGCGATATAAAAATTTTTTCTTGCAGATTGTCATGATTGTCAGAACCACCGTTTTAACGTACAAAAACATCCCTTTACTCAAATTCCTCTCAACCTTTTCTCTCATTCCCTCCACTCTTTGCAGAATAATCATTTGGAGAGTCATTTTACTGGCACAATATAGCATTCACGTGGTTGGAGAGGAAGGACAGATAAGCAAGTTAAACCTTAAATCGATCAACGTCCAAAGCCAACACCATCTTCTTGTACCAAATCCATTATGCAAATAGCATATGGATGAGTCTGTAAAATCACAATATGCTCTCACTTATAGTCTGGGAGAAAGTCGGCCAGGGATCCTGGCGCTACCACTGTATAAGCTAGAGATAATTTGCTTGCCAAAAGTATTTTAATCAATCCATATACGGTTGTGTTCAAAACAATGGCAGTACAACATCAGTAACCTGATGAACCACTGTTATTAGTAGTAGTGATATTTCTGCATGGCAAATAATTTACTTGTAGATGTAGTAGTGTAATAGAAAAACAACAGACCCAACTGTCATGACATGCACGCTGCTTGTTCTGATTAGTTGACTCATTCATTGAAAGGGGCGTGTTCAAAATAATAGCAATGCCTCTCTGCATTTGAATGGATCTCTATGGGAATTGGGGGGTGGGACTAGATTAAGCTGTAAATTACACGGGAATAGTATGGAACCCATGGTTGGCTAAATGGCTGTAAGTCAACAAGGGTCTGAGGTATCAAACGAGCCTCAAACCATCACTCTGCTGCCAGATATGCAGTAGATATGGATGGATCACTTGAAGGGTTGTTTCTCCTGACAAAATTTCCTATTGAACTCTATGGAAAAATAAGTCAGGAGAAGAAACCCTTCAAGTTATCCGTCGATATCTACTGTATTTCTGGCAGCAGAGTGATGGTTTAAGGCTTGTTTGATACCTCAGACCCTTGTTGACTTACAGCCATTTAGCCAACCATGTGTTCCATACTATTCCCGTGGAATTTAAAGCTTAATCTAGTCCCACCCCCCAATTCCCATAGAGATCCATTCAAATGCAGAGAGGTTATAGTATTGCTTCTAAGAGTACCTGGAAATAAGATATCAGGAGTCTTCTGATATCCTTTTATACAGAATCATGATGGCATCACCTGTTTACCTGTGGAATACCTGTTTGACCTGTTTTTTTTCACAGATTGAATGAATTCTCTAATTAAACTCCACACTGCTATTATTTTGAACACGCCCCTTTCAATGAATGAGTCAATTACTCAGAACAAGCAGCGTGCATGTCATGACAGTTGGGTCTGTTGTTTTTCTATTACATCTACATCTACAAGTGCATTATTTGCCATGCAGAAATATCACTACTACTAATAACAGTGGTTCATCAGGTTACTGATGTTGTACTGCTATTTTTTTTTAACACCACTATGATTTCAATGAATGTTTTTAACAGTTGATGAATAATTACACTCCAGAAATGATATGGTTGTACTTTGTTGGCAAGTTTACTTTATAAAATGTACAGGTTTTAAACTGCTGCTGCAGAATTCTTTACAATTCACAAACAGACATTTATATGAAGAAACATCATGTACAATAGAGAAAGGGGTGATGAATAAATAAATGCAGATAAAAATTAGTAATATTTTTACCTAGAAAATAGCGTACATATAGCATTTTTACAAACGTATCCAGACATGTTTCTGGGTCAGATGGTGGCAAATAAGTAATAGTACCAATTTTCTTAACATAATAGTATTTATGTTAAAGCACAACAATGATAACACAAGGATATCTATGCTCTGTAGGACCACACAGGTTTTGATAGAGATCCAAATAAATAAATACATAATAATAATAATTATAATAATAATAATAATAATACATTTTATTCATTCTGTGCTTTTCATAGACCCAAAGCAGTGGATGCAGACAATTGTTCAAACATGCCCTATAGTGTAGTAATTTTTCTGTTTAATTTCTAAGTGTAACACATCTGAATCAGAGTATTTCCATTATAAATTATTTTCATTTTGCAGTTTGATGTGGCACATACAGTTTCATTGACCACATTCTCTTGAGATGGTAAGATGAAGAAACACAGGGCCAAGTTGCATTAAATAATTTAGGAAAGTTTGGATAGCATTACTTTGGAATAGAACTAGTTTATTTAGTGTGAGCTACGATAGGCAATATTGTTAGTTGTAACTTGGCTACATTTTGATATCAAGACTTTTAAAGGCAGGCCTAGTTTTTGCAAGTTGGAATTAAGAACTTATAGACAGTGCTATGTAGGCTATGCGTGAGTAACTTGGCTTTTTTTTACGTCTTAGACGTTTTTGATCTGATATCACTTATTTTTTATAGCTAACTAATGATGAATAATGCATGAAGATAAACACGGAGAGAGACATGCATTCCAAAGAAATGTATGCAGACATTCGCGTAACCATAACGCCCTCTATTGACAAGAATGAGAACAGTTATCCTATTACAGACAGCACACAATTACATTAAAAGAGTTTGTAGATGAGCAGTATTTAATGTGTAATGAAATACAATGAACAGCACCACCTGAGCCATGGATCACGAAGAAGCATGTAAATTAATGAACCAAGTGTATATGGAGACATGCATGCACAATGGGCTAGACACAAACACATTCTAGCTGAAAGACATACAGCCTAAATAGCTAGTACAGCCTAAATAGTTTGCATCAGTAAAATATGGAAATACAGTTTTAAAATAGGGCTATTAGTATTCTATGAAATACATTTAATGTTAGGCTATTCAACACTGGATTGCCGGATGCGTAACTCCAACCTTCCATGTGTGGGCTACGAGCTAGTGAGCAAGCTAGTGAGTTCATAAGCACAGCAGAGTTAGGCTATTCGACACTGGATTGCCGGATGCGTAACTCCAACCTTCCATGTGTGGGCTACGAGCTAGCGAGCGAGCTAATGAGTTTATAAGCACAGCAGAGTTTTTTTTCCGGTAGTGTAGAACGTTATCTGCGGGAAATGTTTTGGTACCGGACAGCTAGGTTTAGTTTAGTTTTCTGTAGTGCAATGAATGTAGGCTATAATGCATGTTGATTCGCTTCGTAGTAGCCTAGCTTGTATCTGCTTCCTGACGAGAAGCAGGAAGTAACGTTGGCGAACAAGCTTAATTGGACAACGCATATTTCCCAGGAATCTTAGCCAGAAAGAAAACAATAGATACTGACTAAGAAAGTACATACCAGAGATTATTCTTCTTCTTCTTCTTATTATTATTATTATTATTATTATAATTAAAAGTGTTTGCAGTAAGCTACATTATCAGCAGAGTAGCGTAGACTAGAGCCACATTCGGAGGCTATTTTTTATTTTTTTTTTTTAAAGTGACTCAGATATGTTTGGGGAATTGGCGGTTTATAAATCCGATCTCTTAAAGGCTTGTAGCTTAAAAGAGGCTATCATCAATTCTTAATGTAGGCTATTATCGTAAATTCTTAATTTTTCTAGTAGTTAATTTTATGTTGACCTTGTGTTATGTGTGAAAAGGATAAAGTGAACAGAGCTGAAGTGAAGAAATTAATGAATAAAGAAATGTTGGCCGAGGCAAGGGGCTTCCACAGTCAGTCAGTCATAACCGCAAGAGCAGAGCGTAACACCCTCCCCAAACCAGACAAGTGCGAGCGTCCGGTTTGGGGAGGGTGTGATATAGTACAAGTGAAACATTGAACAGTTAATATTGGAAACCTCTTTTGCCTTTGCAGTAAAAATACGTTAATGTGTTAATGTGAAAATAATAACAGTCTAAGAAATGAAAAGTACTTAACAGTTGCACAATGTTTTTGTGGAAAATAAGCATGTGCCCTGCTGGGCTCGAACCCACAATCCTCTGTGTGAGAGACTGCAGTTCTAACCACTAGGCCACAGTAGCTTCTTGGAAAGCATGAAGCCATTAGCTATATTGACATTAAAAAACATTAGTATGAAGCGTTTTTATTGGACGATAAGCTTGATGAGCAGGTATACAGACCATACCCTCAAATAATAATTCTCCCCATTGGATAACATCGCGACGGAGGCAGGCAGTTTGGCAGGAAAAATGGGAAGAAGAAGAAGAAGCGGAAGAGGAAGGAGAAAAACGGCAAAATAACCCAAGTTTGGGGCTTTATTGTGTGGATGTGTGAAGTTGTATCTGAATGCTGCGTGGTTACATGAGGTCAGAACATACAGAAGTTAATGTTTTTAAGGGCTGAGAGTCTATGGTCATTGTGGTTACTTCTGTAGGAAACCCTGAAAAGTGCCAAACTCTCTGTGCTGTATAAGTATGGGACATGCCCCACCAAGCCGTAACTTGGCGGATGGCATACCTGCCATCCCAATATGGCAAACTTGCTCATAGTCCATTCAATAGTACTTGGGTATCAAGAGGCCTGTTCTGCTTGACCTTTGACCTGCCTTCCCTTGGATCTGCTTCCCCCCCCACCCCACTTCACAGGTACAAAGAATTAAAGTCACGCTGCCGGCTTATCTATGATATAAATCTTAAAGTGGTCATGATGTCTTGTCCCCTGTTCAGGAGAAAGACTCGAACACAAAACTATTCATGAGGTCAAAGCCCAGCGTGGCCAGAGAATACAACATGGCCACATGGTTTCCTTTTACATTTTAATTTTGAATGTCAATCTGTTACATTCAATTGAAATCATCAATTGAAAGTGTCAAAGCACAACTAAACTTTGGTAGAACTTTGGGTTGTGTAGTTACCTGGCCATGATATGAGTCCAAATAGTGGCGAAATATGTTCATTAGTTGCTCTGTGCTTCCCTGGGGTGATAATCCAGAATAGGGTATTTGTCACTCTCCATTCACTTCTATGGGGCAGCTAAAACGGTTTCAAAATGAGACTTCTAGCACGTATCCGAAGGGGAAAGAAGCGGATTCTGTAAATACAAACAATAACCAGTCCTTTTCTTGCTTTTTTGTATTTTATTTGGAACATAGATCCGGTTGGTAAGCTATGTTCTTGCACCAGAAACAGCGTTATACGCCATTGCGTCAGAAACCACTCATTGGTCCAAATTTCCAGGGAAGTAAAAAACCAACCTGCCGACAATTTTCTGGTAGCTGGCTAACAACATTTAGTAGTTATATTTATATATACTGTTCTGTAAACAATATTATGTTTGAGGGAGACTTTTTTGAAGGATGATCATATGGTCGTTGCGGGGTATCTTTTTGAGTTTGAATATCCAGATTACATTACATTACAGTCATTTAGCAGACGCTTTTATCCAAAGCGACATACAATAAGTGCATACAGAAGGTCATCGAAGCTACATAAAAAGGTCAACTACATAAACAGATTAGACACAGCACATCCTTCCAATAACGTAGCAGCTATCCCTAGTAATGAACATTGAATGTAGTTCATAGTAAGCTGTGGGTAAATCAGCTATACTATAATTCTATTCTAAATACTATTCTTAACTACAACATCAAACAGTTAGACAAAAAACACAGGGAACAAGTACTATGAGAAAAGGTCCTAGATTAGTATATCAGTCAAGGTGGAGTCTGAAGAGGTGTGTCTTCAGGCCACGATGGAACAATAGAGCTTAAGGGAATGGGGAGTTTGTTCCACCACTGGGGAGCTAGGATGGAAAAGCTCTGCAGTCGGGATGAGCGAGAGCCGTTGACACGGAGGGGGGGAAGTGCAGGTCGCCCTGCTGTAGCAGAGCGAAGTGGCCGAGCAGGAACACAGTGCTGGATTAAGTCCTGCACGTAGGAGGGGCCTGTCCTATTGGCTGCAGTGTAGGCCAGGGTCAGAACTTTGAACCTGATCCTGGCCGCAACCGGCAGCCAGCAGATATGGAGACAGTGGATGAATCGAGTGGGACTTGTCTAACAACACATCCGGACTTCCAGCCCCATATACACCCGGGTGTGCTAGACACTTTCTTCCATATGCCGAGAATAAATTGGAAGAGGAACTCCAGACCCGCAGGACCCAACAGGGAGCTCAGTAACGAGTAAGTAATATCCTATCCCAAAGAATGTAACATAGCTACCCATCACTAATCATGTAGCCTAGATATCGTGGTTCATGGTAATCAAGCAGAGCCAACATGCCATATACCTACATGTTTACAACAATGTTTGTTCAATTTCATAACGGCTATAGGCTACTTTTTGCTATTATATCCGTATAATATCCATATTTTTCTTGCCATTTATTTAGAGAAACGCAATCTAGCCTGATGTAGTAGCATGGCCTTGTCGGGTTTCTCGACTGGGGCCACATGCTTCGGCAGGTCTTTTGTGGGCAGCCTGGAGGATGGATCCCTGCAGTCGACCATCTCATCCCTCCGTCTTGCCTGCACTCGCTCTACCAGGTCATCGCGGAACTGGTAGCTCTTGTCCTCATAGACATTCCTTAGCACAAAGCTTTTGGACTGTTTTTGATAGGCCACAATAGTGTGTCGTTTGCCTGAGAAAAACAAAAATATTACAAACTAGAAAGGTCGCTCGGAGAGCGCATCCCTCCGCCCATGCTGCATGTTGATGCATGTACCGTAAAATCAGGTATACATTGATAAGCAGTTGGAATTAGTTTTGAAGATTTGTTGGGATGCGCTCTCCGAGCGACCTTTCTAGTTTAATACTGGTTAGGCTAACGTTAAGCGTAACAAGCCTACAAGGTGTGTGGCTAGCTAGCCTAGAAGCTAACGCCGTTGTAATAACGTTACTATTTTGGTCACCTTCCTAAGCCAGTACACCCAAGTTCGCTACTTCTAGCTAGCGAGGTTGCCTGACTAGCTAGCCTATTTAAGCTTATCAGTTAATTGATGATGGCTTGAATAGGCTAGCTAGTCAGGCAACCTCGCTAGCTAGAAGTAGCGAACTTGGGTGTACTGGCTGAGGAACACTGCTGTGTGTGATACTGAAAACCACTGATCAAATCCGCTCCAAAATTTAATGGGTTCATCCTTGGCCCATACTACACATACATACTATACTACACACAAATTGGTCTGGTAGTTTTTATGTAATCCTGCCCAAAACAAACAAACAAACTCACCCACACCACCGAAAACATACCCTTCCGAGGGAACAAGAAAATGATTATGGTGGTATGAAAAAAAAAAATTACAAATGCTATGTCTGTAAGAAATGTTATTGTACAATTCTTTCACACATCTCATATCACAGCAAATTCTTACCAGAAGAGTCTAGTTTCTGCTTCCGTCCAGTGTTAGAGTTATGGTCCAGGATGGTGAGCTGTGCCCTCGCTCGCATCTGGGGTGATTTCTTTTTAGGGCATACTTCAGCATCTGAAGTATGCCCTATACTTGTAGCATAATTGCATGATAAGTGACGCAGCCAATTGCTGCTGTGCGACTATTTATAAATTTTAAAAAAAGTTCAGGCAGCAGAAAGTAATGCTATTACTATGCTGATAAGTGTTGGAAGAGTGCAAAGAAATTCAACATTCATTGGAACTTCCATTTGTCTAAATAATAAATTGGTTCCCTTAGACCCTTTTTGGACCCCAAGAGGGAACAGAAAAGTGGGGGCCAGTCACAAAGTTTACGAAATTTGAAATTAGTAAAAGATCACCTGTATGTTTGAAAAGGGCCATTTGTTCGAGATCATGGAGAAGGCCTTTGTCCAGGACAATGGAGCACAGCAACTTGTAGGTCTCCGACTCCTTTGTCAGCCAGCGCTTCCTCCTTTGTTGGTCTTATGTAAGGGGATCATGGCGGATTTTTTTTTTTTTTAAAGTTATAATTTAAATAATTATGGAATTTGGAAATGTTCACATACTGTTGAAACATATAATCTTTGTATACATATAGCTTCACGACATGGAGGTGTGTAGCATTCTGAGCAAGGCACTTTATCTCTCAAGCCTTCAATACAGTGGAGATGAAAAGACAGCAATCACATTAAAGTTAAAATTACAATCATTTTGTAGAAAATAAGAGATTTACATGAAGAAATACAGTAAGTTTGGCACTCTCAATTAGAATTCACTTAGGAAAAATGTCAATGTAACTGAATAACATTTTTGCTCAGTGTCGGTCCATGGTTCAATGTTTACTTTTTGAAAATGCTGGTTCATGATACGAAGCGTAAACAAAGGACCATGGACCGTCCACCTTTTACCGTGACCCAACAACTTAGACTAACGTTATGCACCAGATCAGCTCATATGATAGCATCACATGAAGTATGTTCTTGTACTAGGCTAATGTATCCAGGGTATGACCTAGCCCCTGTTTTTGCCTCTCATGTAATCATGGTTTCGATCAGATCATTTACAAATGTCACCAATGTATGTTTAACAAAAACAATATCACAAGTCAGAATGGCCAAAATGAAATCACAGTGGCTTTTCCCGGGACCGTGAGGGGGCTAATCACAACAAAGCTATAGCTAGGTAGCTAATAATGTTAGTTGTTTTAGCTTACCTGAGAAACTGCTGTTGATCCAGGCTTAGTATGGGGCATGTCTGGAAAAACAGATGGCACAGCTGTGCTTTTCAATATTGGTCTCTTGGGAACAGAACTGTAATCCGTGGGTGTGAAATGATCGCTGCATACAAACATGTTCGCAGCTTGACTTGGGTGCAATGGTGTGTTGGCATTGAAGGGTGTCTGATAGCAATGAACCACGGCTTGCACAAAATCGGATTGTTCACGGGAAAACGATGGAAAACTTTCTTCCAGACGGGATTGTTGTAATTCCTGCAACCGGGCACAATGCACGTCACCATTATAAAAACAACGAAAAGTTTGCATTTGCTAGTAGGCTATGTGTAGGTACTAATGTTACTCCATCTTCGGGGCAGCTACGAAATCATGACGAACAGCAACTCACCCCGCCCCACCCCCCTCTCCCTCCTGCTGCTTTACCCAGTAGCCTAACGTTCCGCAGAGGGAATGAAGAAAATAGTAATAAATAATTGTAATTACACAAAAAGAAATATGTACGAGGACTGATAATTTTTTGTATTGACAGAATCCGCTTCTTTCGTGTTCGTATATGTGCTAGAAGTGTCATTTTGAGACTCTTTTGAGACTGCCCCATAGAAGTGAATGGAGAGCGACAAATACCCTATTCTGGATTATCACCCCAGGGGAGTACAGAACAACTAATGAACATATTTTGCCACTATTTGGACTAATATCATGGCCAGGTAACTATACAACCCAAAGTTCTACCAAAGTTTAGTTGTGCTTTAATGTTGATGTAGGTAATGGATATTAGGCCTGCCAGTTTGTAATTTACCTTTTTGGTGCAGTTCCAGATTCAAGCAGAGGCCAGGGTGTTACCACTGGTCTTATCACATGGAAGTATTATTTTGCCCAAATTTGAAGATTACATAACTGCACAGATTTAATGATTGTGCTAAAATGATTCAACTTCTGTTGTTAAAAGCAGGAGCAAACGTCCTTTTTTGATGAAGTATTCAATAGTTGATAGGAATTACCTGATGTTTGGACTCATTACAAAGAGGTTAAAACCCTGAATATTTTAATAAAAGTAACTTGGTGCTAGCCTGCTTTCAACCACATAAGTACACTTTAATTAATAAGTGAACTCTCAGCTTTAAGATAAGTCAGTAGTCCATTTCATAAAGGAGTTTCAACCCTCTACCCCCTCCTTCCAAACCTTACCTCGCATTACCCAATCAGGGCACAGGCAACAATGCTTGGGGAGAAAGGTATTTATGGTGGGGGCCGAAGGAGAAACTTTGTCTTCTTTTTATTGTGGCTAACTAAGTTGGGGGCTGTGAAGCTGGGAAGTTCTGTGAGTGGAGCTCTGCTGCAATTCCTGGAGTCTACAGACAGGCAAGTTTTTCCTTGGTTTTGTAAACTTGTGACCGCTGCGTTTTTATAGCTGGCTTTTCTTTTAGTCGTCCTGTGCTGAAATTGGAATATTCTTGCAAGTTCTGGCTTATCTCTCGTTCTTTTCTGGTAATTTCAATTTAACATCTGATTTAACATCTTCCTTTTTCTATAAATTATAAGCAGTGAGCCTACGTTCATTAATGAATGTATGATTCCAATTAATTATTCTAATTGACAGTTTTTCCTGTAATAAAATGATTTAATCTAAAGACCTGATTTAGACTTTGTTTTAACTTGTTGGTTGATCCACCAGGTTACTGTTCGACTGACCTACCAATGAATTTGCCGATTTAATTGATGATTGTCATTTTAAATAATAATTATTAAATTATGTCCATTGAATATAATTAAATGTAGGTTGAGTGAGGGGTTTTAGCATGCGGTACCACTTGTGTTCAGTATTTAGAGTGCTGGGCATTTTAACAAGGGCATCGAGTGTTCAAACTGCTAGAAAATGTTTTCCTTAAACCTCACTTCCCCAACAACACCCTGTAGAGCATCATCTCTTGTCCCCTGTCAATGTGGATTAACCTCCAGTTTTCTCCCAGGGAGTATGTTCTCCTGCATTTCCTCAGATTGGCGTGGACTGTCCGCATTGTGTTTGGGTTATCAGAATGAGCTGTTGGCACTGCGTACATCCGAAAGGTACAGCAATGGTGGGAAAGCATTTGTAGACGTCATTGCAGAGGGGAAATGTTTGACTCGGCTATGCTTCGCTCCCCAACAGGAGAGCTTTGCAGCATCTTGAGTCAAGTCTTGACAATGTACTGCCACAAAACATTATACATATATTTTTACATACGTTATTTATTTATTGACAGATGACTGTCAGCATGTAGTACTTTCAAGCGGTAGCAGCGGCAGGATTTAAATCGTGGGTGGGCGAAGGTAATTTGTGATTGGGAGAGTTTCTGTCACGAACCTAATAAGGGCTGGACCTAAATGCAATGACCAGGAGGCAGGGAAACAGAAAAGGGAGTTTATTGCAGCTTGGGGTAGTCCCAAGCTGTACACAGAATAATTCACAACAATAATAGCAAGGACAGGGATACTCCGGGACTTGAATGTGCTCCAAGCCGGAGCTGGACTTGGTGCCGGAACCCTCGAGTTCCAACCGGACCTGGGCAGGACTGGAAACAGGAACTGGATCACGGGAACATGGAGTTGTTCCAAACCGGAACTGGACTTCGTACAGGAACTGGAGTTCCAAACCGGAACTGGACTGGATCTGGACTGGGTAGTCCAACGGGATACTGGAGTTCCAAACCGGAACTGGACAGGACAGGAAACAGGAACGGGATCACAGGAACTGGATCACGGGAACATGGAGTTGTTCCAAACCGGAACTGGACTTGATACAGGAGACTGGAGTTCCAAACCGGAACAGGGCTGGACTTTGGACAGGATGGAAGGTACCGCAACACAAACAGGGAGTGGTAAACAGCTATAGACTGGCAGAAACAGTAGAGTGGGGGTTAAACAGACAGGCAAGAACAACCGCAAACAAACAGGACTGGTTAGCAACAACAGAAGGCAGTGAGCAATAAAGCCCCGAGACAGAACCAAACTGAAGTTGCAGCAAAGGACAGGGATTCAAGGGCCAGGATACACATGAACAATGTTACAGAGTAGCAACAAGGGGTAAGCAACAAAGGTAATGAACCAGCACTGGAGGGCAGACAGCAGGTGGGTTAAATAGGGGAAGTGAGATTGGAACCAATTAGGAAAAGCATGAGAATGAAGGCGTGGGTAATTGAACAATTGAAGTGTGCGGAATGCATGCAGCAGCGGGGAAAGGAGATAGGTTGAAACCGGAGTGGGGAAAAGGAGTGAAAACAAACAGAAGGAACACGCCCAGTCTGCAGCAACAGGGAAAACACGGACAAGGGAATCAAACATGAAACGGAGGGACATGGCAAAACACGGAAAACGGACAGGATGGGAACGGGACGTTGCAGTTTCACATTCATTTAGTTTAAATAGGACAGTAGAATAGAATAGAATAACTTTTATTTTCCTGTGAGGGAACTTCAGTTGTAGTTGCCAGCAATAAAAAACATAGACAGTGGGGCAGACCCACAAAACACAAACATGTCAAATAAAGACACTCAATTGAATCAGATTTTTCACATTAAAGTGAAAGTATGAGTGGAGTACATTATGATTGTGATTAAAATTACTATTATTACTAGTATTATCATCAAAATAATATTTAATTAATTAATTATGATGAACAATTGAGCATCAAAAGCGATAACAGTTCCTCATTTGCCTTTACTCTCTTGAGATGTCCAGTGTCATTAAGCAGTCTAACAGCTATAGGGACAAAGCTGTTTTGGACTCTTTTGGCTTTAAGAGGCAAGGACCTTCATCTTCGACCTGATGGAAGAGTCTCAAAGAGAGAGTTCAGGGGATGTGATGGAAGGGCCATAATCCTCTTTCCTTTTTTAATTGTACACTCCTCATACAGGTGTTTCAGGGGTTTTTGTTGTTTCCCTATGATTTTAGTAGCCTGTACTGTTACCCTCTCCAGCTTCAGTTGCCTGATTTCACTTAATGAGCCAAACCAAGCTGTTAGGCTAAAGGTCAGCACTCACTCAGGGAAGCTGGTAAAGTAGCCTACTAACGTTATTTTCATAATCAGAGTGCTCAGACATCCGTTCCTCAATTTGTCAAATAAAGGCTTATATGACATAAACAAACTATTTTGAGGTGAAAATGACCGCACATACCAGCATATGTCACAAATCAAAAACCCAAATGTAATCAATATTGTTACTTTTATTGCAACACAAAATATCAATCAGTATAAATTACAGTTAATACAATAACAGTTAATTCATAGTCAGTTTTCCCTGATAACTTCACAAACATTCGCGTAACAACACTTCAGTGGACTTTTGTCATGCTTTCTCGTATTCATTTGCAGTAAATTAATTGTAATCAATTGCCTTTCCTGTATGGCAAAATATCAATAAACGTGACAGTCCTAATATTTTACTCAAAACTACAGCTCATTTAGTCCATTTTGTTCCGACTTGATTTCACATAACAGGTCAGAAATATTCACATAGACTAAACCTATGCTAACATTTTGCTATATTGAAGTGCTTTCTTATGTCGACTTTGTAGACTGAATTTCTTGTAGGGACAATAAGAACTACAAGTCCATACAGTCCACAGGAGGCTCCTCCTCCACGTTGGAAGTGACGTAGGACGTTGTACCAGTTGTGATTTCCGCACTGTAACGTGATCCTGCACAGCGGAATGCGCGACTGGCAATAAAGTTTATAATAGGAGCAACACAGCCAGTTCATCCCAGTTCTTCTCGCAGTTTTCTTCCGGGCCAGTTGTCCGCTGAACGTGTCTCGTCTCTGGGCCCGTGAGGCCTGGAGCACGCCCGGGGTCCGAGCCCTCGCTCTACAGGAAGTATCGGCAGCCCGTGGCGCCGACCCAACCGAGCGAGGCGGGCTCATCTACCCCCGGCTATCGGCCACGGAGGACCGGAGACGAGGCACAAGGAGGCAACGCGAGCACCCGGTGGTCAAGAAGAACCAGCAAGCGGACCACGCAGCCACTGATCCTGTAGCAGAGCACCGCCAGTGAGTCCCCAAAGAGGCAAGCGGTCTGCAGTAGGATGGCGCTGCATAGTTCGGGAGAGATAATGCGACCGGTTCCATTATCCCATAAGAACGACGAAAGAAAGCTGTTCCAGGGACCCAAGATGAGGCGGACGTTTCCCCTATCTTTCACAACCCCTGCGAACTCGCCACAACAGAATCAGGGCGACCAGATTTCCCCTTTTCACTGTGAGTGTGCGATCCAACGGAGGAACCAATTTAACGGACTTTAATTCAAGTAAGGCTGTAACATGGGCAATAGCATATTAGTTAGCTAAAGAAACATGTTTGTGACTGGATGTATGTAACTGCTATTGAAAGGTTAATGTGTTCTGTAAAAGTTTTGTGTTACCGTTTTACTTTGGATGGTTTTATGCCATCCACCGCGCTGCGTTAGGTTTAATGCATCCACGCACAGAGCGTATCTTGCATGCGATCTATCCTTAAACACTAACCAGCCGTAATCCTAACACTGCACGCTGATCTCAACGCACACGCATTTAAGCTTACGGCTATCCCTTATGTGTGTGGTATGGTTCATGCGCCGCCATTAGTAGCTAGCTCCAGCAAAAGCTAGTTTCAAACCTCCCTCCATCTTAGTTTCTTTGTTCTCATTGAACACGTGTCCGTGGCAACCCCCACACGTAGGAGAACATGGAAATTCCACACACGCCCAACGCGACACACACACACACACACACACCCACACACAGTTTGTTGTACATTATAGTAGTGAATCGTGCCTTGCTCTGTTTGGTACTTTGTGTTCAATAAACTATTACATTTATCCAAGATTGCCTGTATTAATGTTGCTCTTGTGTTGAACTGAATCAGCCAATGCTAATCGCAGGGATTCCCCAAAATGCCTTCACCTTCTAGCTGGATCATTTATATTAATTCGGTATCAACTGAGTACATGATATTGTGATTTTGCTAAGACAATTATTAATGTGTAATTTTATTGGTAATTCATTTAATTATTAATTCGAGTTACCCATTTTTAGTTAGTATATTCTCTTTTGAGAATAATATATAAATTTTATGAGACTGATTTATAATACAAAACCATGCCACCAGTTGTATAAGGATGGTAGTGGCGTATCGCAGTACATAAGTGACGCCCCGTGTATAAATAGAGGTATGTCCCCTACATTTTTGGTGCCCCGCGTACGGACTCTGATGATTGAGAGATCATGTTACTGATCATCTTGCTCACTGCTATCAGACTCGTACCCGGTCGCTATATTTTTGGTGCCTCGTGTATTAATTAAATACTGAATATGAATATTCCCTATATTCTTTTGATAGCATTCTTTGAAACGCTACATTTGTCCGAGTTGACACATGCCTCTGCAACTATAGCTTACTGTTAGTTGCTTTTCCTTTAACAATAACGATACCACCATTGTTTAATTTGCCCGACTTCACATCACATTTACAATTGTTTTTCCTTATTTTTCCAGTGGTTACGGTGGCTCTCTCTTAATTCTCTGACAAACTGGAAAAGGGAGGAGTGTTTTTCAAATGGCATTTTTTTTTTTTCTTATGGCATGTTTAGACACACAGTAAGGAACAGGTCAGCTCTCCTACAAGTGGCAGGCAGGTCAGGGGCATACAATGATTTTGTATGTCTTGCAATACAATGTCTTGCTGTGGATGCTGAAGAAGGATAAACCTCTTATTTAATTATTTTTTCACAGTTGCACCAAAGCAGGGTCCAAGCACGGCAGTTAATGTATTATATTATTAGACCAAAGCATTAGTCTGGCTTTTACTTGCATATATACAGCATTTGCCAGGACTTTTTCCCTACCATGCAGTCAGCGATGACGATTTGTATTGTGTCAGACTGCAGGGTTGTGAGGACGTGAAGCAGTCACTGCCAAGTGCCTCTGGGAAAGTGAGAGGGAAAGCGGTCTGCTGCATTTTGTCATGGTGACAGCTTTCAGCACTTCTAGAGCCAACCATCCTGGAGTGGTCAATGCTGATCCAACAAGCACGCACTCACACACAAATGATCCATTAATTATTTTTATTTGCTGCCCAACCCAGGGTTGTATATATCCAAATCTCACCCCAATCTGGAATGCCAACTGTCTGCAACTACAGCCGTGTTCCATGCATGAACCTCCCTGTCAGTTTGGGAAAGCTGGGACATCCACGGTTCTTGTCCGAAGCGTGGTGTCAACAACTACATCTTTATGCGTCGCAAACCACAGCTAAGCTTGCACAGATCGGCACCGGAGGAGGGACCTTTTGTATGCGGCTTTGGCATGCAGTCTTACGAGCCAGTGGAGGCATGCAGTCTTACGAGCCTTTCGGCCAGTGGAGGTGGGCTAAGAGTGATGAAACGTGGAACACTGTCTGACTGAGCCCTCCCATTGTGCATCGCCCCTGTGGAACTATCAGCCACAGTCGGCACTGGCACGGTTCAGATTCGATCCAAGGCTGTGAGGCTCATCCATGCACCACAGCATGGTGCCTTGACTAAATGAGCCATTCAGCAGCCCCTGGTTCAGTGTTCTAATCAACAAAGGTCTTCAACTGAGCCAAAGACCTACAGGGCAGCACAAACCCAGCCTCTCATTTGTCCTTGTCTCGTTGTGCACCAGAATCCTCTGGTCCATTGGGTTTCTGCCCATGAAGTACAATCCTCCATTGAAATGGCTGCAGAGTTCAGCAGAATGAAGAGACATAGCAGCTGGCTGTAAGGGGGAGTGTAAGGTTCGGAGAACCAAACGCGACCGATTAAGGATTTCTAAAAGCGTATCTAAAACGCGGAAGTAGCCGCACCAGGACTGAGATAACACAGGATCGGGAGCAAAACTTCGCTAGCACAAGGCAAAACAAAGCAACCTCCAAAAACTGAGGCAATCTCGATAAACAGCGAGAATAACTAACAAAAGAACCTCATGCACTAAATAATTAGGCGTAACAAGAGGTGGTGAAACAAAACAAAACTCAACAAAACGAGTGAAGGAAAAAAAATAGAAAAGACCTGTTAGCCAAAGCTCTTGTGGCAAAAGAACTGAACACAACTGGCAACAGGTGAAAAGAATAAAGGATAAAGAAAGATTGGAAAGGAAAGAGAAACCAATCTAACCTAAATCTTATAACCGGACTTGCTGCGTTTCCTATTTATATGAACCAGAAATGCAGCGACCGAAATTCCTATACCTTACCGACTTTGTTTGTCAACACAGCAAAGACAATATCGAAGTGCAGAAATGCTGAGGTATTTATAGCCGGCAGGAAACGCGAAACAGGTGTAGGGAATAATTGTCAGGCAAGATACGAATACCGGAACGGAGGCGTAAAAAATCCGATAGAGCCTCCTGACAACGCCAAATAGAAAGACGACCACGGAAACAGCAGGGGCTGCAAATACCCATGACAGAACCCCCCTTCTAAGGGATGGCTCCAGGCGATCCCTCAGCCTTGCTTCTACAGAATTCCCGAATAGGTACCGGGTCCAAGATGTTCCTGGAGGGAACCCAGCAGAGCTTCTCAGGACCAGCAACCCTCCCAGTCCACCAGAAACTGGTAGCCTCTGCCTACGCATCTCTCGGCCAAAATACGCCAAACGGTATAGACCGTACCTCCCTCCAAGAACCGGGGAGGAGACGGCGGCTTGTTGACCGGGGCGAGAGTGCTAACGAGCACCGGTTTAAGGTGAGAGACGTGGAAGGTGGGAGGAACACGACTGGGAACGGGAAGTGGACGTAAGGGACCTGGTGGGGAAAGCCGTGAACCCTTGTTATGGGTGGAAGTAGAACACGCGGCAACAAATTCCCGCACATCGCTCTCAAGTTTGGGCCACCAAAACCGGCGAGAAATAAAATCTTTCGTCCGGTGAACGCCCGGATGAGCCACCAATTGAGAGGCATGACCCCACTTGAGAACTCAACCAAGAAGGTACAAACAGGCAATGGGGCGGACCCCCACCTGGACCGGGCTCAGAACGTAAAGCCTTCTGCACCGCTGTCTCAATAGCCCCCCTAACTGGGGCCGCAATCTGAGAAACTGGTATGTTAGTGGGCAGGCGAAACTCGAGCACCCCTACCACCTGTCAGATGACGTCTCCCACTCGAAATCGGAAACCGAACAGTTATCCTCCTCCCTGGAACCTCCCCCAGCAAAGAGGTCCCAGGCCAGACTCTTCTCTCTACTCTCTGCGAGAGCAGAGGAAGAATCCTGGTCACAGCAAAACTCCGCCTCCTCCGATTCACTAGTGGAGCTGGGATCGAAACCGTCAGAAACGTGGCCCGAAGAAGGGTAAATAACAGTTTGACAGTGGGATTGACACTGGGAACCCCACTGGCGACTAGGGTCCCTGTCTCTGCCCCAACCAACATGAGGGTCATGTAAAGTCAGCCATGAATGTCCCAGAATGAGTGGGCAATACGGAGAATCAACCAAAAAAATGTTTATTTTCTCAGAGTGACCCTGGATAGAAAAGTGCATCAATACAGGACCAGTTCTCTCTTTAACGATTCCAGAGCCCAAAGGGCGATCATCGAGAGCAGTAACCAGGCGTGAACTAGTGAGTCGGTGTGTGGGAATCTTTAATTCCCTAGCCCATTTAGCGTCGATAAAACAATCGGCTGCTCCAGAATCAATAAAGGCGTTAACGCTGACTGAACGCCCATCCCAAAGCAGTTGGACCGGTATAAGGGTACGAGACGGAGTACTATTTTGTCTCACTGGGAACCTCAGTCTCCCTAGTCAGACCCCTCCCATCAACGTGGGACACTGATCCTTTGTATGACCCTTGCGTCTACAATAACGACACCAGTACTTCAGCGGTTTCGGCCCCCTAGACTTGTGGAGAGATGACCCATCCACTTGCATGGGCTCCTCCTGATCAACAGAGGAGAACATGGGGGAGTACCTACTGCTACTGAAAGCTTATGCCGAACCAAGCGTTTTCTGCCCTCATGTTCCCGTTCCCTAATACGGTTGTCCATGCGTATAGCCACGGTAACAAGATCACTGAACGTGGCAGGTGGTTCGATCATAGCCAAAGTGTTCTTAATAGGTTCAGATAACGCTTTTAAAAATAAAGATCTCAGCGGGCCGTCCGGCCAACCTGTCTCCCCGGCTAAAGCTCGAAATGCGATTGAAAAAGCCGCTACGGTATCAGTTCCCTGGCGTAAGCTGGTCAATCTCCTAGCTGCTTCCTCGCCTGAAACCTCATGATCAAAGACCAGTTGCATCTCCTTCATCAGCTGAATAGAATCACGAATACAGGGAGCGTTGGCCCGAATTAAAGGGTCAGCCCAAGCGAGAGCTTGATCATTCAGGAGGAACAAAATAAAAGCTACACGGGATTCTGATGCGGTAAAACGGGAGGGTTGTGCTTGAAAGGAAATAATGCATTGTGTCAAAAAGGGGCGGCATTTACCCGGCTCCCACCATACCATGGTGGTAACTGGAGTTTGAGCTCCTTAATAGTACGTGGCATGGGTACAGGAGGAGTTTGTGCTTGTGCAACTGGGGGAGCATTAACTGCCACAGAAAGTCTATGGAGGCTCTCTGTTAGTTTTTTCAGGCAGTCTCCTTCGGAGAACCAAACGCGACCGATAAGGATTTCAAAAAGCGTATCTAAAGAGATACGCCACAAAACGCGGAAGTAGCCGCACCAGGACTGAGATAACACAGGATCGGGAGCAAAACTTCGCTAGCACAAGGCAAAACAAAGCAACCTCCAAAAACTGAGGCAATCTCGCACTAAAGAACTTCACGCACTAAATAATTAGGCGTAACAAGGGGTTGGTGAAAAAAAAAAAAACTCGACAAAACGAGTGAAGGAAAAAAAAATTGAAAAGACCTGTTAGCCAAAGCTCTTGTGGCAAAAGAGCTGAACACAATTGGCAACAGGTGAAAAGAATAAAGGATAAAGAAAGATTGGAAAGGAAAGAGAAAACCAATCTAACCTAAATCTTATAACCGGACTTGCTGCGTTTCCTATTCGTACGAACCAGAAATGCAGCGAAATTCCTATACCTTACCGACTTTGTTTGTCAACACAGCAAAGACAATATTGAAGTGTGGAAATGCGGAAGTCCTGAGATATTTATAGCCGGCAGGAAACGCAAAACAGGTGTAGGGAATAATTGTCAGGCAAGATATGAATAACGGAACGGAGGCGGTAAAAATCCGATAGACCGTCCTGACGACGCCAAATAGAAAGACGACCGCAGAAACAGCAGGGGCTGCAAACACCCATGACACTGGCAGTGACCCACTTTTGAGAAGAGCATATTCTCCCCAAATTTATGGAGGTTATTACAATGATGATGCCAAATTTGGAGAGAAGAAAAAACCATGGATGAATATTGGATTATAAAAATCTAAGAGTATTTTTTAAAAAGCATCCCAATTAGTTAACAGAAACAGGAAGAAAAAAAAACAGAAACCCAAATAAATATGTATAATGGTCTATGCATCAATCTGGCTTGGCACAAAGAGGAACTGCAAGTCAAAAGATTTATTCAGAAGAAATGCTGGATAAATCAGATGACCCTGGGTTAGTCCACAGACAGTCGTGTCTATTCCTCCTCTAGCACTGGACAAGCAAGTATGGGAAAGCCACTCCAGGCCCTGAGGAAAGTAAAGGCCTCTGGGAACGCAGAAGAGACAGAAATAGGGGTCTTATCCCTTATCTACTGCATCACATAACCACGGACTCTCTTCAGAATCATTTAAAATATGTGCACAAGCCCTGTGAAGGATCGAGGATCTTCTATGAATCAAGTGCTATTGCCAAAGTTTCTGTTGCGTTGTCTGCAGTGTCCTTTAGGTATATTTAGTATTAGCTTCTATCTGTGTCAAGTTTATAAGCATCACTAATAGATCATTCATGGCATTTGGTCTTTTTGTATAGAATAGTAGACAGGCATCTATGGAAATGTTGGGTGTGAAGCAGGAAAAAAACCATGAAATGAAAAACCTGTGTAAATTAATAAATTACTCTCCTGTTATCATACATGCATGACTTTTATTTGTTGTCATTTTTAATAGTGGATTTCCTGGGGGAATAAAAAAAACAAAAAACAGAAAACCCCAGTTATTTATGGTAGCTCAACCTGTTTAAATCATATAGTAGTGCTGTACTTTCAACAAGGCTAGATTACATTTCTCTTTGTCCTATTTGAATGGCATTAAAACTATGTATTCACATATTGGGGCAACATCTTTGTCCGCTCTAACTCGTTTCTTCCACGGTCCTATTTTGGGCTCGCATGCAGCGTTTCTTCCCAGTGGAATGTTTGTCATGAAGAAAAAAACATATATATATATATGTCCCCAGAGAACGGTTTCCAGGATTTCTGCCAGCATGGAAATGCCTTAATTTGTCAACAAGTGCTTTTTTCACATGATTGAGTTAGAAAGTCCAGAAGAGCTGGGGTTTTATGCCTGCTGTCAGTGATCTCCATGTTATATTTGTTAAATGTTTGAAACTGTGCCTAATTGTTAACAGAAAATGGTCAGCACAACAGCCTGTTATGCATGGGGATATTTCTCCCAATAATCGAATCAACCTTTGAACTTGTTAATGTTCTTGCATCCTGTCATGGTGCTATGCATTGTATATGAATTTATTTTATTTATTTTGGTCAGTTTTAAAATACTGCATGTATCCCACTTAAACTTGTCTTCCTAGTTAATATCCAGTCATATGAGAATAACTATATTCTGATCCTAATTAAGAGGAGGATCACAGATTTAATATCTGTATAGACATTTAAACTTGCACTCACTAATTCCTATCCTAAAGTTGGGAGTAACATCGCACGCACACACACACACACTCAGGCACACACACAGAGACACACAGACAGTTCTTACGATCCATCATACTATATTTCAAACTATATTTCTGCCCTTTCATAAGTGATGAATACTGCAGTAAAAGTGCTTTAAATAATATATTCAATAAAGGCCCAGCACTTTATTTTGGAAACAAATACTTCTAAGGTAAAATGCTATATTTTTTGGTGCCTTAATTAAAATTATTCTGGACTATGATGCAGGGGTTTACAGGAAATATACTATTGGTTATGCCAAAAATAAGTCAACAAACTGTGAAAACTGGGAAGTGGTGACCAAGAGAAGATCCTTGGGATATGTGCACTGGTTCTGAGAGATGACTCATCTTACAGGAAAGGGAGGATTTGTTTAGACACCTCTGGTAAAAAAGGATGTGGATCTTCTTTCCTGCGACCTGCACTCTATCACCTTACCATTGTGAATACATTAACCTGTCCTGGGAAAAGTACATTTCCAGTCATCACCTGTCAAAAGTAGTGGCATGAGAGATTTTTCCCTTGAATTTAACGTTGTTTATGTCTCTTAGTATTGCTTAAACCAGTTAAGCTAGGGACTACCTGCATCCAGCTTGAGGATTCCCAATGAGAAAGTACCAGGGTGGTATGGCCCATAGGTCAAGAGAATGACATCAGTCACCATTACCATATTTGAAAGGACATGCCCATACTCTTCAAGACAGAGCATCAGCCTATAGGCTTAAAGAGTGCATACACCAATGAGAAGGTCCCTCCTATATCATTTTTATCAGGGCCACAGAAGCTATTATGGTAGTTTAATATCTGTGTTGTTCTGAGGAGGCCAACTGCTTTTTCGCAATAACAAATGATAATAATAAAGAGAATAGGTGTGTCCTTTTGTTATTTGAAGTTGTATGTCACACTTTTTGAATCCATTTAAAAAGGAGCAAAGTTCATTAAGCCACATTTGACTTTCTAAAGATGCATTTGAAGGGTACACTAACAAGCCATTTGACGCATGTCAGTCTGAATATGAGGATTAATTTTTCTTGGGACTATGATCTTTGGTTCCTTTCTTACATACAGTGCAGTCCGAAGTATTTCGACAGGGACAAAACTCCAGCTCCGTACTCCAGCACATTGGATTTGAAATTAAACAATGATGTTAAACTGCGGACTGTCAGCTTTAAGTGTATTTACATCTATATTGGGTGAACCGTGTAGGAATTTCATTCCTTTTTATACATAGTCCCCCCATTTTGGGGGACCAAAAGTAGATGCACAATTGGGTGCTCAGGTGTTTCTTGGCCAGCTGTGTGTCTTTGCATCATTAGTTCATGTTCAACCCATGTGCAAAAGGCAAAGAATCCTATAAAAATCACATATGATATATACAAAACAAAATAAATATGTGGTAGAGAAATGAATACTAGATACTAAAATGAACATACATGGTACTCCCTATAAAAAACATTGAGGGATTGTATAAGAATTGTATACAAATATATAATACGAATCAACATATATGATTTTTATAAAAAATCTTTGGAGTTTGTTGCAGTTGTCTCTCAACATGAGGACCAAAGAAATGTCAATGCCAGTAAAGAAAGCCATCATGGGGTGGGAAAATTAGAATAAATCGATGTGAGACATAGCCAAAACTGTTTGGTACATTCTTAAGCAAGAGCTCAGCAATAGCAAACGACCTGGTAGACCACAGAAGACCACTGTAGTGGATGACTGAAGAATACTTTCAATTGTGAAGAAAAGCCCCTTTTCAACTGCCAAACAGATCAAGAACACTCTCTCCAGGGTGTAGGCGTAGATGTGTCAAAGACTAAAATAAAGACAAGACTATGCCAGTATAACCTCAGAGGGTTCATTGCAAGATGCAAACCACTGGTAAACATCAAGAACAGAATGGCTAGGTTAGAATTTGCTAAAAAGTGCATTAAAAAACTGTAAAGCTCTGGAGAAAAAAACTGTTATGGACAGATGAGATGAATATTAACCTGTATCAAAGTGATGGAAAGAGAAAACTGTGGAGAGAGAAAAGAATTGCTTGTGACCCAAAGTACCCCAAGTACTTTTGTACTACAAGATTCATCCAAGTTTGGTCCCCTAAAATGGGGGGACTATGTATAATAATGGCTGTAATTCCTCCATGGATCACCCAATATGGATGTAAATGGATGTTTAATTTCAAATCCAATGTGCTGGAGTAGAGAGCCAAAACAAAAAAAATGGTGCCCAGTCCATTGGTAAGCAACTAGTCAACTCAGACTCCTTGCAATCAAAAGCAGCAAACTTGGAAAGTTCTGGCTCCTCCTCAAGAATCTTAGCCCAGGAGAAAAGGAGGGAGCAGAGGGTTGCATGCAGACAGGAGAGCAGAAGCCAGAGGGCACACAAAGAGAAGCCGACACTGGGAAACAGATAGAGATATAAATCTGAGAATCCGGGACAAACTGAGGAACAAGGACAAAGCACAAATGACAAGCGCAAAGATCTGAGACTCTGAGGCAAGAAATGGAGACACTGTGGAACAGAGAAACTAAGATGCGCTGAGAAACTGAGAGACAGTTAAACTGAGAGACGTTGAGACACTGGGAGACAGAGATACCCTGTGGCTCAAGTCTCACAGAATAAGAAGTGGACATTACTTAGACAGAGAGAGTGAAGATGCTGCACACAGCCGGTCAACCCCAAAGTGCACTAAAGCTGAAATTAGGCTGCTGTCCAGGAGGAGCAAAGACAGAGAAGTAAGAGCATCTGTCAATCACAGCTAGGATCCTATTATCAGTTGCTTTTCTGTGGGTGCAGACTTCTATCCACACTGGTCAAAAGCTCAAACTGTCTTTGCATGAAGGTAGGTAAAGCTTAAGCACTAACTCATAAATGTACTGTGATTCAATATTTTATAGATAGATATTCAGATTAGAAAATGAAATTAATTTAGGTTATTTTGGATTATATTTAATCATTTTCACTAAAATTTGTTTTCTATTAAAAGGTAGACGATAAATATTAGGACAATATACAAAACTCTTGTCATTTACTTTTATACTTTGCTTTGTTATACTTTGCTTTTAAAGGTGTAATTAAGGTCATTGACTTGTGTTTATAACATTGCAAATATTATGCTTTCTTCTAAATCTTTGAACAAAAATTATTTACAAATAATTAATACAGAACCTTTTAATACTTCAAAAGATTGGTTTTGCCAATAGCACGCCATTTGTAATGGATCTAATGCTCTAATTGTTTTTCCTGAAAATTGACAAAAAGATTACCATGGGGATTTTTTGCCTAGAATGCACAACATGTTAGTTGACTATATACATTATCTACTGGGTGCAGACAATATCACATGCCCATTATCAGTGAATACAAAAGTATAAATGTGTGAAAACAGACATATAGACCAAATCTCAGCAGGTTGCTTGCATTGTCAGAGGCTATGAGCAACTAGACACACAGTGCATTTATGAGGAAATATAGCTGAATGAAAAAATTAAAGATGTTATTTTTTTTGCGTGAACCATGGCTTCTTTGGGTTCACAGAATCATTGAGCTTTGATGAATCCTTTGTCAAATGATAAAGCAAATTAATCTCATGGATAGAAAAAAATAATGGAGAAGAAATGTAATGAGATCTTAACCTCTCTCAGACAGCATATTTAGCTGGTCAGATCTCCCATTTCCTTTTTAAGCAGGGCTGTTTTTTTATTTTTGGCTAAGGCCATGTGTATATTATGAATACTTAGCCCACATCAATCCCTTGCTGCTGAGAAGTGGAGACATTTTCGACTTGGGAAATGAGGAAATATCAGGAGCAAAGCGCTCTGTTTTCCATTACTTTTAAGTTGTTTTGAAACTAGTTTAACTGCTTCAAAACCAGTTGGTTTAAACCCAGTATATACTGTGGTTCACTTAAACGTTAGGTCGGGCGTAATAGCCACTTTTTGCTTCTCCCTTGGCATTTGGCTTGTTGCTGCAAATGGGAGTCCTGTACTTTATGGGCAGTGGCTAAGTGAACATCATTATTTGACCCCAGTCTTTGTTTCCCTTATTTGGGAATTAGCCAGCTTCATACAGCATTTCTTGTTTAGCTTAGACCCACATAAGACATTTTCCAGCCCTGAAGGAAAAAGCTGTTAAAAAGTTACATAAAAATATTGGAACAAACTCAGCCCTTCAGTAGGCTTTCAAACATGGGTTACATCCTGACATAGAGAGGGGGATTATGAGAATGTAACTGTTGAAAGTGAAAACAGTTTGGAAACAACTTACTCCACAATGCGACAAAATTCAGATTAAATTCAAATGTTTTGCATCTAGGCTCTGGGATCTGTGAAGGCAGCTGAAGGAAATGAACCACACATGATGCAGAGGCCACGGGCTGTTAGAAATCATGCTCATGAAAGCCAAGGCTAAATTTTTTCAGCAGAAAACAGGCAGCGCACACAGTGGTTCTGTCAGCTGTACTGAGGTGAGATTGCCTTGGATTATGTGCTATACACAAATAAACATGGTCACACAATGCATTTCAAACTGCCTGGAGCCTGCACTCTGACATCACTGCACCGGCCTCTGTGTGTGGCCGTGTCTCCCAGACTCCCATATACAGGTATATGTAGATTGCTGGCTGCTAATATGAGGCTTCCTGCAGAATAAAGCTGTTACCCTTCTCAGCATATTATCGCTACAGCTTGCAGATGTCAAAATATTATTTTGATAAAATTTGTGGCAGAGTTAATTACCTTTTCCCCCAGTAAGGAAATTAACTGAAAAAAAATATTATAAAAAATGTTGCCAGTGAAAAACCATTTAATGAAGAGGGGAAACTGTATGAATCCTCGTATTTAGCTGTTTACATCCTGTTATTTAACTGTATATGTCCTGTAATTTTATGGGATAACTGTCAACCCCTTCGCGCAGATGCCAAATTTGGTAAATTCTCACCTATTTAGAGGGTGTTCTATGAAAGGCTTTATAACTCCAGGTGTGGGCATCACAGAAACTTGGTAAATGGCTTTAATGAAACAAGACAGTTGTACCATTTACAATACTAACTTAGATTAGTTTATTTTTATAATTTAGGTCAAACTAAAGTGCCACAAATACAAAAATACTTTGGAAAAATGCAAAAGAAATGGTCTTTCTTTAGTTTGCAATGAAATACTGAGAGCTACAGTCGCGGCCACTATTATTGGCACCCCCTGTAAAGATGAACAAAAAGGGTTATAAAAAATTCACCGTTTGGTGAATTAGCTTAATCTTACACTGACAAAAACAAGAAGAATCCAACCTTTAATTGACATTAATTTATTAAGAGAAAAAAAATCCCTCATCAAGAAATAATTATTTTTAACAAAACCACATTGGCCACAATTATTGGCACCCCTGCATTTATATATAGAATAAAGTAATAATTTTTAATATTTGGTCACATATCCTTTGCATGCCATGACTTCCTGATGTCTGTGACCCAACAACATCAAAAGACTCTTGATATCTTATTTTCTGGTACTCTTACAAGCGATACTATAACATCTCTGCATTTGAATGGATCTCTACGGGAATTGGGGGGTGGGACTAGATTTAGCTGTAAATTATTCAGGAACAGTATGGAATACATGGTTGGTAAAATGGCTGTAAGTCAACAAGGGTCTGAGGTATCAAACAAGCCTTAAACAATCACTCTGCGCTGCCAGATATGCAGTAGATATGGATGGATCACTTTAAGGGTTGTTTCTCCTGACAAATTTTCCTATTGAACTCTATGGAAAAATAAGTCAGGAGAAGAAACCCTTCAAGTTATCGGGGGAGGTTGAAGACCAGGCACGCTGCTGCGTTCTGGATAAGCTGAAGGGGTCTAATGGCCGATGCTGGCAGGCCAGCCAGGAGAGAGTTGCAGTAGTCCAGGCGGGACAGCACCATCGCTTGGACCAGGAGCTGGGTTGAGTGGGTGGTGAGGAAGGGACGGATTCTCCTGATGTTGTACAGGAAGAACCTGCACGCCTGGGTTACCACTGCGATGTTCTCGGAGAGGGACAGCCTGTTGTCCATCACCACTCCGAGGTTCCTGGCACAGGGCGTTGGGGTCAGTGGAGTGTCCCCTAGGGAAATGGAGAGATTGAGAGGGGGAGAGGTTAGAGCAGGAATGTAGATGAGCTCAGTCTTGCCTGGATTGAGCTTCAGATGATGGTTGTCCATCCAGCTCTGGATGTCTCTCAGGCAAGCGGAGATGCGGGCTGACACCTGAGTGTCAGAGGGTGAGAAGGAGAGAAAGAGTTGAGTATCGTCAGCATAGCAGTGGTAAGAAAGACCATGAGCAGTGATAACAGGGCCAAGGGATTTGGTGTAGGTGGAGAAAAGGAGGGGACCAAGGACTGAGCCCTGGGGGACTCCTGTGGTAAGGGGATGGGGTGCCGATACTTTACTAGCCCAAGCAACCTGGGAGGAGCGCTCCGAGAGGTAGGACTCAATCCAGGCCAGGGCCGAGCCGCCGATCCCCGCTGCAGACAGGGACGACAGGAGGATGGAGTGATCTATGGTGTCGAAGGCGGCAGAGAGGTCTAGGAGTATTAGCACAGAGGAGAGGGAGGCTGTCAGAGCTGCGTGAAGCATCTCGCTGATGGAGAGGAGTGCGGTCTCCGTTGAGTGGCCAGGTCTGAAGCCTGACTGGTGGGGGTCTACAATGTTAAATATTATTATTGTTTAGGCTATATCAAAAAAATGCATAATAATAAAAGGGTCCATCGGTCAAAGACCAAAGGCTTTCATCCCGCCAGATTTTTAACAAATTTCTGTCATCTCCTGGCAGCTGAGCTGGAGATTAATTCCTGCTGTCCCTATGCACTTCATTGCTGTGAGATTAACGGTGAGTTCCAGCATCTCCTAAATTCAAATCTCAATCCCCCGTAAATTCAGCCATACCTCAAGCATAATCTGACATGTCAATGAATACATTCAAGTCCCCATCACACCTGTCCACCAGGAACGGGTAAAACATGAGTTCACAGCAAACTTTGGGTTTCCTGGGGTTCTACCCCAGCAGAGAATGCTGTTATATATGTGAAGCCCACTCCATCAACATCCAGGCGATATGCGATGCTCCGTGTAAAGTAACACATGTATTTGCAATTATCCTGGATCAAGCTATGACTTTATATTGGCCAATAGTTCCTGTAATCTTCCAGGGGGGGTACAATATTCTGGTAGGGGACAATGGCTATCCATTAAAAACTTTGCTGATAACACCTATATAAAGCCTAATGTGCAAATTTAGGTGTAAAAAAATGTACAACTAATGCGTGAATTGTCATTCAATGGAAAACCTGCGCACTGAAATTTGCAAACTGACATTTGTAGGGCTGAAAATGCACTTCAGATATCATTACAATAGACTACAGCTCTCTTTATCTACAGCATGTAAGTAAATGGAATGATTTTCAATGTTCGAAACCTTATCCAGTGAACATTGCATTTAGTATTATTTTTCAAATAGCCTGCATGGCTACGGTCCCGGGGATTCTCTGTGCATATGGTTTTTTCGATAGCCTATGGTTAAACAATGGAGATTAATTAAAATTTCACCATTTTAATTCAATTCTAACCCTATTGTTCGTCCTTCATATTTTTTTAATTACAGTGACCAGGTTTCCATACTCTCAGCAATTAAAACCCCATTGATTTCACCTGTTATTCCATAACTGAACAAAACAATTTTAAAGAGAACTAAGAGTCTAATTAGAAACAAAAACAAATTTGCAGCAGATTACACAATTAATTTTAATGCAATATATTCTCTGCATGTCCGCTTTAACGAGAAGGTCTGTTTCACCAGCTGTAAATCACACTTTTCACAGTCTTACTGTCCGTCATTATATTAGCAATCCATGAAGGTGCAAACTCAGGTGGCTATTAAAGGGAATGGGAGATGACACTCCGATTGGTTTATTGCATGTTACACCTAAGACACACCTATAATTAATGAAGAGGCTAAGTTCAGCCCATTTGAACTCAAACCTTACTTAGTGCTCAAAATATGCGCTCTCAATCTAGCAAAAGTGGAGTTGGAAATGTACTGGAAAATTGGAAACAATGTGGCTGAAGTGCAGACTGTCAGTTTTAATTTGAGGGTATTGTCTGTGACCCAACAATATCAAAAGACTCTTGATATCTTATTTTCTGGTACTCTTACAAGCGATACTATAACAAATTTTGGGGAGGCCCCACTGTACCTGCCACTGTCTCTATCCTCACAAATTTAATTGATGTCACATATTTTTCCTTATTCGTAATCTTATTCCGAAAGCAATTATTCGCTGTTTAAAGGGCCAATGTAAAGAAACATGTAATTCCCTTAAATTATTTAGTAAAACTGTAATTTATTATTATTAGTAGTAGTCTGATTGATATGTTTTAAAAAAATATATTTCCATATTTTCTTTTATTCAATTTTATTCAATTGCAGACTAGTTTGCTTTGATCAAGCACACAATAGGATAATTAGTCTTCATGAACCAAATACGAAGATATGGGACCTTATTTTTTGCTTGGTACAAAGCAATTCAAAACCAAAATTCTAATACAGAGAATAATACAGATAAACAATTGCAAGTTAAAATACTAAAAATTTTAAATGCAAAAAGGCATTTCTATAGGTAGAAAACGTGAGTTTTAAAAAGCTTTTTTTAAAATTACCACAGAACCACCCTCTTTAATGTGTTGAGGTAAATTATTCCACAGTTTAGGTGCATAAAAAGAAACGCTTGTCATGCCGCTTGTCATGTGCAACCTTTGGTACAGTTAATAGGCCTAAATTGGAGGAACGGAGGGCACACTGTGGGACATAAACAGACAGGCATTCTGAGATATAAAATGGTGCTATACCATTAAGAGCTTTAAAACCCAGTAATAAAACTTTAGAATCAATTCTAAAAGACACAGGAAGCCAGTACATTGCCCACAGGATTGGAGTTATATGTTCTCTCTTTTTAGTTTTCATTAAAATTCTGGCAGCAGTGTTTTGTATAAATTGTAATCTGTCAACCAATTTCTTGGGAAAGTGCAATACAATAATCTAGCCGAGATAAAAGCATGCACCAGCTTCTCTGCGTCCTGCTGAAGTAACAATGGTGTAACCTAGGGGTGTGCAGCAATGCCACTATCTGTATCTGTATCTGTTCAACCATCAACATTATCTGTATCTGTATCTGTATTCGGATGAAACCGGAAGTGGGCTTCAACAGGAAGTTGTGTTACATATAGGAAATGTGATCTTTTCTAGTCTAAAATTATTATTGCAATTTATGAGTATTTACCCCCCTCACTGTCTTTTTTTCTTTTCAAAACTTTTTATAAAAACTATATTCTGTACTTTATACTTATTTATCTATTGTTTTGTTTTGTTAAAGGTTGATTTTGTTAACCTATTTGAACCCCCCACCCCCTAACTGGGGGACATTGAACAATCATTTTGGATAAGAACTGGAAAAAATCTGATATCAATATATAATCAACTCAGGATAAAAAGGCAGTTTTATAAAAACATCAAATCATTCCATTATACATTTGAATGGAAACTATTTCCACAATAGCAGCCCTTTCTGCCTGTTGTGATATCATATTGTACCTTTGTGTTCGTTTTATTTTACTATATGAACTTGAATACATAAATGATTATATATAGTAATATTATTATTATTATTATTATGCTTTATAAAATTCAAGGAGAAGACTTAAGGATTATAGCCTAATGATTTATTGAGAAAAACACTCTAAATGAAAACAGTAAAATGAACAGTCCAACAAGATGCATTTATGTATGGGGTGCCAAATGTAAAGTAAAACACAACACGTTTTTCCTGTGTTTTTTTTCTCAGATTTAGCATAAATGTGGCATTTTCATGAAGATTTATGCTAACTATGAGTTTTTTTTCCAAGATTTAACTGACATGCTAAATAAACCTTTTAGTTGACATTTTCAGATTTAATTGATAAATCTCAAATAAGCATGTCCTAAATATTTAACTTAAATGTTAAATCTGAGTTTTCAAAAATAAATATTTAAAAAAATATATATATTTAGCTTATATCTTAAATCTCTGTTTCAGAAACAAATATTTAGTCAAATATAAATATTTAATTTAAATCTCAAATTTTGATTTCAAAAATAAATATTTATTTTAAAAAATAAGATTTAGCTTAAATCTTACGTTTTCCAAAAGCAAGATTTAAGATTTAATTTATATATTTATTTTTTTACCACAAATCTGTTTAACAGTTAAATATTTAGCAAAAAATAAATATTTATTTATATCTTAAATCTTGGGTTCTAAATTAAATATTTAGCTTATATCTTAAATCTTGGGTTTTTATAAAAACCAAGATTTAACATTTAAATAAATATTTATTTTATCACAAATCTTGGTTAAAAATTTAAATACTTAGAAAAAACTAAATATTTATTTATATCTTAAATCTTGGGTTCTAAATTAAATATTTAGCTTATATCTTAAATCTTGCGTTTTTATAAAAACCAAGATTTAACATTTAAATAAATATTTATTTTATCACAAATCTTGGTTAAAAATTTTAATATTTAGTCAAAAATAAATATTTATTTATATCTTAAATCTTTTGTTCCAAATTAAACATTTAGCTTATATCTTAAATCTTGCGTTTGTAAATTCAACATTTAGCTAAATCTAAATCTTTAGTTTAAATCTTTTGAAAGATATACTAATTAGCCCCGCCCCTTGGTGGAAATAGCTGGCTTTAGTGATGGGGGTAATTGAGGGTCTTCTAGCGAAGTGTGAAACTTGACGTTAATTCCTATATTAATTCCTGTTTGACACACATTATTTACATAGCCTACACACAGATAGCATCTGTTATAATCATATAAGATGTCCAGCGAACTAACTAGATAGCACGTTTTGGGCATATTGGCATTTCCTTGACTGATTTCTTATGGTGAAATTGAATATTGACAGCCAGCCAAGCCAAATAACAAACTGGCAGCTTGATACAATAGATGGTTAGTGAACTAGCTCGCTAACCTGTCTGTCGGTAATGTCATAAAATAGCAGAATTCTTGAAACAAACTCGAAACATTAAAACTACCGTTAGCACTTAGGTGGTTCATTGAGATAGGCAGCGAACTGACATTGACAAACTGGGGGGCCAGCAGTCTGACAAGACTGGTTAATATAGTTGCGAGTGTATGGCTAGCAAGGGGTTCACCTGCTTATGTGTTATCACACATTGACATGGTTACAATTGCCGTAGAAATACAGAGAATACCTAATTCTGCAAACCTTGCGTCTCCGTCAAACTAATATGGGACTCAATTTGTTCTGTATTTCCCCTGAAGTTTCTCAACAGGGGCACTAGAGGGCACTGGTGGACTTTAAGAGATGCATGCTGAGACAAAAAAAAAGCTCGAGAATTCATATCATTTTAACTTTGAAGAACTGTGTAGCTCTACTTTACAGTCCATGTGTGTCAAATGACGTAGCCTATTTGAACTGTCACAGTGTGCCTAAGCAGGTCACTATAGCCTATTGTCCATCCTTGGTCGAAATGGCAGAGGCGTTTTTATTTACATAGCCTACACACAGATAGCATCTGTTATAATCATGTAAGATGTCCAGCGAACTACAGTTGTGTTCAAATAAATAGCAGTGTGTTAAAAAAAGTGAATAAAGTGCAAATATTTTTTAATAGCTTTTAGTTCGATATTTCAAATGTAGTGGAAACATTACACATTCAATTCCAAATCAAAGCATTAACAAATTTTATCAAGTCTGCGTTATTCTTTTACAGGAAGAAAAGAAAAGGAATATTAATCTATTCAAAAAAATAGCAGTGTCAACATTTTTCTCTTCAAACTCAAACACTTACTGTATAAACTGAAGAAATTTTTCAAGATTTAACTTCAGTTTAAATTACTGAACTAATATTTAGTTGCATAACCATTGTTTTTGATAACTGCTGCGCATCTGCGTTGCATCGAGTCAACCAACTTCTGGCACCTAGAAACAGGTATTTCAGCCCAGGATGAACCAACTAAATTCCACAGTTCCTGTGAATTTTTGGGTTTTGCTTCAGAAACTGCATTTTTAATGTCACCCCACAAGTTTTCAATGGGGTTGAGGTCAGGGGATTGAGCTGGCCACTCCATTACCTCAATCCTTTTTGTCTGGAACCAAGATGTTGCTCGCTTACTCGTGTGTTTGGGGTCGTTGTCTTGTTGAAACACCCATTTCAGGGGCATTTCCTCTTCGGCATACGGCAACATAATCTCTTCAAGTATTTTGATGTATTCAAACTGATCCATGATCCCTGGTATACGATAAATAGGCCCAACACTGTAGTATGAAAAACATCCCCATACCATGATTTTTGCGCCACCATGCTTCACTGTCTTCACAGTGTACTGTGGCTTGAATTCAGTACCCAGGAGGTCGTCTGACGTATTGTCGACGACCACTAGACCCGAAAAGAACAATTTTACTCTCATCAGTCCACAGAATGTTACGCCATTTCTCTTTGGGCTAATCGATGTGTTCCTTGGCAAATTTTAACCGATTCTGCACATGCCGTTTTTTCAACAATGGTGCTTTACGGGGCTTCTTGCTGATAGCTTAGCTAGCAGTCTTCTGACTGTAACAGCATTTACAGGTAATTTTAGATCATCTTTGATCTTTCTGGAGGTGATGATCTTTGCCATTCTGACTATTCTTCGATCCGTTTTAACAGTAGTTGCTCGTTTTCTTCTGCGTGTTTCGGGTTTTTGTTGCCATTTTAAAGAATTTCAGATCATTTTAGCTGAGCATCCTATAATTTGCTGCACTTCTTTATACATTTTCCTGTCTCCAATCAACTTTTTAATAAAATTACGTTGTTCCTCCGAACAATGTTTGGAACGGCCCATTTTACTTAGCAATTCAGAAGGAAATATATTTTATAACAATGTGTGAAACATTTGCTTCCCTTCTTCCTTAATAGAGGACAATTAATGACACCTGTTTTTTCACAGAATGAATGAATTCTCTAATTAAACTCCACACTGCTATTATTTTGAACACGCCCCTTTCAAGGAATGAGTCAATTACTCAGAACAAGCAGCGTGCATGTCATGACAGTTGGGTCTGTTGTTTTTCTATTACACTACTACACCTACAAGTAAATTATTTGCCATGCAGAAATATCACTACTACTAATAACAGTGGTTCATCAGGTTACTGATGTTGTACTGCTATTTTTTTGAACACCACTGTAACTAGATAGCATAGGCTACGTTTTGGGCATATTGGCATTTCCTTGACTGATTTCTTATGGTGAAGTTGAATATTGACAGCCAGCCAAGCCAAATAACAAACTGGCAGCTTGATACAATAGATGGTTAGTGAGCTAGCTCGCTAACCTGTCTGTCGGTAATGTCATAAAATAGCAGAATTCTTGAAACAAACTCGAAACATTAAAACTACCGTTAGCACTTAGGTGGCTAGCTAACGTTCATTGAGATAGGCAGCGAAATGACGTTGACAAACTGGGGGCCAGCAGTCTGACAAGACTGGTTAATATAGTTGCGAGTGTATGGCTAGCAAGGGGTTCACGTTTCGACCAAGGATGGACAATAGGCTATAGTGACCTGCTTAGGCACACTGTGACAGTTCAAATAGGCTACATCATTTGACACACATGGACTATAAAGTAGAGCTACACAGTTCTTCAAAGTTAAAATGATACGAATTCTCGAGCTTTTTTTTTTTTTCTCAGCATGCATCTCTTAAAGTCCACCAGTGCCCTCTAGTGCCCCTGTTGAGAAACTTCAGGGGAAATACGGAACAAATTGAGTCCCATATTAGTTTGACGGAGACGCAAGGTTTGCAGAATTAGGTATTCTCTGTATTTCTACGGCAATTGTAACCATGTCAATGTGTGATAACACATAAGCAGGTGAACCCCTTGCTAGCCATACACTCGCAACTATATTAACCAGTCTTGTCAGACTGCTGGCCCCCCAGTTTGTCAACGTCAATTCGTTGCCTATCTCAATGAACGTTAGCTAGCCACCTAAGTGCTAACGGTAGTTTTAATGTTTCGAGTTTGTTTCAAGAATTTTGCTATTTTATGACATTACCGACAGACAGGTTAGCGAGCTAGCTCACTAACCATCTATTGTATCAAGCTGCCAGTTTGTTATTTGGCTTGGCTGGCTGTCGATATTCAACTTCACCATAAGAAATCAGTCAAGGAAACGCCAATATGCCCAAAACGTAGCCTATGCTATCTAGTTAGTTCTGTGGACATCTTACATGATTATAACAGATGCTATCTGTGTGTAGGCTATGTAAATAATGTGTGTCAAACAGGAATTAATATAGGAATTAACGTCAAGTTTCACACTTCGCTAGAAGACCCTCAATTACCCCCATCACTAAAGCCAGCTATTTCCACCAAGGGGCGGGGCTAATTAGTATATCTTTCAAAAGATTTAAACTAAAGATTTAGATTTAGCTAAATGTTGAATTTACAAACGCAAGATTTAAGATATAAGCTAAATGTTTCATTTGGAACAAACCCAGGTAGCCTACGGACCTGTGCCGTTTCCGGCTGAGTGTCGGCTAATGGCGACAGTTAATCGGGCCGATTCCGGCCTACCTTCGGCAGAGCCGCCTGATTCTAAGATGCGGCAGGCTGTGGCTAGCCATACTCGGGCCGATTCTGGTTTGAGGCGTTTCGCCCAGATCTGGCAAACATGAAACGGGCCGATTCTGGTTACTGCTTGGCATGTTGTGAAAACTGGCAAAGATTAAAAATAAAACCATTTCCGATTAAACATTTGTCTATGTTTGATCCATCTTTCAATCAATTAGCAGGGAAGTGATCCTAGTCATGTAACCTATTTTTATTGATGTATGTGCGTATTTATTTAAGAAAATCAAAGATTGCTTAACCTTTAAACGGCCGAACTTTTAAACAGTTCTTTTCCATGATTCAAATTTTAAAAAGGGATTGAATATGTGCGCTTCCGTTAAGGGGGTGAATTCATCTCAGCCCAGTGGTGCATCCAACAGCACAACTTCGGCAGTCACACCTGGTCATGATGTAAACAAATAAATAATGACAGTTTACAGTGTCTTCTGAGCCAGATCAGTGACGTGAGGATAACTGAAACTAATAAACTGCACGTGAAACAGTCTTCTCCCTGACAGAATGAAGCGCACACAGTTGGGTAAGTACTGGCTAGGTTTCTTTTATTTAACATGAACATAACAAAATTTTCACGTTCAATTGAAATTTTATAGTTTACAGTAATTTAAGATGTACGTTATATCTATAGCTAAACACGTTTATTTTCTGGTTGTCTTGATGTTCACCAAATTCAGGAAAACATTAACGTTGATTAGCCTATCCTTCAGAACTTGTCTTGACCGTTTTCTGCCTGGTTCTGAGGTAAATTAACGGAAGCGACAGCTAACGTTAACTCAGCTTGCTAGGTTGGTTTTCTATGGTTAAGGGGGTAATGTTTAAATGCCAAATAAAGTTAACGGTAAACTGGCTGTAATGATAACGTTAGTGAAATGTATTCCGAGAGAATTTAACAATATGAATTTTCGTCTCATTTCTTCACTTGGTCGTTACTAACGACGTTAGCTACATGCTAGCCAATAACAGCTATCGGCAGCTGGCTAGAGCGAGCTTGACGTTAGCTGGCTACCGTTCATTATATAATACTATCAATGATCAATAACTTGTTAGCTTATGGACGAGGGAAAAGTTTACTCTGGTGAAGTTTACTCTCGTGCCAACGTTAGCTAGCCGTTCAACGCGAGGTGGAAGCTACTGTTGCTAAGTTACCGTTAGCTAAGTCGAGGTAAACCAGCAGCTGAGCTGACGACGGGATAAACATACTAACAACTAACGTTATTTACGTTAAAACAACATAGTTTTAACGTAGAATAACATAATGGATTTGAATACAATTTACACGTGTGTTATGGTAATGGTCATAGAGGAATGTTGTATAATAATCTCTCTCGCCGCAGTCAGGAAGAACCAGCCAAGGCCACAGATGGGGAGTTCGAAAAACGGATAAAACAGTGGCTCCAAATAACGCTGGAGACTGAATGGGAGGAACAAGGCAGAGACCCAGAAAACACATAACATTGTCACAACGTTTTCTGCATTCCAACAACGTTGTGACAATGTTACCAGAAGGTTGAACTTCATATCATACATCAATAATTTTAAACCTGAAAGAAATACTTTGACACGAAGAAACATCTCATAATCCACTGAGGCACATTGCTTTTCTACACTACAAATAATACATTTTAAGGCTTGCAGGTAAGACGTAGCAATGACTTTATCATGTATTTTTGGATAACCATGAATTAGGCTATATATACAAACCCCAATTCCAAAAAAGTTAGGACAGTATGTAAAAGGCACATGAAAGCAGAAAGCAATGATTTGTAAATTCTCTTTGATATATATATATATATATATTTAATTGAAAACAGTATAAAGAAAATATATTTAATGTTTTAGCTTTATTGATTTTTGTAAATATACGCTAATTGCGAATTTGATGCATGCAACAAGTTCCAACACGTTCCACGTGCATTTGAATGGATCTCTATGGGGTGGAACGAGATTAAGCTGTAAATTACACGGGAATAGTATAGGACCCATGGTTGGCGAAATGGCTGTCATCAAGGGTCTGAGGTATCAAACGAGCCTCAAACCATCACTCTGCTGCCAGATATGCAGTAGATATGGATGGATCACTTGAAGGGTTGTTTCTCCTGACAAATTACCTGAAAATAAGTTATCAAGTGTCTTTTGATATCCTTTTATACCCAGTCATGATAGCATCACCTGTTTACCTGTGGAATGTTCCAAACAGGTGTTTTTCTAACTTCTCAGTCTTTTTTTGCCCCTGTCCCAACCTTTTTGGAATGTGTTGCAGGCATCACATTTGGAATTGGCGTATATTTACAAAAATCAATAAAGTTGATAAGGTAAAACATGAAATATCTTTTCTTTGTACTGTTTTCAATTAAATATATGCAAAAGATAATTTACAAATCACTGCTTTCTGCTTTTATGTGCATTTTACATACTGTCCCAACAGTTGGGGTTTGTATAAAAATTTTAATTGGATGCTAAACAATTTGATAAAATGATAGACATCGTCTTTGTATGCTATGCTGTTTTGGGTGGGTGATTTCTCAGCTTCATTTCCTTGATATTTTCACTAACTTTCCTCATAATTCCCCTAAAAATACAATTAGATTTTATTTTACCAAAAAGATTATCTAGGAACTGGAAGCCTCCAGAATATCTATGGCTACCTCCAATGTAAAGTGAGGATGATGAAAGAGAGATCAGGGTGCAAAATAAATGGTACAGTATACTTGTGTATTGCTATTATCATGTCGACCTCAGGTCATTACATATGGAGGGTTATTTGTGCCATAATTAAATACAATACACTCATGTATCTGATCATGAACATTTTTGGATTTTCAGCCACTTCAAAATTGTACATATCAGTTTGATATGCTAATGAACAGTTTTATGATAAACATATTGTTATGTTATCTTTACTCTACATGGATGTTAATAATTTTTGGATTTCATAGGAAATTTGCAGCAAACAATTTGGATCTGTAGTTTAAATTAATCAGAAGTAGGGATTATTGCATGCTCATTGGGTTGTCATTTCATTAGGCAGTCTTATAAAGACATACAGTGCCCCCCACTATTATTGGCACCACTGGTAAAGATGAGTAAAAAGGGTTTATAACAATCTGAGATTTTGGGTGTCATGGCATGGGAAATGACATGGAATGACCCTGTTACAAAGGCAGCCTACATCTTCCAGCAAATTTCCCTTAAATTGCTTCATCTAATCAATCCATTCATAAATTTATTTGTAAATCTCTGGATTTGAATAAATGGTATGTCTCTACGAAAGGTAGAGAAACTAATTGCATTAAAATTTATTTTCTTAAAAGGTTCACGATTGGACTCAAGTTAAATATTTAGCAGATCGTTGGCTGTAGCCATCTGGGGCTCCCTGACACTAAAAGACAGGAGTGCGACAGGGTCAAAAATGCAACTCTGCAAAAGGCTCTGTGGCAAATACCCGCTTGACACCACAAAGTTACTGCAATCAAATGTAGACAACAAGATAAATTAATTATTTTAAAATTGACATATCTACCTCATAACTCATGCTGTATATTGAAACTGTTTAAAACATTTTTGATAAATTTTGTTACTTTTAACCAGAGTGCCTCAAGGACAGACTTCAAAAGAGAGGAAAGGGAGGCTGTTGAAGACAACTTGTCTCTGGTGTGGCGTTTTCTCTCAGAGAAAATTAGCGATATCAATAAAAAGAAGACATGGTGAAAGTAGAGGTATGTTAATATATTCGAGTCCTTCTTGCATGTGATCGACTCGCTTCCACTCACATGCCACTCAAACAAAACCTGCATTAAACCGGAAGGCAATGTAAACATTGTTCAGCACAATAAATAATTGTAATTGTAGAACCACCTCATTGCTTCATGTGATCATGGGACCAACACCCCCAGCCTACCAACTGAGAAAAGGGTCGTAACGCAAGCAGTCTAGCTCAAACAGTAAGCAATAATAACATTGAAAACTGATGTCTTAAAGGCCCCGCACAATGAAAATTTACCTCTTTTACAATCCTGAGTCCTTTCAAGACTGAGTTTATTAGCTGACTTTGAGATGTATATTAATATACCTATTGACATTTTTTGAAAAGATATTTGATGGGTGTGTAGTGGATACATCCCTCTGTGATATGTTGTAGTTATTTGAAGTTTTTAGAATCCCTTGTCCATCACTTTAAAAGAAAATCCCCACTCATTTTTTTTCAGTATAGGGATGAATCGACGTGAAAACAATGTAATGAAGATTTTGCTTTTCATTTTGGCACATCTTCGACTCGTCACCATTGAAAAGTGATGTGGCACGAATTCCTCTCCATACTAATAGTATACTGAACTCCATACTATGGGCAGCCAACAGTGCCAAAATTATGTCGTCTGGGACTGCCTTACACTGCATTTTAATTGGTCAATAACATTAAAATCTCATCCGCATTAGCATTGACACTCACAATTGTCACAGTTTGTGCCATTCGCATTCGCACTGGCACTTGCATAATAATGTAGATACCATTGCAGTTAGCATTAAAAATCACAGGAAATAGCAGAAATGTGAGCTTTAAAATGTAAATTATGAAAACATTAACCTCGGCTACATGTTTCAGTGTAATGTCACCCCTTGGCCTTTGCATACCCCATACCTATACAGCACAGAGTTTGCCACTTTTCAGGTTTTCCTACAGAAATAACCACAATGACCATAGACTCTCAGCCCTTAAAAACATTAAATTCTGTATGTTCTGACCTCATGTAACCACACAGCATTCAGATAAAACTTCACACATCCACACAATAAAGCCCCAAACTTGGGTTATTTTGCCATTTTTCTCCTTCCTCTTCCGCTTCTTCTTCCCATTGTCCTGCCAACCTGCCTGCCTCCGTCGCGATGTTATCCAATGGGGAGAATTATTATTTGAGGGTATGGTCCGTATACCTGCTCATCAAGCTTATCGTCCAATAAAAACGCTTCATACTAATGTTTTTTAATCTTAATGTAGCTAATGGCTTCATGCTTTCCAAGAAGCTACTGTGGCTTAGTGGTTAAAACTGCAGTCTCTCACACAGTGGATATTGGGTTTGAGCCCAGCAGGGCACATGTGTATTTTCCACAAAAACAATGTGCAACTGTTAAGTACTTTTCATTTCTTAGACTGTTATTATTTTCACATTGACACATTAACATCTTTTTATTGCAAAGGCAAAAGTGGTTTACAATATTAACTGTTCAATGTTTCACTTGTATTATATCACACCCTCCACAAACCGGACGCTCGCTTTTGTCTGGTTTGGGGTGGGTGTTACGCTCTGCTCTTGCAGTCATGACTGACTAACTGTGGAAACCCCTTGCCTCGGCCAACATTTCTTTATTCATTAATTTCTTCACTTCAGCTCTGTTCACTTTATCCTTTTCACACATAACACAAGGTCACCATAAAATTAACTAATAGGAAAATTAAGAACTTACGATAATAGCCTACATTAAGCCAAACATATCTGATTCATGGTTAGTCACTTATAAATAAATAGATAGCCTCCGAATGTGGCTCTAGTCTATGCTACTCTGCTGATAATTTAGCTTACTGCAAACACTTTTAATTATATAATAATAATAATAATAATAATAAGAAGAATAATCTCTGGTATGTACTTTCTTAGTAGTATCTACTGTTTTCTTTCTGGCTAAGATTCCTGGGAAATATGCGTTGTCCAATTAAGCTTGTTCGCCAACGTTACTTCCTGCTTCTTGTCAGGAAGCAGAAACAAGCTAGGCTACTACGAAGCGAATCAACATGCATTATAGCCTACATTCATTGCACTACAGAAAACAAAACTAAACCTAGCTGTCCGGTACCAAAACATTTCCCGTAGGTAACGTTCTACACTACCGGAAAAAAAACTCTGCTGTGCAGAAACTCACTAGCTCGCTCGCTAGCTCGTAGCCCACACATGGAAGGTTGGAGTTACGCATCCGGCAATCCAGTGTTGAATAGCCTAACTGCTGTGCTTATGAACTCACTAGCTCGTAGCCCACACATGGAAGGTTGGAGTTACGCATCCGGCAATCCAGTGTTGAATAGCCTAACGTTAAATGTATTTCATAGAATACTAATAGCCCTATTTTAAAACTGTATTTCCATATTTTACTGATGCAAACTATTTAGGCTGTACTAGCTATTTAGGCTGTATGTCTTTCAGCTAGAATGTGTTTGACTCTAGCCCATTGTGCATGTATGTCTCCATGTAGACTTGGTTCATTAATTTACATGCTTCTTCACGATCCATAGCTCAGGTGGTGCTGTTCATTGTATTTCATTACACATTAAATACTGCTCATCTACAAACTCTTTTAATGTAATTGTGTGCTGTCTGTAATAGGATAACTGTTCTCATTCTTGTCAATGGAGGGCGTTATGGTTAAGCGAATGTCTGCATACATTTCTTTGGAATGCATGTCTCTCTCCGTGTTTATCTTCATGCATTATTCATCATTAGTTAGCTATAAAAAATAAGTGATATCAGATCAAAAACGTCTACGACGTAAAAAAAAAGCCAAGTTACTCACACATAGCCTACATAGCGCTGTCTATAAGTTCTTAATTCCAACTTGCAAAAACTAGGCCTGCCTTTAAAAGTCTTGATGTCAAAATGTGGCCAAGTTACAATTAACAATATTGCCTATCGTAGCTCACACTAAATAAACTAGCTCTATTCCAAAGCAGTGCTATCCAAACTTTCCTAAATTATTTAATGCAACTTGGCCCTGTGTTTCTTCATCTTTGCATGTGAAGAGATTGTACCTCATGGAACAACATATGATTTCAATGAATGTTTTTAACAGTTGATGAATAATTACACTCCAGAAATGATATGGTTGTACTTTGTTGGCAAGTTTACTTTAGAAAATGTACAGGTTTTAAAATGTTAACTGCTGCTACAGCATTCTTTACAATTCACAAACAGACATTTATATGAAGAAACATCATGTACAATAGAGAAAGGGGTGATGAATAAATAAATGCAGATAAAAATGATGATGATATTTGCAAACAGAATTTTGTGAACACAAGGATATCTATGCTCTGTAGGACCACACAGGTTTTTGATAGAAATCCAAATAAATAAATCAATAAATACATAATAATAATAATAATAATAATAATAATACATTTTATTCATTCTGTGCTTTTCATAGACCCAAAGCAGTGGATGCAGACAATTGTTCAAACATGCCCTATAGTGTAGTAATTGTTCTGTTTAATTTCTAAGTGTAACACATCTGAATCTGAGTATTTCCACTATAAATTATTTTCATTTTGCAGTTTGATGTGGCACATAGTTTCATTGACCACATTCTCTTGAGATGGTAAGATGAAGAAACACAGGGCCAAGTTGCATTAAATAATTTAGGAAAGTTTGGATAGCATTGCTTTGGAATAGAGCTAGTTTATTTAGTGTAAGCTACGATAGGCAATATTGTTAGTTGTAACTTGGCCACATTTTGGTATCAAGACTTTTAAAGGCAGGCCTAGGTTTTGCAAGATGGAATTAAGAACTTACAGACAGCGCTATGTAGGCTATGGGTGAGTAACTTGGCTTTTTTTTACGTCGTAGACGTTTTTGATCTGATACTATCTACATACCCCGGGGTCTACACAAATTATTCTATTGACAAATATTAACAATGGCAATGCTAACAATAATGTTATAGAATAACTATAAAAATGTGAATCAATTCATTCTAGCTAGCTTTTATTAACACAGCATGTTCGTTTTCTTTTCCGGTGCTGCTACTTCAGTGCTGGTACTCCGGTGCTGGGGGCACTCCAACACCGGCACTGCAGGTAAGTGTTTAAACAAACATTTACAAAGGAATATGGTAACGAACAAACGTGTATTCAAGTCCATTGCCACGTGTGTGTGTGTGTGTGTGTGTGTGTGTGTAGCAAGACCATTTCCAAAAGCCTTGTGATGCCTAAACAGGGCTCGAAATGAACTTCTTTACTTGGTAGCACTGGTGCTCCCAACTTCAAAAAGTTAGGAGCACCAGCAAAAATTTAGGAGCACCCACCAAAATGTAAGGAGCACCAACAATATTTTGTTGTATCGGGTTGTATACGGCAATCAGTGGGCGGGGTAACAATGTTGCTCCATTTAGTTACATTATTGGGGCGATAGACGAGATAAACTAACTACAATGTAGCACAGCATTGTTTCATTTCAGGCGGCACCCGCTGCAATTATGTAGACTGCGAGGCTGCATAGAGTGGAAACGTGAGGCTTAGGTTCCGGAAGCAAAAACTCCATTCACTGTGTGCATTGCTGTGTCCGAATGGTCTGCATCCTGTGTAATAGCATAGGCCTACTGTATACTGCTTAGGCTACTGTATACTGTTTAGTGACATGCAGTATGCGAAAAAAATATCCTCCATAGGCTACTATTATCAGCGAAAACTTGGAAGTATATTATTTGTGGATTTTAAGCACACTACATTTAGAGAACATTTCGTCTGCTTAACGTTCTCATCCAGTGTAGGCTAGGCCTACTCAACTATCATAACGTTACTCAATAGTAGCCTATAGAAGGGACACAGCCTAACCTTCATGCACACTCGTCTTTACCAACAGTTTTTTCCCCACGGCCACCAGCCTAATCAACATGGCTCGTGTCCCCCTTTGACCCCCCCCCCCCCCCCCCCGCAAAATTTTTGCACTGGACTGATTACAGCACTGTCCCAATTTGCACTGTGATTTGCACTTTGTATTACTGCACTTTATAAGTCCTGTCTTGCACTGTCCAGTCCTGTCCTTGCACCTGTCCAATGTTGTAATGTGGTTAAGCACTACTGACGTCGTCATGAATTCCTAGTATGTAAGTACAATGGCAATAAACAAATTTCTGATTCTGATTTCTGATTCTGAATCACGTTGACTTGCGAGGCATTTCTGAGAATCGTAGCCTATGCTAAAATTAGGCTAATAAAGTGCCGGAAACTTTATTTAGGTCTACAGCATTTAGATGCAGCTTTTCTGAATTTGGCTATGGTATAATTTAACAACAAACAATATGAGGAGTGAGCTTTGGTAGCTCAGCTACCACTTTACAATAATGCATAATGGATGTAACTTAATAGGCTATATAGCCTACCCTTTTCTTTTTATCATATTCCCCTATCAATTCGCACACTGTAGCTTAAGCTATATGATTGTATAATTGATTAGCTAACGTCAGAATTCATAATGTAGCCCTACAAGATACAAGCCTTACTTTGTTAATTAACCTAAACTAGGCCTACGAGTTTACAGAACAGTACCGCTGCCGCGGCCGCTGAGGAGCAGCAAGCAATCAGTAACGTGGATGTGTTCAGTCAGCAGCGCACATCTATCTCAAAACCACGAAAAAAACAACAGAAAGTAACACCCTTGTTAATAATGTCCTAAATAAGCGATCGCATATATGCCAGAATAAAAGCTAATAGCCCAAGAGAAGGAATCTGTAGTAGCCTAGTCTTTTAATAAGATCTCTACTAACAAGCATAGTCTAGCTTCGGGACAACAACGTCAACCTAGCCATAGCGCTAGACTGAGAATACTAAAAGGGTAGCCTATTAATCCACTTCCTTCATGAACTGTTTTAAAGGAGAATATGTAGCACAGGCTTATTCACTCCTCGTATTGCTTGCAAACTTGTTTGTTGTTAAATTCTGCCATAGCTACATTCAGGAAAGCTACATCTAAATGATGTAGACCTAAGTAAAGTGCATGGTAATTGATTCCTGTACGTTATTAGGCTTTATGTGATAATTTGAACATAGGGTATACGATTCGCACAAATGCCTCGAAAAATCAACATGATGTCCCGCATATTCCGGTAAAAGACTGCGTGCAGATGTTGTATAGCCTAACCCACGTGTACATGTGCACGGATGCCTCCTCTGTTTTCTTCACAATTTGCACACGATTTTGTATATATAGCCTATATACTGTATATATATATAGTATAATATGAATGAAAAAAAATGTTTTGGCCCCGCACTTTTGAAATGATTCCGGCACCACTGCATCTGTTACGTTTTTAGTAACGTTACTGTTACTAAAAAATTCCGTAATCGTTCGCTTCATATTGTTAGCTTTCGATAACGCTAGCTAACGTTACCAAGTTAGCTAGTTAGGTAACGTTAATAAATTGATAATAAACTTTTGTCTTCAGGTAACATTAGTTAACGCGTTAGCCCTCTGTGTCACGTGACAGTGGAGTGCCGTGAAAGGGAGTGATTGAAGGTTTCTTAACCAATCTAAAATCAGCATTAAAGGTAAGAACGTCAAGCTCACGTTTGATTGGTTAGAAGCTCACAAGGCACATACTGAATGTACTAACTAGCAAATGTACAGAGAAAGGGACATTCGACTAGGGGGGAAAAAAAGAAAAAAGGTTGCACCAGAACAATTATTTGCACTCGCACAAATGCTCCCAATTATATTTCGAGGTCACAGATTAAATTTCGGGAGCATATGCAACCAAAACGGTCGCAATTTCGAGCCCTGTATCAGCATTTGATGCCTCACAAGCAGTCGAGTTTTAAAGATCTAACCTTTTCAGAATCTTTCAAGCACAGTAGTGCTAAAGCTACATTGATATATTGTGCCTGTGCGTAGGTTTGGGGAAACGTCAAAAATATACATCCTCAATCAGTTTTAAAACAGTCTTTAACACAAAGAATGTTTGGTGGTGGGAAAACATTTCATAACTGAGTAATACAAAAGTAGGCTATACTTGATGCCTTGATTGTGTGTTGGGTCCAAATAGTATTAAGACAACTGAATTCAGTAAAAATACCAGTATTAAGGAGCATGTGCACAACAGTAAGGAAAAGACAGAACTTCGGGAATCAGATGGAATTCTAATTACTCGTGGCAATGAAAACGTTCCTAAACCTAACATGCATAAATTGGGTGCGTTATTTAGGAAACCAATGTTATTACACAACTGTGCATTGAACTGAGGGGAGTTGGGTTGAGTTTGTTGAGGCAGTTATGCTCAAGGGTGAAATGCCAATTCTCACAGGAAGGAACACCCAGGCAACAAAAGGATTCTCTCACCATGTTTTATTATAAAATGCCCATCCAGTTACAAGACTAGAGGTTTGTAGCGTCTCTGCACCAGCAGTGTCCCCAGCACAATCATGCAGACAAATCCCACTGCAGCCATAACTCCAGCTATTATCATAGCCTCAGAGGGACCTAGGAGGCAAAGGTGGAAATAATACATGAAGGTGTAGGCTCAAACAAGCCAGTCTGAGCAGTTCTAGAAACAGGCAGGCAAGATGCCCATCTCAGGCTGGACAAGAGTATTACCTTCTGCACGGTCATCTGCCTTCACACGGCTGTGGGACTCGGGCACATCTTTGGCAGCCTCCTGGACAACAATGGGGCCTAGGACTGCAGTACCCGCATACTGTGCACCTGGAAAACAGAATAAGCTCATATACTGGCACCAACAGGGAGGGAGTGTCAGAAAACTGCAGCAATTACAGAAGCCAAACCTGAATCCACACTCCTGCCCTTCCTTACAACACAGCTGGTGTCACAGCAGCTACATGCCTGGTCATTCCCAGATGCACTAATCCACCTGAAAGAAGAACAAGTTAGCCAGACACCTGCAGCTTCAATACCACAGCATTGCCCACTACCAAGTTGACCAACCGTTCCTTCCCAGGAGGAAATGAGCAGGCCTTCCCTTCTGAATGTGCCAAAGCCGCAGTGGCCTTCAGATGGCAGAAAATGTAGATCTAGAGTCCAGATAAAGATAGCAGTTAGTACTACCCACTGCCACCGTCAGAAGGCACACCTCCAAACTGCAAAGGAATTTACTCACAGCACTCCTGGCCTCCTGGGCAAACCTGAAAGCATCCAGTTGGAATTGCAGCTTATCATCCTGTACCCTTGACAGGAACTGGGAGCGGGAGTTGGTCAGCTTGGAATCCATTAGACACCTGGAAGGGAAACATTGTAGATCCATCACATCCATGAGAACGGCTACAACTAGAGCATACTCACCCATCGTTCTCAATGAATGCATATCTGGGGACTGCGTTCATATCAGGGTCCAGAGTAGCTACACAGGTATCCACAAACACACGGAGGGGCATGTGGTTAGCCTGGACCACAGAGACCTCAATGTTAATGAGGTCACCCAGGAAGAAGACATTGGATCCCCTCTCCAACTGCCAGTGATCTACCAGGAACAGGGAAGTAGAAGCATATGGTCAGGACAAATGCAGCTGAACAATTCCAAGATTTAATCAGCTTAGCTTACCAGCCATGAGCCTCATGGAGAATACAAGGAGTTCCTCAGCAGACAGGGTAGAGTGGTAGGGGATCCATGTTGGTTTCAGGGCATTACTGCTCACGTTATGCAGCCTGCAATGAAGGGTGGGGAATTAATGAATCAGATGAAATTTGAAGGGTACAAATTCAGGAACCAAGAGATGTATTTGAAGCCAGGACCATGTGAAGACAAGCTTAGGAATTTCATACAGGGAGTGCAGCCTTTTAGGAAGGAACATCAGCTACAAAAAACAAGGTATACTCATTCTAGAGGAAGAGAATGCCTTCTAACCTCATGTAGTGGCATTGGAGGCCAACCACTGCGCTTGATGTCCTGATGATAGGAGTGGCACCAATTGAGTTAGGTTGGTAGTTCAGGGCAAAGGTGTAGACAAGGGCATCGTCCATCATCTGGAGAACACAAAGATCAATTTGTTACAGTACATTAGCCACATACACTCTGACCATGTAAAGGCATGATACATACTGCAAGTACACTTCCACAGCCATGCAGCTCAGTCTCAAACAGAAGCACTTCAGAACCATGCTGCCCAACAGGTCCACAGCCTCCCAGGGTAATGTCCGATGGCTGGATCAGGTGGCCAATGCCAAGCAGGTCCATATCCACCTCAAACTGAACAGAGCTTTCCCCACAGTGCACCTTCACAGCATTAGGCTTAGGTGTCGGAGTTTCCACTACAATAGTGGGCTCCTTCTGGGTCGGGCGTGGCGTGATGGGAGCCTGGGTAAAGCCCGGTATCTTGTGGGTTGGGCGTGGTGTCACGGGAGCCTGGGTGAAGCCCGGTATCTTGTGGGTCGGGCGTGGCGTGACGGGAGCCTGGGTAAAGCCCGGTATCTTGTGGGTTGGGCGTGGTGTCACGGGAGCCTGGGTGATGCCCGGTATCCAGCGGGTCGGGCGTGGCGTCACGGGAGCCCGGGTGATGCCTGGTATCCAGCGGGTCGGGCGTGGCGTCACGGGAGCCTGGGTGAAGCCCGGTATCCAGCGGGTCGGGCGTGGCGTCATAGGAGCCTGGGATCCCCATTGAGCATCACATAAACACCCAAACAAAACAAAAACTAAGAACTCAATCAACAACCTCACTCCACCCATTGTGAATGTGTGTTTGTAGAAAAAAATCTAGCACCATTCACAATGCCGCCTAAAGCCCATTTTATAGCCAGCTGAATATAATAGCCCCTCCTCTTTTATCATTTCACTCATTTTCTCCAGCCTTAATGTGTTTCTGTCTCATTTAATTTGCACAGCTGGTAACTTGTCATTCGTTCATGTCCGTCACAAGTGATTAATTAATTAATTAATTAATTAATTACTAAGTCATTAATTTCCTAAATTAATTAACTTTGGAAAGCTTAAAACAAAATTCAATTCTTTGGGTTGGGAACTGTGTTCAAACACACTTAAAATCCATCTCTCTTTTCTTATTTGCCCCCGTCTTCTTGGGACTCCGAAGGAGCTAACAGGCTGCCTTGACAGGGATTGTCCAATGTTTATTAAACAAAGGCTGGTAGTGATAAGATGAGAAAATCCCCTTAGCATTTTACTGACTCCAAACAAGTTGGGTCGATTGCAACGTGCCTTTAATTTGGAGTCAGGATAGGTATTTCTCAAGACTTTCTCTATTTCCTGGTTGTAGATGAAGTCCAACAACAATTTGCATTAATCACCCTGGCAGCATGCTCTTCAACTCGTTAGGACAGTTCTGGTTTTTGATTTAGCCTAGCACTAAGACACCTGAATCAACTAATGAACTAATCATGTTTTTCAATCAAGACCTTGAAAGATTTTAGTTTTTGCCTTAATATCAGCAACCAATTCAAACCCAAGAAACCAGGGGTGGATTCCAATCGCTCATTTTTATCAGTCTCCTCGGTCCTCGCCTGACCCGGAAATCGATCGAGGTTCGCCATCTGTAAGGACATTCCAAACCGCTAAATGTTCCTCGGAGGAGCGAGGAGTGGTGAACGAGGACGCTCCCGGAGGGTGCTTCAGTGAGGAAACACAAGTGTAGGCTTTGCGGAAGCCTTTTCACTGAATGTGTGACGTGTATAAATTATCCACGACTCTTCACATCTGCCATGTCGCAGGCACACCCCTACACAATTACAATTTCACCGTTCCTTTCCATTTATTATAACGCGCTAATCCATAATGACACTCATTCTTTATAACTAACAAAAGCACAATTTATTAATGAAAAAATAAGCTAAAAAGCAGTACAGCTATGCACGTGAGCATAATATGACATTGACGCTTTATTGAGCAAGGACATTCCATTTGCCTAATGCATGTTGCCTCGTTTCCTCCTTCCTCATATCTCATCCTTGCATCCTTTCCTTGCATCCTTTCCTTGCATCCTCCGTTGGGCAGAGCTAAGGAGCGAGGAAAGGATGCAAGGAGTAAAAATTTAAAAAAGCGATTGGAGTGAACCCTAAGGATGTGTCCCAATACTATATTAATTACGTATTAACAGTTACATGTTAATGTGTTGACGCAAACCGCAACTTAAGTTACATTGTGTAGGAATTCTGTCCTTTGTAAAGTAAAACTCAGAGTTCCAAAGTTTAGGTCAATAGCAATTTAATTATAATGCAAAATAGTCTTCATTACAGTATACAAGATACCGGGTAATCGTAAGGCAGTTCAATCACAAAATAGTGTTGTGTGTGGTACAAGCTTTATACCCCAAACCTGAAATAAAATGCTGACATAGAATGCAGGTTCCTGTCCCTGATTGGGTGACAGGCAAACAAATGGACATTGTATGTGGTGTGGGAGGGAACCAAATGGTTATTGTCACCTAGGTAAGCTGGCTAACTCCCGTCTCACACCCTAGCGGTGCCGTCGTCACCAAGCTTTGTTTCTAACCCCCCTTGATCATTGAGTAAGGCTGATTGTGTTAGGTGACCATCCAAGAACATTGAAGCAGGAAATGTATTTTCCCTACAATTGTATACTGTACATGTAAATACTTGTACTCAAAACGTTCAGGCAGTTTTGCATACTTCCGGGTGGGAGAGATGGAAAGGAGGTGGAGAGTCTATTAGGACGCAGCCTAAGTGTTCATTCCAATCGCTAATTTTAACCGTCCTCATCTCCTCTGTCCTTGCACAACCCGGAAATCGATCGAGGTCTACCATGTTTACGGTCATTCCAAACCGCTAAATGCTCCTCAGAGGAGCGAGGAGTGTGGAACGAGGAGGCTACCGGAGCATGCTTTAGTGAGGAAACATGAATGTAGCCTTTGAGGAAGCCTTTTCTCGTGAAAAGTGTATAAATTATCCACTTCTCCAGATCTGCCACGTGGCAGGTACACCCCTACACAAATCCGATTTTACCGTTCCCTTCCATTTTTCTAATGCGCTTTCATGCATAATGAAACTCATTCTTCATGACTAACAAAATCCACGTTTATTCATGAAAAAAGAAGCTAAAAACCATTGTAGTTAAGCGCGTAAGCATAATATGTCGCCTCGATTCCTCCTTCCTCGTATCTAATCCTTTCCTCACGTCCTCCGTTGGGCGGAGCTAAGGAGCAAGAAAAGGACGCAAGGAGTGAAAATAAGCAATTGGAATGAACTCTAAATTGCCCATATGAGTATGAGTGTGTGAGTGCATGGGTGCCTCCCAATATTCTTCTCTCCTCGCTGGAGGACAGGTGAAGGCGAGTTCACTGGTTCACCGCTTCACTGGTATCCTCCAATACTGGGACAGTAGAGGGAGGGAGGACACAAAGATTGGCTTCTGAGGCATGGAGGAGAGGAGGTGGTAGTGGAGGAAAGGAGGATGGAACTTCCGGACGTACCCAAAGTTGTGTGTGCTTTGCGATGGATCAGCGCCATATGCTAATCTATAATGCTTTTTTAGCCTCTTCATGAATAAACGTGGTTGGTGCTGGTCAAAGAATGAGTATCATTATGGATTGAAACGCTTTATAATGAATGGAAAGGCACGGTAAAACTGAATTTGTGCAGGGGTGTACCTACGGCATGCTGGATAATTTATACACTTGTTTCATTGCTGAAGCATCCTCCGGGAGCATATAGTGGTTTGGAATATCTTTAAAGATGGTGAACCTCAATCCATTTTGGGGTCAGACGAGGACGGCTAAAATAAGCAGTTTGAATGAATCCGAAGCCTCAGCAGTGCTGAGCCAATATGGCTGCTGACATTCTAAATCTTTAGACTGATCCTGTCAATGTGCAAATGTTTAACACATTTTACCTATTGAAGAGAATTTTGTTTATGAGGATAGATGGCACACCTACTGGTTCAGTTCACTATGAAACAATGTTGATGGAAATATTTATTTTCAGTGCGGTTATCAGGACTCACACATTTGTGATGTGCAATATTGAACGGTTTTCCATTAATCTCAGCTCTGGCTTTTGTATAAAGAACAACATAATCACTGCTAATTTGAAAATTATGTCAAAATGAGTTGGCTGCTCATGTCTGTTACTTCGTATCAGGTTCAACGGAAACTTTAAAAACAAAAGTTAGGCAAAAAGTAACGTAGTGCAAAAACGTGTCATTACAAATTGACCGAGATGCATTATTCCCACACTCCAGTGTTGGTTTAGGTGGTCTTATTCTAGATTAATTTTAAAGCATAGGGTAATCATAACGTCATATAATGCCATCTAGAATGTAAAGCAAACCAAAGTGAAAGGCGGGAAATGAACGTCAGTGTAAATTGGTCATCATTTCATTAATTCACTCAAATCTGGAATTCTTTACCGGTATTGCAGTGTAAAGACTGCTGTGGTTGATGTTAGTCGCCCTCTGCATTTCATACCGTTTGCATTTTGTTCTACTTGGCCACCTGTGGCACTGAATGAGTTATGGAGCATGCGCACAACAGAAAGAAACTGAACCTCAGGAATAGCAGGAGATGCTGGGGCTCAGATATGGACTTCCAATTGCGTAGTATAATGAAAAGGTTCCTCAACCTAACACGCGGCAAATCTCATCAGTGCAGAACTTGGGAAACCGATATTACGCAGCTGACTGAACTGAAGGTAGTTGGGTTGGTTGAGGCAGTTGTGATGCTTGTGAAACGTAAATGATCACTGCAAGGAAGACAAGGTTGGATTCATTTTCACCATGTTTTATTCAAAAATCCCCACCGAGTTACAAGAGTAGAGGTTGAATCAATCAATTTTTATTTGTATAGCTCATTTCGTACAATTTAATGCAATGCGCTTTACATTATTAAGTCAATCAATAATAAAATCAGTCAATCAATAAAATCAATAATCAATATACTGTAAGTCTATAAAAACAATAAAAATAAATAAAAAAATAAAAATAAAACAAAACTATAAAAACATGAATAAATATATAAATAAAGCAATACATAGATAAAATAAAAAGGGAAAAATTGTCCATGAATGTCCCTCGGTAAAAGCGAGAATAAAAATGTCTTGAGTTGACATTTAAAAAGGTTTACATTTTCAACTGCACTTAAAGCGGGTGGGAGATTGTTCTAGAGGCGGGGACCATATGAGCTGAAAGCAGCCTCGCCACGTTTTAATCTGTGATTTAGGAATTATTAAAAGAAGTGAGTCAGAGTATCTGATCACAGGTATCTTCTTGCCCACTCCAAAAATTAGGGATGCACCAATATGACAATATCAGTACAATACAGTGGGGTGCTAAAATTTGGGCACCCACAGTCGAAGTCGGAAGTTTACATACACTTAGGTTGAAGTCATTAAAGGGATAGTTTGGAATTTTGGAAATAATGTCTCAATTACGACTTACCCATGATGTAGTTGATTGATGGAAACCATTTTCAGCTAATTCCATGCTGTCCCTTCTTTTGGACATACACACGTTGCTAATGCTAGCGCAACTCTAAGGTAACCGGTAGAATCCACTACCAAACGCACTTAAACACTCCACAGTGCACCCAAAGCAAATAAAATACGACGACAGTCTATCGGGGTTATTTTCAGTGATTATACCATAATTTTTTAAGTCAAACTATCGTTGAATCCTTTACTTTGTGCTGACCTATATTCTCTGTGGAAGTATGGCGGCGGAGCAAACGTGGCCATTGCAACTTGTTGCTCTTCTTTGTTGTTGTAGTCGACCAGTGCCGGCAATACATTCGTTGGTAACGTAAAGTATCGCTCCCCAGATAGATTGTCGTATTTTATTTGCTTTGGGTGCACTGTGGAGTGTTTAAGTGCGTTTGGTAGTGGATGCTACCGGTTACCTTAGAGTTGCGCTAGCATTAGCAACGTGTGTATGTCCAAAAGAAGGGGCAGCATGGAATTAGCTGAAAATGGTTTCCATCAATCAACTACATCATGGGTAAGACGTAATTGAGACATTATGTCCAAAATTCCGAACTATCCCTTTAAAAACTCATTTTTAACCACTCCACAGATTTCATGTTAGCAAACTATAGTGTTGGCAAGTCAGTTAGGACATCTACTTTGTGCATGACACAAGTAATGTTTCCAACAATTGTTTACAGACAGATTATTTCACTTTTAATTCACTATATCACAATTCCAGTGGGTCAGAAGTTTACATACACTAAGTTGACTGTGCCTTTACATTTTTTATATTTGTTCGCATATTTTTTTTGCATGCCATGACTTTCTGATATCTGTGACCCAACAACATCAAAAGACTCTTGATATCTTATTTTCTGGTACTCTTACAAGCGATACTATAACGTCTCTGCATTTGAATGGATCTCTATGGGAATTGGGGGTGGGACTAGATTTAGCTGTAAATTACACTGGAACAGTATGGAAACACATGGTTGGCTAAATGGCTCGAAGTCATCAAGGGTCTGACGTATCAAACAAGCCTTAAATCATCACTCTGCTGTCAGAAATACCATAGATATGGATGGATAACTTGAAGGGTTTCTTCTCCTGACTTATTTTTCCATAGAGTTGAATAGGAAAATTTGTCAGGAGAAACAACCCTTAAAGTGATCCATCTATATCTACTGCATATCTGGCAGCAGAGTGATGGTTTGAGGCTCGTTTGATACCTCAGACCCTTGAGGACTTACAGCCATTTTACCAATCATGTATTCCATACTGTTCCAGCATAATTTACAGCTAAATCTAGTCCCACCCCCCAGTTCCCATAGAAATCCATTCAAATGCAGAGACGTTATAGTATCGCTTGTAAGAGTACCAGAAAATAAGACATCAAGAGTCTTTTGATGTAGTTGGGTCACAGACATCAGGAAGTCATGGCATGCAAAGGATATGTGACCAAATATTAAAAATTTAAAGGTACAGTCAACTTAATGTATGTAAACTTCTGACCCACTGGAATTGTGATATAGTGAATTAAAAGTGAAATAATCTGTCTGTAAACAATTGTTGGAAAAATTACTTGCGTCATGCACAAAGTAGATGTCCTACTGACTTGCCAACACCATAGTTTGCAAACATTAAATCTGTGGAGTGGTTAAAAATTAGTTTTAAAGAGATACTGCAGAGCCTTTTCTAAGGCCTTTTTTACCGCTTCAATTTGAACTGTAACTCGTGTGGTCATATGACGATGATGCCACGTAGTCATATTATGAATATTCATACGGTCAAGGAGTGAAAGGGTGTGTCTTGGTGAACTGACTCAGCCCCCTTCCTGTTCTCCCCTCACTACTAAACAAACAACAAAATGGCGCGCGACAAGAGTGACAGCAGTACTGCAGGGAGTTTTGAGGTGGAGGAGTTTGAAGTGGAGGAAGAGGATTCCTTTGTGGCGGAAGACTCTCCTCGCAAAGATGTTGCTCGGGCAATACAGCCGTATTCATTTGAGCCACTGGCAGCAGCAGCCACCGCCCCGGCTGTATTGGTTGAGCAACGTCTTCGCGAGGAGAGGACCGGGGATGTAACCGAATGGTAAAGCTAACATTACGTAGCTAAGTTAGCTTGTTTGTCTGGCTAAAGTAACGTTACTATTGAATACATTCAAATACGCAGCAAAACCCAGTCACACAGTAACGTTAGTATTTGTACATGGCTGGTTGTAGCGCCCTCATAGCTCCACTTGGTCCGGAGAGAATTGTTATCATTTATTAGCTAACATTATTCATAAATGATAGCTAAGATAACTAGCTGTGGCCACTGCTCTAACCATGTCCCCTCCAGAAAACTTGTGTTGCCGTGAGGTTACCGAGGTAACGTTATGTCAGCGTAGTTATGAAGCTATTGTTGATTTGTCTAATACTACTGTGCTGTAGTCGGGCATGCTTGGCCCAACTGTATAATAGTGGCCAATACATGTGCAATTACACAATAATATCACATGTATCAATGTAACTCATGTAGAGGTATATTGTACTAAGCTGTTTTACTTAGCTGATGTAATGATTACAAAGTACACATGTAAATACAGTATACCACCCACAGATTACAATGTAGGTATTATGTAAATACACAGGTATTTATTTATTTCTTCAGCAAGTCAATGTGCTCTACACCGATAGCTTGAAGCCACTGGCTAAGTAGCACTGGGTCTCTCGGCAGATTATGAAAGCTAACAGAGCCGGTGGCGTTGCACCGAGGAACAATATATCTGACTCCTTGGCATAATGCAGGCAAGTTAGCCAAAGATACCAAATAGTAAGACGTTGTAGATGAATAACTCTCTATGTAGCTCGATATAAGTCATAATATTAATGTTAGCAGTAATACAAAGCAATTCGCATTTGAACTTGAACTAGTTAGCAGTACAAGGGTCTCAGTCTCAAGAGGGAAAAAAAAAAGTTGGTCTCTGCTTTTATACCACGTGCCCAGCCAAGACCACCCCTAGGACCACCTCAACTCCACCCATTTTTATGTTAAGGATCTTGTGACGTCACGAATCCCCGGAAACCAGTGTATTGGTATGCCTACACAAAGACTCAGAAAAAACCATTTTGACTAAACATGAGATTTTCGGACATAAACAGTTGTGTATGATCATAATCTAACCCAAAACATCGGTTTTCAATGGGAAAAGTCGGTTTTTGACTGCAGTATCACTTTAATGACTTCAACCTAAAGCTGATGATACACGGGCAATATTTTCAGGCAATATTGCCGGCAATATTGCCAGGCAATGATTGCTGGAAATGTTCCTATTGACAAATCAATATGTGAACAAGTTTGATCGAGGCAAGCAATATTTTGCTACCATCCAATCACAGATGAGATTTTGGGTCACATGACACCTGAGTCTTCCAAAAATAAATTTCAACAATGGCTGCCAAGTGGTGAGAGGAAACCGAAGGGATGCTGATCTCTTATAACTTTATTCATTTATATTGAAATAAAGACCAACTTTTCATAAGTTATGGTATTCTTGACTTTTGATTGTAAATAATTGATATTATTACTCACTCACCGCCGTACTGACGAACCGACTGACTTTTAACTAGCTAGCTAGCTAACTTTACTCAGCAGATGTAATCAGACCACCTGCTTTACTGGTGAATACATCCATGAATGCTTCCGTAAAATGTAAAGATACGGTCGATTGAATTACATTGGCGGAAAGCTGTGGTTCTTGCCGTTCCGGGCACATATATACCTTTGTGGTGAGATGACGGTAAAGGTTTGAAACAGAGGTTAAAAACAGGATCCGCAAAAATTCTTTTTTCAGTTATTGCCCCATTGCCCATTGCTACAGTGGCCCATACCCATTGCCCATTGCTGGCAATATTGTACAATATTGCTGGCAATATTGCCTGAAAATATTGCCCGTGTATCATCAGCTTTAGTGTATGTAAACCTCCGGCTTCAACTGTATATAGTATTTTATTTATTTATCTTTTGGCCCAGCACTTCTTAACTCCTTTGTGCAGAGGCTTAATTTTACCCATTTTCATCTGTTTAGTAACATTCTGTTTAAAGCTTTATAACCCTGACACGCACCGCCCATAAACTGTAAGCGCTTGGCAGTTGTAGTTCACAGTAAAGCACAGATACCTGGTACATGTGCAGTAGTTTGGGGCCATATCTCTACTCTCACTACAGGTAGAGAGTTGGCTGAGAGCTCATTTTTTTGGCTGAGAGCTCATCAGGAGGAGAGCTACTTTTCTACAAATCAAATATCATTTTTTGGTGGAATTCCCTTTTAACCAACTTTCACACCATCTCTAAACTTGCACTATTGTTTTTCAGACGCTATGTAGGAATAAACCCAGAGAGGGGCACCAAGGCTGGACAGGACAAAGTGCTGTCCAAGAAAACTGGTAAAGTCGCTCATAAGAAGACAACAAAGGTCACTCCTCATGTCTCCACTCTACTGAAGAGACTGATGGACTTTGAGTGGGACTTCATATAAGCCAGTGAGCTCACTCACTCACCCACTCACCCACTCACTCACTCACTCACTCACTCACCTCTATCCCGACACAAGTCTGTGCCACCCACCCCCTCGTCCTCATACACATACACACACGTACAACTTGGAAGGTTTTGGACAGTCACATTCTTTTATTTTGATAATGTGTCATGTCTGTTGGTGTTTAATATCCGTTTGTGTTAAGAACTTGGATGGTTTTGGACAGACACAGCCTCATATAAGAAAAACATTCATGTATGTTAATTTGTTTATGCTGATATGTCATTGATCATTTGAGTGTTTCTTGTGGTTGTATTACTTAACATATTAGCACTAAAGCTTTGACTCAGGTATTAACTTGACTACAAATATCACTTTTTTTTTTTTGGTTATGACTAAGTTCATTTAAGTTCTTTTGCCTAAATGGGTTGCTTTGTCTATTTTTTCCCCATGTACATGCATATGATGTGCAAATGTTTTGCAAGGGCAATCAAGACTTTCTTTACAATAAAGTAAGAAATGTTTTGTAAGATGCACTTAGAAGCTGCGTTTGTCTCAAATTGTTAAGTCAAATAATTGAAAAGGCCATGTTTAGTTTATTCACTGAGGTAGGACACTGGGTTATTTTGGCAAGATTGACAAGGTTCCCATAACTGTTAACATGAAACAGTCATTCTCTTAACAAAATTATTATTGCAATACCCAATAATGTTTGTTTACCGTAAAAATCTGTAGCTATGCTTACCAGTAGAGGTAGTGCAAATACGGCAATTAACTGTTAACCCGGTTATCAGTATTATACTATAAAAGTATACTGTAATAATTTAAGGTTGTATGCTGTATGTCATAAAAGAGAGTATCAAACTAAATTTCTGCAACAGTAAAACTTAATTTTACAGTAACATGCTGGCAACCCTGCTGCCAGCTCTTTACTGGGTTTTTTTTAACAGGAAATGTTTTAACAGTGCAGGATGTAGGTTCCAAAGCAACATAAATATTGGTCACTTGCTATTTCAAATTGTATTCTACATTGCTATTACATTTTTGTATCGCTCGTGCTGCTACACGGCAAGATAAAGATGAAGTAGCCGAACGAAAGGATTTAGTTTGGAGCGCGGGAGCATGTGGTGCTGTAAAATAACAAATCAATTTAAAATGCAAAAACCAATTCAAGTCAGTCGACAGTCAAATTCACAACGTATGTACACAAGCCTCGTTTTGTCGTCTATACCCCAGCAACAGGGCTATGTAGCCTACACAAATTATTTGAACACTTGTTGAACCAGTTGCAATGTTTTGCAGCATAGTAAGCAGTTCCGAACATGTTTGTGGTGGTTTGTACCGTTTTTTTTTTTTAATTGCGTTATCTTGAATCTTTGCAGCATCGGCTTTTTTTTCAGTTGCCTAAACCATGCCTTTCACAATTCCACAAACAATGAATATACATGATAAAATATTGTATAATTTTGGCCACAAAGAATATATACAGTCAAGCCGGAAAGTCTGCACACTCCTTTCACCTTCTCCACGTTTTATTACGTTAGACATATTCTACAATAGATTGAGTTCATTTTTTGTCTCATAATTCTACACAAAATAGCCCATAATGACAAAGTGAAAACAGGTTTTTAGACATTTGTGCTAATTTATTAAAAATCAAAATGTAAAATATCATATGTACACAAGTGTGCATACCCTTTGATATGACACCCAAAAGTGAGCTGAGGTGCATTTTGTTTCCACTGATACTGCTTGAGATGTTTCTACAACTTAATTGGAGTCCACCTGTGATAAATCCAATTGATTGGACATGATGGGGATGGCCAACACCTGCCTATATAAGGTCCCACAGTTGACAGTGCATGTCAGAGCAAACTCCAAGCCATGGGGTCAAAGGAATTATCTGCAGACCTCTGAAACAGGATTGTGTCAAGGCATAGATCTGGAGAAGGGTACAGAAAAATCTCTGCAGCTTTACAGGTCCCAAAGAGCACAGTGGCCACCATCATTCGTAAATGGAAGAAGTTTGGAACCACCAAGAATCTTCCTAGACCTGGCCGCCCGGCCAAACTGAGCAATCGGGGAAGACGGGCCTTGGCCAGGGAGGTGAGCAGGAACCAGAGGGTCACTCTGACAGAGCTCCAGCGTATCCTTGTGGAGATGGGAGAACCTTTCAGAAGATCAACCATCCAGGCAGCACTCCACCAATCAGGCCTTTATGGTAGAGTGGCCAGACGGAAGCCCCTCCTTAGTAAAAGGCACATCACAGCCCGCTTGGAGTTTGCTAAAAGGCACCTAGAGGACTCTCAAACCATGAGAATCAAGATTCTCTGGTCTGATGAAACCAAAATTTAACTTTTTGGCCTGAATACCAAGCGTCACGTCTGGAGGAAACCAGGCACCGCTCATCACCTGGCTAATACCATCCCTACAGTGAAGCATGACGGTGGCAGCATCATGATGTGGGGATGTTTTTCAGTAGCGGGAACGGGGCGACTAGTCCTGATAGAGGGAAAGATGAATGCAGCTAAGTACACCGAGATCCTTGAAGAAAACCTGCTCCAGAGCGCTCTGGACCTCAGACTGGGGCGAAGGTTCACCTTCCAACATGACAACGACCCGAAGCACACAGCCAAGAGAACAAAGGAGTGGCTTCAGAGAAAGTCTGTGCATGTCCTTGAGTGGCCCAGCCAGAGCCCAGACCTGAATCCAATTGAACATCTGTGGAAAGAGCTGAAAATGGCTGTGTACCGACCTCCCCATCCAACCTGACGGAGCTTGCAAGGATATGCCAAGAGGAATGGGCAAAAATGTCCAGAAACAAGTGTGCCAAGCTCGTAGCTTCTTTCCCAAGACGCCATGAAGCTCTAATCGCTGCCAAAGGTGCAGCAACCAAGTATTAGGCTAAGGGTGTGTACAGATATGTAACCCCTAAATAACCTATTTTTGTCAGTAAAATAAAATTGCATATTTTCTAAAAACCTGTTTTCACTTCGTCATTATTGGCTATTGTGTGTAGATGTTTGAGGCAAAAAATGAACTCAATCTATTGTAGTATAAGTCTGTAACGTAATAAAACGTGGAGAAGGTGAAAGGGGTGTGCAGACTTTCCGGCTTGACTGTATATATACATACAGATATATATTACATATCTGTACACACCCTTAGCCTAATACTTGGTTGCTGCACCTTTGGCAGCGATTACAGCTTCAAGGCATCTTGGGAAAGAAGCTACGAGCTTGGCACACTTGTTTCTGGACATTTTTGCCCATTCTTCTTGGCATATCCTTGCAAGCTCCGTCAGGTTGGATGGGGAGCGTCGGTACACAGCAATTTTCAGCTCTTTCCACAGATGTTCAATTGGATTCAGGTCTGGGCTCTGGCTGGGCCACTCAAGGACATGCACAGACTTTCTCCGAAGCAACTCCTTTGTTCTCTTGGCTGTGTGCTTTGGGTCGTTGTCATGTTGGAAGGTAAAACTTCGCCCCAGTCTGAGGTCCAGAGCGCTCTGGAGCAGGTTTTCTTCAAGGATCTCGGTGTACTTAGCTGCATTCATCTTTCCCTCTATCAGGACTAGTCGCCCCGTTCCCGCTGCTGAAAAACATCCCCACATCATGATGCTGTCACCGCCATGCTTCACTGTAGGGATGGTATTAGCCAGGTGATGAGCGGTGCCTGGTTTCCTCCAGACGTGACGCTTGGTATTCAGGCCAGAAAGTTCCATTTTGGTTTCATCAGACCAGAGAATCTTGATTCTCATGGTTTGAGAGTCCTCTAGGTGCCTTTTGGCAAACTCCAAGCGGGCTGTGATGTGCCTTTTACTAAGGAGGGGCTTCCGTCTGGCCACTACCATAAAGGCCTGATTGGTGGAGTGCTGCCTGGATGGTTGATCTTCTGAAAGGTTCTCCCATCTCCACAAGAATACGCTGGAGCTCTGTCAGAGTGACCCTCTGGTTCCTGCTCACCTCCCTGGCCAAGGCCCGTCTTCCCCGATTGCTCAGTTTGGCCGGGCGGCCAGGTCTAGGAAGATTCTTGGTGGTTCCAAACTTCTTCCATTTACGAATGATGGTGGCCACTGTGCTCTTTGGGACCTGTAAAGCTGCAGAGATTTTTCTGTACCCTTCTCCAGATCTATGCCTTGACACAATCCTGTTTCTGAGGTCTGCAGATAATTCCTTTGACCCCATGGCTTGGAGTTTGCTCTGACATGCACTGTCAACTGTGGGACCTTATATAGGCAGGTGTTGGCCATCCCCAATCATGTCCAATCAATTGAATTTATCACAGGTGGACTCCAATTAAGTTGTAGAAACATCTCAAGCAGTATCAGTGGAAACAAAATGCACCTCAGCTCACTTTTGGGTGTCATATCAAAGGGTGTGCACACTTGTGTACATATGATATTTTACATTTTGATTTTTTATAAATTAGCACAAATGTCTAAAAACCTGTTTTCCCTTTGTCATTATGGGCTATTTTGTGTAGAATTTTGAGACAAAAAATTAACTCAATCTATTGTAGAATATGTCTGTAACGTAATAAAACGTGGAGAAGGTGAAAGGGGTGGGGAGACTTTCCGGCTTGACTGTATATAGAACCGGGGGAGGGGGTGGAACAGGCTAAATGAAAACAAATTACATCTGCGCCAGTGTTGGCCCATGTCCGGCCCGATGCCGGTTGGCATTCGGGCCGATTCTGGCTGAATGCTGGCAGTGTCGGCGTGATTGCGGCTGCCACAATCGGGCCAATGTACTCGGGCCGATTCTGGGCCCCCCGACAATTTTGACGTCGGCGCGAGTCCGGCTGCCGAACTTGGCCCGATTAAAACATTCCGGCAAGACGGAATCGCACTGGGCCGACTATTTTTTGCTAGCTGGGAAAGATTTAAGATATAAATAAATATTTATTTTTGACTAAATATTGAAATTTTTAACCAAGATTTGTGATAAAATAAATATTTATTTAAATGTTAAATCTTGGTTTTTATAAAAACGCAAGATTTAAGATATAAGCTAAATATTTAATTTAGAGCCCAAGATTTAAGATATAAATAAATATTTATTTTTTGCTAAATATTTAACTGTTAAACACAGATTTGTGGTAAAAAATAAATATATAAATTAAATCTTAAATCTTGCTTTCGGAAAACGTAAGATTTAAGCTAAATCAATATTTCAATAATAAATATTTATTTTTGAAACCAAGATTTGAGATTTAAATTAAATATTTATATTTGACTAAATATTTGTTTCTGAAACGGAGATTTAAGATATAAGCTAAATATATATATTTTATTAAATATTTATTTTTGAAAACTCAGATTTAACATTTAAGTTAAATATTTAGGACATGCTTATTTGAGATTTATCAATTAAATCTGAAAATATCAGCTAAAAGGTTTATTTAGCATGTCAAAATGTTAAAAACTCATATTTAGCATTTATGCTAAATCTGAGAAAAAAACACAGGAAAAACGTGTTGTGTTTTACTTTACATTTGGCACCCCATATTTCTGAGCTAGCAGTAACAAGCTTTTAATTCAATAAAATGAAAAAAGTCTGGATATGGTTGCATTTCAGCTTTTAATATGCTTGTAGTATTCCATTGGTTAAACCGATCACCGCGACAAGCCTAGTTAAAACATTTTTTCTGCAGTGTAAAACATCACATTTTCGTTTTATTTATTTGTGTTGCAAGTTTGGGCTCATGGAATAGCGAGATTGACGGAACTGATTACGCAACAATACGGAGGCAGAATGGACGGTCAGTACAGTTTAAAAATACAAATAACACAACTAGCATAAATACAATAATGATTTTGATAGCCAGTAAGTGACATTTCAAAACGGGACATAGGCTACTGATTCTAGTTGTTCCTTTGCTTTCTTGTTTTTTATGTTCTGAAAAACTGGCAAGATTAAGGGATAGTATCGTTTGCATGCAAGATGTTGAGATTTTTCACTTAGCGTTTTTTTTTTTTTTTTTGTTGCTCTCACAAGATTGACGTAGGCCTATATAAACAAGGCACACTGTTCGATTATAATGAGCACGGTAAAGATATAGGTTGAGTATCCCGTAATTTCAGGGACTAAGGATTGAGTCACATGGCCCATATCGAATGGCTCCATCCCTAATTATATATTTTAATGTTTTAATAAACAAACAAATAAACAATCCAATGCTTAATTCTGTAAAGTTGAGAAGAGGCATACAGACAGATGGACACTGAATCAATTTAATTATTCCCCGCATCCGAATATGAACTGGCAATTTCCGATACGAAAAAATCAATTTCCAACCCACTATCCTTGCACTTTCGGATTTTGGCTTCGGGCACACCCCTAGTGTAACCTTGGTTATATTTCTAAGGTGGAAGAAAGCAGACTTTGTTACCTTATTAATGTGTGTTTTAAAACTGAGATCTGAATCTAAAATGACACCCAGATTTTTAACTTCTATTTTTGCTTGAGAAGCCAAACTGCCCAATCTTGATATAAGCAGGTCTCTATTTGGTTTAGGACCAAGAATTCTAATTTGTTTTATATAATTTTAATTTATAATAATATTTTTTCTCATCAACTCTAATAATGTGTTTTAGAAATAATGCACCTTGGAAAAAAAAACAACCCAAGCAGTGTAAAATCCAGTTAACTGTAAAAAAAAGACTTCTCACTGATTATTACTTGACTACATGGATTACCTGTTGGATAAATAAATGTATCTGAACTGGAGGGAGTCACGCTCCAAAGTAGTGGTAAAACGAAGCATGTGTTTCTGCTGAAAGAAGTATTAGAAAATGTAGCTGTGTATTTCTCTATTAATGACAAATTACTTAATTATCCCTTACCACACACAGGAGCTCTATACTGAGAGGTGTGATTGACAGTAGCATGCTGCCTTCATATAGAGAAAAATGAGCATCTTCGATACTCTGTAAGGAAAGCAATTCTGATTGAAGAAATTATTAGATTGTATTGTTTGCTAATACCATGAGCATTCATTCCGAGGCAAATTACAAATCTTGTAAATATGTGAATCATATTCATTTTCAGGTCATGTCTTTCTTTTAGGGATTGTTTTTCAAATAGAAGTTCAACCACATTGCCATGGAGACATCCACTAGTGTCTTCGTCAACAGCACGTCCGGCCACTTCAATGACTCCCATCCTCACAGGGAGACACCATACCTGAAGAAGCTGGCACACTTGGATGAGGGCCTCTACAATGACTATTATGGCCTGTGGATTGCCCTGTTGGTCATCAACCTGCTCATCTTCGCCGTGGGTGTGCTCCTCAACAGCCTGGCCCTCTATGTCTTCTGTTTCCGCACTGTCCTCAAAACTACACCCATCATCTACACCATTAACCTGGCTGTCACAGACCTCCTGGTGGGCCTGTCCCTGCCCACCCGCATCATCCTCTACTACAGTGCGGGCAAGTGCCTGGCCTGCTCATACGTCCACATCTTTAGCTACTTTGTCAACATGTACTGCAGCATTCTCTTCCTCACCTGCATCTGCGTGGATCGCTACCTGGCCATCGTTCAGGCAGGAGCCTCGCGCAAGTGGAGGAGCCCTGCCATTGCCAAGGGTGCCAGCGTCTGCGTCTGGCTCTTCGCCATCGTGGTGACCTACTCCTCCCTGACCGGCGCCTTCTCGCACACTGCCTGTTGCCTGTCCAAGCTCTTTGCCCTCACCGTCTTTGAGTTCCTCCTGCCGCTGGTGGTGATTGCCACCTTTACCGCGCGTGTGGCCTGCGCCCTGGCCAGCCCCCGGCTGATGCGCCGCAGCCGTGAGCACAGGATGAGGGCCATCCAGCTGCTGGTCACCGTGCTGGTCATCTTCACCATCTGCTTCACACCGTTCCACGTTCGGCAGGTGGTGGTCCACTTCTGGCCGGACCTGCCCCACCGCATGGCCATCTACCATGCCACCGTCACCCTCAGCAGCCTGAACAGCTGCCTGGACCCTGTGGTGTACTGCTTCGTCACCAACAACTTCCGGGCGGCAGTGAGGGGTGTATGCCGCCGGGCAGAACCAGAGCTGGGCAGCAGGGAGGCGGTCAGCATTCAGAGGAGCTCCAAGGGTTCAGGGATGGTGACAGCCACCGCTCCTAGCTTGAGGACAGTTAACATGAACACCAAACCCCATGGTGCCCTGAAAGAACTACAAAAGGGGGCGGGAGGGAGAAAGGGAGACTGTGTGGAGGGGCAAGAGGAAGAAAAGGGGAATGGCCAATCTGGCTATGAGGAGCTCCAAGGTCTCCAAGAGCCAATATGGCCAAGAGGAGCTCAAAGGAGCTCCAAGGGCTCAGGGACAATGACAGCCACCGCCCCTAGCTTAAGGACGGTTAACATGAACACCCCACCCCATAGTGCCCTGAAAGAACTACAAAAGGGGGAGGGAGGGAGGAAGGAAGACTGTGTTGAGGGGCAGGAGGGAGAGAAGGGGAAGGGCCAATCTTCAAGCAAATGTAAAAGAAAGAAAATACCAGGAAATTAATCCGAGGAAGAATGTCCTTAAGGATGCCATCACATTTGACAGAATTGTACTGGTCTTTTGACTGAGTGTTAGGTCAGTACCCAGCCCTGGAGAGTATAAATATGGGGTTTCAGAGTGAAGGATGACATATGAATACTTTTCTATGATGTATATTGTCCATTTGGTGTTTTTGTATGTACAGTTGCAAGAAAAAGTATGTGAACCCTTTAGAATTTTCTGTATATCTGCATAAATTCGATCTAAAATGCGATCACATCTTCATCTAAGTCCTAAAACTTGATAAAGTGAACCCAACTCAACAAAAAACACAAAAAACATTATTCTTTTATAATTTATTTATTGAGCAAAATTATCCAACATTAAATGCTTTGTTGGAAAAACTACGAGTGTAATTTACAGCTGAATCTAGTCTCACCCCCCAATTCCCATAAAGATCCATTCAAATGCAGAGTGGTTATAGTATCGCTTGTAACAGTACCTGAAAATAAGATATTGAGAGCCTTTTGATATTGATGCAGACTTCAGGAAGTAACAGCATGCAAAGGATATGCGACCAAATATTAAATATGATACTTTAAAAATACGTATGATCCAAGGGTTCACATACTTTTTCCAACAAAGCATTTAATGTTGGATAATTTTGCTCAATAAATAAATTATAAAAGAATAATGTTTTTTGTTGAGTTGGGTTCACTTTATCAAGTTTTAGGACTTAGATGAAGATGTGATCGCATTTTAGATCGAATTTATGCAGATATACAGAAAATTCTAAAGGGTTCACATACTTTTTCTTGCAACTGTATATAAAAGATGGCTAAATATGCATTTAGAAAGTTGTGTTATTTGTAATGTTTCATCTGCTTGATTTTAAGAACTATACTTCCTTTGACACAGAAAGCTAGAGCTTTTAATAGTTTTCATAAGTTTAAACTAAGCAATTGTCAAAATGTTGTCTTAAATACTGTGAAAATGTTATATGTGGATGTCTTGCTTATTGATTTAATTCTCTAAGACCTATATGGTTGTTCAACTATTTTTTAAGAACAATTTCCGCCCTGTTTGGTGTCGCCAGTTGTCACTTGTACCCATGCAAGGGGCAGTGCAACCTAGTATGGACATGCCTCCAATGCATTCACGCATGAGCCACTGAGCCAGTAACTTTTATATTCTGCAAGCTACTCTTTACTACAGAAGAGCTAATGTTAGAACAGACTGGGGGAGAACTGCATCTATCACAGAAAACAACTTCCAATATGCTTCGTTTTGGCTCTCAACAAGGAAATGTATATAAAATAAATAAAATGTGCTTCATTTAGCTGTAGGCTATGGACAATTGGCTGTCATAAAAATGATCAAACTATACTATATTTGTATTAAAACTTTCACTTTCAAGACCTTTGACAGTACATAACTGTCTGGAGCTTAGTGTTAGTGTCTGTATATGACTGTCTATTATATATTAAGCTTTCCACCTAGAAACAGTGAATTGTAAAGGCTTCCTTGTATTATCATGTGTCGTACATGAATTGCATTGCTATAGTTTAAAGATCTCAAAGTGCATTACAACGAAGGAAGAGGGGTGATTCACATCAACCACCACCTAGGTGATGCACAGCAGCCATTTTAAGCAAAACACTGACTGCATATGGATAGGGGCACAACGTGGTCATATCACTGCTTTTCATGTGAAAGTGGAGAGAAGTAGTGCCACAACATTGAATGGTTTGCATTTACATTTACTATTGTGTGGCTTGGAATATTGCCATTTCTTCTCATTACAGTGTACACAGATGACTACTTTGCCAATAATGTTCATAGCAGAATAGTTTTGTGCTTTTTTATAATTCCTGATGTACAGCAATTCACCATAAATGTCAAGTAAGAAACGCAACACTGGATTACTTTTATTTTACCATGGAAGACCTTTCATAGACAGCATACAGGTATGTATGATATTAAATTAGATGATAGGCCTATGTATAATTGAAAAGTTTTAAATGCAAACAGACAGAATATACAGCAATGGGCACATATTACTGTTTCTCTACATACTATCTAATGGAAAAACTTTGGCTAATGTGTTTACCTTAGAAAGGTTAAACAGATCAAACAGGCAGATATTAAGCCCAGGCCTTAGTTTTACAAGACCTCTGGCTTCATTTATAAAAATGTTCTCAGATTTAAACTTTAAAAGTAATCCTAAAAGCATTTCCAAAGTGCTTGATTTATAAAAAATAACAGACCGAAAAAGGTTGCTTACGTTGGTTTAAAGTGGCATATCTGCGTCTTACGCAGTCGTGATATATAAATCTCGAATGACCTTCAGTTTGGACCCCAATAATACAAGTGCAGGGGCAGCCATGATTGCATAATAGTTTTCTCAGGTAGCACACTATAAGACATTTTATCATGTCTTAAATAAAACACACCTGGAATTGATCAAGATTTTTGTACTCTTCATGGTTAAAATTAATTATCATTTAAATGTTATTCTTAAAGTGCACACAACCCACTTCAGGGATTCACGTGCAGCCCTTAAACATGCAGTACCTCCAGAAGGTAATTAACTTTCGTCTCATGTAAACTTTACCTTAAGATATGGTCATATCATCGTCGAAGCGGGATTTTTATAAATAGCTACTTGGGCATTTCTGCGGGAGACACCATTTAAGATAATATTTGATGGTAAGACCAAGGAGGCCCCTTTCTATGGCATAGAGATCACCAGGGCCCTCCACAGTTTACATAAAATGTCTGCTAAATGAGAGATGCTGTGAAAATAAAAATGGTTAAAAATGGCACTCCTTGGGTAAACATTTCCATGATCTGTTTAACGCATTCTTTCCGGTAAGTGCAACTAGATTAAATATACATTCCACTTAAGCCTGTATATGTGCCATTGTCCTGTTAGATATGAACAGATAAAGTACAAAGTAACGTGACAATTCCTCTGGACATCTCTCTGAGTCTAATGGAATATAAGTGAGTATCTAATTAGCATTTGCCTCTGTCTTTAAACAATTATGAATTGTACTCATTAGGAGACTGTGAAATATATTGTTTAGACCTTGACAGATGCTTATTTCTAATTTAAAAAATAGATTTTTTTGTTGCTCTTCATGAAGATGGTTCTGAGAATGTCTGAGCCACATTCCAAAGACATAAAGAGAAGGTCAGTCAAGAATTGCACGGTTCCAGTTCAGGTTTAGTTATTGGCCATGTCTGATGACTCTGGACTCTGTGAAAGGATAGTGTACAGTATTCAGTTTCTGGCCCTCAAAAACATTTGTCTCTTACAATTTTGTAAATCTATCCTGACATCTAGTGACCAAATATGAGAGCAAAAAGAGATAAGGTACCGTATGTACAAAGCTTCTGAGAATTGCTCCTATGGATCACATTTGAGTGTGTTATAATGCTACTGAAATGAACAATTAGCATGGAGTCAATGACATTTACATTACATTTTAGTCATTTGGCAGACGCTCTTATCCAGAGCGACAAGAGCGTCTGCCAAATGACTAAAATGAGGAGTCAAAAATAATTCAATGAGTACAAGGAAATTGAATCATGGTACAAACATGGATAACCAGGTTTCATTTTGTGTATGAAATTGTACTAAATGAATCTCAGTTTGGATATAAACTAGTTACAGTTTTTTACGATTGCTTTGACTCATTTTGTACAACAGAGTTTCAATGTGCAAAACTCAACACAGAATGCTATACTGCTCATTTTGGGTTCAAAATGTAATATAGCATGCAAAATAAAAATAGCAGTGTCAAATCAGAGAATATTATATGTAAAAGTTTATCAAAGCACCAGAACATTAGATATTTCAGACAATGAAGTTAAATCATTGCTGCATTTTCTGTTACGTATCTGTGTACGGGACGAACCCAAGTGCAACGACCAGGAGACAGAATTTCACAAAAGATGGTATTTAATAATTTAAGTGTTGGGGTAGTCCCAACACTGTACAGGAAAGGCAACACACACACAGAATTAGGAGATCTTGCGCCTGGAAGCCCGGGGCGGGCTGCTCCAAGCCGGAGCTGGACTGGAGGTTCTGGAACGGGCTGTTCCAAACCGGAACTGGACTGGACTGGAACTGGACCGGGTGGTCCACACGGGAAACAGGTACTGGAACGGAATTGTCCCAAACCGGAACTGGACTGGACTGAACTGGACCGGGAGGTCCACACGGGTACAGGTACTGGAACGGAATGTTCCAAACCGAAACTGGACTGGACTGGACTGGACCGGGAGGTCCACACGGGTACAGGTACTGGAACGGAATGTTCCAAACCGGAACTGGACTTGAGCGAGTGCCTGTAACACTCACGCCGGGACTGGACTGGAACTGGCAGGGGAGCGACTCACTACGGCAGGGCAGGACTGGACCGGGCTGACTGCACCGGTATAGAAAAACAAAAACAGAGGAGGGTTAGTGCAAGGGAAGGCACGGGAAAGACCGGGAGGTTCTCACGGAGGTGAAGGGTTTGGAAGTCGGGAGGTTTTGCGGAAGCACGGCAGGGCAGAGTGGTGTGGCGTAGCTGCGGTAGGTCCGGAGGTAGCTGACCGTCTCCAGAGCTCCAGGAGCCGGCGCCGAAGAACTGGGTGGTTTCCTCGGTCGGACAGGAACAACTGGAGGGTAGCCAGGTAGCGAATCACCCCGGAGCCTACACGCGCTGGAGGTGGAGGTACCGCAACACACACAAACAAACACGGGGAAAACAAACACTGCCACGGGAGATAGGGAGCAGGGTTGGATGGAGGAGAAGGGAAACAAGTTAGCAAACACAATAATGACAGGAATTGTGCGGGAGGTAAACTACCAGACTGTAGTTTGCAAGGGACTATACGCTGTACGGGAAACACATTCCACAAACACGCGAATAGTTTACACGGGGAGACCAGTTAACGAGTCAAGCACTACACCAAGTGATGATAGTTAACGAACTGGCGCCGACTGGCAGCCAGCCGAAAGACTATATAGGGCTAACTAATGTGACAAAATACGAAACAGGTGTGAACATAAACCGGGAGTGATTACAAGACACCAGGTGAGAAAATGCATGCAACGAGGGGGAGGGAGTGAAAGGCGGAAGTAAACCAAAATAACCAGACGAACAAGACAGGGAAGGACATGCCTAGTCCGCGGCAGAGGGGAAAACACGGACAAAGGGATCCAACATGACACGGAGGGAAAACAGGAAAACACGGAAAACGGACAGGAAGGGAGCGGAACATTACAGTACCCCCCCCTCAACGTACGCCACCTGGCGTACCTGGCGGCCTGGTCTTGAATGGGAAGCGACTGTGGAAATCCTGGATTAAAGTTTGATCCAGGATGAGGCCCTTGTGGAGCCATGACCGCTCCTCAGGGCCATACCCCTCCCAGTCCACGAGGTATTGGAAGCCCCGACCCTTACGGCGGATGTCAATGATGCGGTCCACCGTATAGGCCGGGGCGTTGTTGATGACCCGGACAGGAGGAGGAGGGAGGGTAGGGGCACTGAGGGGGCTGGAGGCGACAGGCTTGACTTGGGAGACATGAAAAACGGGGGTAAACTTTGAGGGAGGCAGGGAGGGAGAGCTTGACAGAAACAGGGTTAACAAGACGTACAACAGGGAAGGGACCAATGAACCGGGGCCGAAGTTTTTTAGAGGAGGAGGGAAGGGAAATGTTAGACGTGGACAACCAGACCTGCTGACCGGCCCTGTATTTGGGGGCTGCGGTCCTGTGCAGGTCCGCCAGACGCTGGGACCGGGAATTGGAACGTAGGAGTGCGGTGCGTGTAAGCCTCCAAATGCGCTTGCATTTGAGGATGTGGGCCCTGACAGAGGGGACTGCTACCTCGGCCTCCTGGACCGACAGGAGAGGGGGTTGGTACCCTAACGAACACTCGAAAGGGGATAACCCGGTGGAGGTACTCTTAAGGGAGTTGTGAGAGTACTCCACCCAGGGAAGGAAACGGCTCCAGGAGGCGGGGTTGCGAGCCGTGACGCACCGCAGGGCGGCCCCCAGGTCCTGGTTCGCCCTCTCTGCCTGGCCGTTCGACTGGGGATGGAAGCCAGACGAAAGACTGGCCGAGGCCCCCAGGGCTACACAGAACGCCTTCCAGACCTGGGAGGAGAATTGGGGCCCACGATCCGACACGATATCGGAAGGGATCCCGTGCAGCCTGACCACATGTACCACCAGGAGCTCCGCCGTTTCGAGGGCGGACGGGAGCTTGGGGAGGGGAATAAAGTGAGCCGCCTTGGAGAACCGATCCACAATTGTCAAAATGACAGAGTTGCCATCTGACAACGGCAGACCGGTTACGAAGTCCACCCCAATGTGGCTCCAAGGACGGCCCGGGACAGGGAGGGGAAGGAGATGACCAGAGGGAGGCTGGTGGGAAGCCTTGCTCCTGGCGCATACAGAGCAGGCCAGAACAAAGGCACGGGTATCCTCCTTGAGGGTGGGCCACCAAAAGCTCCTCCTGACGAGGGCGGTCGTCCTGGCAACACCTGGGTGACACGCCAGGCAGGAGGCGTGAACCCACTCAAGGACCTGGGAGCGGACGGAGTCGGGAACAAACAGGGCAGGGTTAGGGTTATTACGGGGGTCAGGGTGGGAGGTCTGGGCGGACCTCACGATTTCCTCAATCCTCCAGGAGACCGCAGCCACCATACAGGACGCTGGGAGAATGGTTTCGGGGTCAGCAGGACTGGAGGGAAGGGAAAACACACGGGATAAGGCATCTGCCTTAATATTGCGGGAACCGGGGCGATAGGACAAAGAAAAATTAAACCGGGCAAAGAAAAGTGACCACCTAGCCTGTCTGGCATTCAGCCTCTTGGCAGATCTTAAATAAATTAAATTTTGGTGGTCAGTCAAAACAACAAAGGGGGTACCTGCCCCCTCCAGCCAGTGGCGCCACTCCTCAAGAGCCAGCTTAATGGCAAGAAGTTCCCGATCCCCGACATCATAATTCTGCTCAGCGGAGGACAGCCTCCGGGAGAAAAAGGCACAGGGATGGAGCTTGTTGTCTAAGGCGGCACGTTGGGACAGAATGGCCCCCACGCCGGTGTCGGAGGCGTCCACCTCGATCGTAAACTGACGGGAGGGATCAGGGTGGCAAAGGATAGGGGCTGAGGAAAACCGCGTTTTGAGTTGCTCAAAAGCACGCTGAGCTTCGGGATTCCAACAGAAAGAAAAAGTGGTGGAGGTAAGTTTTGTAAGGGGGGCAGCAATGACACTGTAATTTCGGATAAAACGACGATAAAAATTAGCAAAACCAAGGAACTGTTGTAGCAGCTTACGAGAGGTGGGTTGGGGCCATTCCGTCACCGCCTTGACTTTGACCGGATCCGCCCGGATACTGCCCTCCTCGATAATAAAGCCGAGGAACGGGACTGAAGAGACGTGGAATGAGCATTTCTCCGCCTTCACGAAGAGCTGGTTCTCGAGGAGCCGCTGGAGAACCTCCCGGACATGGAGAATGTGCTCCTGAGGGGACTTGGAAAAAATTAAAATGTCGTCAATGTAAACGAAAACAGTCTTACCCAACAGGTCTCGCAGGACGTCATTAACCATGCCCTGGAAGACTGCCGGGGCGTTAGTAAGGCCGAAAGGGACCACCAGGTACTCATAGTGGCCCAACGGGGTATTGAAGGCAGTCTTCCACTCATCCCCCTCCCGTATGCGCACCAGGTGGTACGCATTACGGAGGTCGAGTTTAGTAAAAATGACGGCCTGCGAGAGGGGTTCAAAAGCAGTGTTAATGAGGGGGAGAGGATACTTGTTGCGGATAGTGATGGAATTGAGTCCCCGGTAGTCGATGCAGGGCCGTAGTGAGCCGTCCTTTTTCCCCACGAAAAAGAACCCAGCACCAACCGGAGAAGAGGAGGGACGGATGATGCCCGAGGCGAGGGACTCATGGATATATTCCTCCATGGCGAGTTTCTCTGGTCCCGACAGACTGTAGAGACGGCCGGACGGAAGTTTGGCTCCCGCCAGCAGATCGATACAACAGTCGTACGGGCGATGAGGAGGTAGGGACAGAGCACGTGCTTTCGAGAAGGTGCGACTGAGGTCGTGATACTGTTTGGGAACGGTGGACATATCGGGTTCGGGTAGGTTGGTGCTGGGATTCTTGGACCCCGGAGGGGGAAGCGCGGAGCGGAGACAGCTAGCCAGGCAGTGGCCACTCCACGCCAGGATGCGTCCGCCCTGCCAGTCAATGTGTGGGTTATGGAGACGGAGCCAGGTTTGACCTAAAACTATGGTTGACTGTGTGGAGTTGATGAGGAGGAGTTGAATGCTCTCCCGGTGATTGCCAGAGAGGACAAGCTGTAAGGACACGGTGGAGTGGGTCACTAATCCCAAGCTCCGACCGTCTAAGGCGAAGGCAGTAATGGGTGATGGAAGAAGCTCCGTGGGTATGCCGGCCCTCTGGGCGAAGGTGGTGTCCATAAAGTTGGCGTCGGCTCCAGAGTCGATGAGAGCCGACGAAACTAAGGACTTGTCGCTCCACAGGAGAGTGGCCTTGAAGACTAGGCGATTCTGGGCTGCATGGCAGGGTATGATAGGGCTCGTCAGTACGCCTAGTTTACCTGGCGAGCCTATTCTTTTGGGCGGATTGGACACGAGGCGATCTGATGGCCAGGTTTGCCACAGTAGAAGCAAGACCTGGATCGCTGACGGCGTTGGCGCTCCGCAGAGTTGACCGCAACTCTGCCCAGTTGCATGGGCTCCTCTTCGGAGACCCCAGACGCCGCCCTGAATCCAGAAGCAGATGGGTGAGAGCGTATCTGAGGAAGGTGACCGGGATTCCCCCCACGCTCACGGGCCCGGATACGAAGACGGTTGTCGACTGCTATGGCCAGGCTAATAAGGCTATTGAGGGAGGTGGATTCCTCACGGGTGGCTAGTTGGTCTTTGAGCTCCTCGCTGAGTGCCTGGCGGAAAGCCCCCTGAAGGGCGGTGTCGTTCCATCCGGACTCCGCGGCGAGGGTACGGAATTGGATGGCCATCTCTGCGACGCTGCGACCCCCCTGACGGACTTGAAGTAGGCGCTGAGTTGCATCTCGCCCACAGGTAGGGTGGTCAAACACGCGCCGCATCTCGGCGGTGAAGGCAGCGAAGTTGTTGCAGAGCGCGGCTTGGCTATCCCAGATGGATGTAGCCCACTCCAGGGCACCTCCTCCCAGGCTGCTCATGATGAACGCGATCTTACATGGGTCGGAGGCGAAGGAGGAGGGCTGCATCCGGAAGACAATGTCGCATTTCATCAGAAATTCGCGACATTTCCCCAATTCCCCGCGGAATAGCTCAGGATGTTGAACGCGAGGCTCCCGAAATGAAGCGGACACAGGAGGGTCCGCCGGGGGGTCCGGAGCGGGCGGTGTAGGGCCCACTGGAATACGCGGAAGCGGCTGGTGAAGAGACAGCTGAGTAACTTGTTCCGTGATGCCCCTCAGTACTTCCAACACGTCGTCCAGACGACGGCCCTGTTGGTCGCTGACCGCAGTTTGGCAGGAGAAGGCGTGCCGAATCTGCTCCAGGTCGGCTGGGTCCATGTTTTTGGCCAGTTCGTTCTGTTACGTATCTGTGTACGGGACGAACCCAAGTGCAACGACCAGGAGACAGAATTTCACAAAAGATGGTATTTAATAATTTAAGTGTTGGGGTAGTCCCAACACTGTACAGGAAAGGCAACACACACACAGAATTAGGAGATCTTGCGCCTGGAAGCCCGGGGCGGGCTGCTCCAAGCCGGAGCTGGACTGGAGGTTCTGGAACGGGCTGTTCCAAACCGGAACTGGACTGGACTGGAACTGGACCGGGTGGTCCACACGGGAAACAGGTACTGGAACGGAATTGTCCCAAACCGGAACTGGACTGGACTGAACTGGACCGGGAGGTCCACACGGGTACAGGTACTGGAACGGAATGTTCCAAACCGAAACTGGACTGGACTGGACTGGACCGGGAGGTCCACACGGGTACAGGTACTGGAACGGAATGTTCCAAACCGGAACTGGACTTGAGCGAGTGCCTGTAACACTCACGCCGGGACTGGACTGGAACTGGCAGGGGAGCGACTCACTACGGCAGGGCAGGACTGGACCGGGCTGACTGCACCGGTATAGAAAAACAAAAACAGAGGAGGGTTAGTGCAAGGGAAGGCACGGGAAAGACCGGGAGGTTCTCACGGAGGTGAAGGGTTTGGAAGTCGGGAGGTTTTGCGGAAGCACGGCAGGGCAGAGTGGTGTGGCGTAGCTGCGGTAGGTCCGGAGGTAGCTGACCGTCTCCAGAGCTCCAGGAGCCGGCGCCGAAGAACTGGGTGGTTTCCTCGGTCGGACAGGAACAACTGGAGGGTAGCCAGGTAGCGAATCACCCCGGAGCCTACACGCGCTGGAGGTGGAGGTACCGCAACACACACAAACAAACACGGGGAAAACAAACACTGCCACGGGAGATAGGGAGCAGGGTTGGATGGAGGAGAAGGGAAACAAGTTAGCAAACACAATAATGACAGGAATTGTGCGGGAGGTAAACTACCAGACTGTAGTTTGCAAGGGACTATACGCTGTACGGGAAACACATTCCACAAACACGCGAATAGTTTACACGGGGAGACCAGTTAACGAGTCAAGCACTACACCAAGTGATGATAGTTAACGAACTGGCGCCGACTGGCAGCCAGCCGAAAGACTATATAGGGCTAACTAATGTGACAAAATACGAAACAGGTGTGAACATAAACCGGGAGTGATTACAAGACACCAGGTGAGAAAATGCATGCAACGAGGGGGAGGGAGTGAAAGGCGGAAGTAAACCAAAATAACCAGACGAACAAGACAGGGAAGGACATGCCTAGTCCGCGGCAGAGGGGAAAACACGGACAAAGGGATCCAACATGACACGGAGGGAAAACAGGAAAACACGGAAAACGGACAGGAAGGGAGCGGAACATTACAATTTTCAATATACAACAGTCATCATGAAATAATGCTGCCAAACACAAAATCCTTCTGATAAAAAAAGTTTGAAAGTGTTTTTTGGTCATAACGCAAAATGCTATACTCCTAATCTTGGGCTCAAAATCATATATAGCATGCACAATATAAACAACTGAACCAAATTAGATTGTATTTCATGCTAAAGTTTATCATAGTGTCAGAACAGTGGATATGTTCATCGTTGAAGTTTCATTATTGGTGCATTTTCAAATACAATGGTCGTTATCAAATAATGCGGTCAAACACAAAATACTTGTTACCAAAAAAGAATATGCAATGGTCATTTCCTCATAAATACTTGAAATTATGCACAGCAATCATCCCCTGTGATAGACTGCAGTTTTGCACTTGTGTTTTTATGAAAGACAAACAAAATATTAGATTAGATTATATGAAGTTTAATCATTAAAGAAAAATCATACAGTAATGCAGTACTGTAAACTCAACTGTATTGTACAGTAAAAACAAAAACAACAGTAAAAGCAGAAACAGTTACAATAACAACAAACTTTACTGTAAAGTAAAAAAAAACTGCTTCTCTGTGCTTAACCAGCATTTTGCCTCTCCGCTGCATTTGGCCACAGAATTTTGTTGACGTCGCATCTGATGTCTTCGTTGGCAGACAGCGCTGGTAAAATCTTTGAGTGCCTTATCCACCCCTGACACTGCTGGGCTGTAATGTCATCGCATGCCTCATCCATGGCCTGAAGGAGCGTTTCCTGCTCATATGGACACCTATCGTATACCGTCCTTCCACCAGGCCGAGAAAAACTCCTTGATGGGGTTCAGAAAGGGGGAGTAAGGTGGAAGGAATTGGAATCGGAACTATGGATGGGCTGTAAACCAGTCTTGCACAGCCAATGCACGATAGAAGTTTACATTATCCCAGACAATGATGAACACCATCTGAGCATTTGGCTGTACGAGACAGTTGTACAGCCCATCTAGAAAATGTATGAGGTGCATGGAGTTGTACTATGCCCCCAGCAGAGGGTCAGGCTCACCAATCAGGGATGGATGTGTGTGGGCCTGCCCAATGGTCTCAGGGCTGGGTCTAGGCAAACTAGGCATGTACAGTACCTATTACCTATATACTGTATATTTACTGTACATGGTCCACGACCATGACCACGACCATGATCCTGTCCTTCGTTACCAACCTCAACCTCACTGACCTGCTCCATGTTGTCAGAAACTGCCATTCAGATTTCTAAGCAGCCTTTTATGTAGTGGTGAAGATATTATCAATTGTGTTGCAATGCTACTCATCTGGGCAAGGTTGTTGGAAGTACTGAGACATGACTACAAACACCTGTTGAATTGATTTAGTGATCTGCATTTGTAGTAATAAACATTTGAACATTGTTGTAATATTAGGTGGCTGTATTCTGAGAATGGAGCATATGATTTAGAGTTTGGCACTTTGTATTACAGTTTTTCTCAATTGTTTACACACAAAAACTGGAACTTATGACACAATGACCACAACCTGTAACTCATGTGCCAACTCCCTAAACCAATTCTGCTGAACTATAAACACATTTCCTGCTGTAGACCCAGATTTCAATTCTAAACCACACTTTCTTCAAAACACTACACGCAATTATCTGCTTTAGACCCAGATTTCAATTCTAAACCACACTTTCTTCAAAACACTACACACAATACTCTCTATTTTGCACACTCTTCATCAATGCCAAATCTCCTTGTGTTCAGACAGAACACACTGCCATTCAAATGGCAAAACTTCCATTTCCAAGGCCGTTGTGCAATTTCCAATCAAAGCTTGAGCAATATAAGGGCCACAGGTGAGCTCCTGGTTAGGAGAACAATGGATGGCAACATTGAAGTGAGAGGTGATCAGAGAGGCAGAGGAGTGAGAGTAAGAGGAGGACGAGGAGGAGGAGGACGAGGAGGAGGAAGAGGAGGACGAGGAGGAGGCATGTGGCGATATAGCTCCTGAGGCATTTCAGGGCTGGATTCGCCATACTAGGCGATACTTCCCCCGCTGCTTGGCCAGAGAGAACATAGCCTGTGATGTCGATGAGGTCCTGTGGCCAGACAGGAACCGAAGACAGGATGCAGCCTAGTTTTTTTGTCCTTTTTTATTTTACATTTTTCTTTCTTTTTTTGTTGACTGTACTGGCCTATTTTCTATTGTTTGTTCTGTGCAAATCATTTACACATCCAGTTGTGTCTGCTGTGATGTATAGGCTACAGCACTTTTGGAAAAAATAAAGAAATATTTTTGTTGTTACTGTATATTTGTGTATTGTTTTATATTTGAGTAAAAACATTATACAGTAATATTTTACAACAGGAGTAAGCGTACAGTAACACTGAACATGAAAAGGCATAATGCTCCTGATAAGGCCTTCATACTGATGTTTTCCCATTCATAGTAGTGTTTTCCATTCAGCACATCAGTGTTCAATGGTTCTTAGAAATGTCTACTCATATGATGGTCTGTGTGTGTCATTTGAACACAAACTACCATTTTGAGGAGACATAACATTGTTTTGAAAGCAAAGTAGCATTTTGCAGGAGATATGTAGGGTTTTGCATTTTGTGTGTGTGGTTTTTGGATTTGTGTTTAGAGTTTTGAGAAAATGAGGTATGCTTTCAAAAAATGTGTGTAAGCAATTGAGAAAAACTGTAACAGTTTTGCACTTTGTATGTCAGCATAGGATGTAGTGTCCTAAGGTAAGGATTCTGCAAGTCAGTTTAGCACTTTGCGTTAACAATTTTACACTTTGTATGTCATCATAGGATGTAGTGACTTAAGGTAAGAATTCTGCAAGACAGTTTAGCACTTTGCGTTAACAGTTTTACACTTTGTATGCCAGCATAGGATGTAGTGTCTTAGAGTATGAATTTTGAAAGTCAGTTTGGCACTTTGCATTTTGAGTTTTGTACATCGAAATTCTGCTGTGCAAAATGAGTCAAAGCAATCGTAAAAAACTGTAACAGTTTTGCACTTTGTATGTCAGCATAGGATGTAGTGTCTTAAGGTAAGAATTCTGCAAGTCAGTTTAGCACTTTGCGTTAACAGTTTTACACTTTGTATGTCATCGTAGGATGTAGTGTCTTAAGGTAAGAATTCTGCAAGTCAGTTTAGCACTTTGCGTTAACAGTTTTACACTTTGTATGTCAGCATAGGATGTAGTGTCTTAGAGTATGAATTTTGAAAGTCAGTTTGGCACTTTGCATTGTGAGTTTTGTACATTGAAATTCTGCTGTGCAAAATCAGTCAGAGCAATCGTAAAAAAACTGTAACAGTTTTGCACTTTGTATGTCAGCATAGGATGTACTGTCCTAAGGTAAGAATTCTGCAAGTCAATTTAGCACTTTGCGTTAACAGTTTTACACTTTGTATGTCAGCATAGGATGTAGTGTCTTAGAGTATGAATTTTGAAAGTCAGTTTGGCACTTTGCATTAACAGTTTTACACTTTGTATGCCAGCATAGGATGTAGTGTCTTAGAGTATGAATTTTGAAAGTCAGTTTGGCACTTTGCATTTTGAGTTTTGTACATCGAAATTCTGCTGTGCAAAATGAGTCAAAGCAATCGTAAAAAACTGTAACAGTTTTGCACTTTGTATGTCAGCATAGGATGTAGTGTCTTAAGGTAAGAATTCTGCAAGTCAGTTTAGCACTTTGCGTTAACAGTTTTGCACTTTGTATGTCAGCATAGGATGTAGTGACTTAAGGTAAGAATTCTGCAAGTCAGTTTAGCACTTTGCATTAACAGTTTTACACTTTGTATTTCAGCATAGGATGTAGTGTCTTAGAGTATGAATTTTGAAAGTCAGTTTGGCACTTTGCATTTTGAGTTTTGTACATTGAAATTCTGCTGTGCAAAATGAGTCAAAGCAATCGTAAAAAACTGTAAAAGTTTTGCACTTTGTATGTCAGCATAGGATGTAGTGACTTAAGGTAAGAATTCTGCAAGTCAGTTTAGCACTTTGCATTAACAGTTTTACACTTTGTATGCCAGCATAGGATGTAGTGTCTTAGAGTATGAATTTTGAAAGTCAGTTTGGCACTTTGCATTTTGAGTTTTGTACATTGAAATTCTGCTGTGCAAAATGAGTCAAAGCAATCGTAAAAAACTGTAACAGTTTTGCACTTTGTATGTCAGCATAGGATGTACTGTCCTAAGGTAAGAATTCTGCAAGTCAATTTAGCACTTTGCGTTAACAGTTTTACACTTTGTATGTCAGCATAGGATGTAGTGTCTTAGAGTATGAATTTTGAAAGTCAGTTTGGCACTTTGCATTTTGAGTTTTGTACATTGAAATTCTGCTGTGCAAAATGAGTCAAAGCAATCGTAAAAAACTGTAACAGTTTTGCACTTTGTATGTCAGCATAGGATGTAGTGACTTAAGGTAAGAATTCTGCAAGTCAGTTTAGCACTTTGCATTAACAGTTTTACACTTTGTATGCCAGCATAGGATGTAGTGTCTTAGAGTATGAATTTTGAAAGTCAGTTTGGCACTTTGCATTTTGAGTTTTGTACATTGAAATTCTGTGCAAAATCAGTCAAAGCAATCGTAAAAAACTGTAACAGTTTTGCACTTTGTATGTCAGCATAGGATGTACTGTCCTAAGGTAAGAATTCTGCAAGTCAATTTAGCACTTTGCGTTAACAGTTTTACACTTTGTATGTCATCGTAGGATGTAGTGTCTTAGAGTATGAATTTTGAAAGTCAGTTTAGCACTTTGCGTTAACAGTTTTACACTTTGTATGTCAGCATAGGATGTAGTGTCTTAGAGTATGAATTTTGAAAGTCAGTTTGGCACTTTGCATTTTGAGTTTTGTACATTGAAATTCTGCTGTGCAAAATGAGTCAAAGCAATCGTAAAAAACTGTAACAGTTTTGCACTTTGTATACCAGCATAGGATGTAGTGTCTTAGAGTATGAATTTTGAAAGTCAGTTTGGCACTTTGCATTTTGAGTTTTGTACATCGAAATTCTGCTGTGCAAAATGAGTCAAAGCAATCGTAAAAAACTGTAACAGTTTTGCACTTTGTATGTCAGCATAGGATGTAGTGTCCTAAGGTAAGAATTCTGCAAGTCAGTTTAGCACTTTGAGTGAACAGTTTTACACTTTGTATGCCAGCATAGGATGTAGTGTCTTAGAGTATGAATTTTGAAAGTCAGTTTGGCACTTTGCATTTTGAGTTTTGTACATTGAAATTCTGCTGTGCAAAATGAGTCAAAGCAATCGTAAAAAACTGTAATATCAACGCATGTGAGAATTATGAGTAAGAATGCATAAACCTACTGGCTAACTGTTTTGTGTGGTCTCTTAACTTCATGGAATGAAATTACAGTTTTTTACGATTACTTTGACTGATTTTGCACAGCAGAATTTCAATGTACAAAACTCAAAATGCAAAGTGCCAAACTGACTTTCAAAATTCATACTCTAAGACACTACATCCTATGCTGACATACAAAGTGTAAAACTGTTAACGCAAAGTGCTAAACTGACTTGCAGAATTTTTACCCTAAGACACTACATCCTATGCTGACATACAAAGTGCAAAACTGTTAATACAAAGTGCCAAACTCTAAATCATATGCTCCATTCTCAGAATACAGCCACCTAATATTACAACAATGTTCAAATGCTTATTATTACAAATGCAGATCACTAAATCAATTCAACAGGTCTTTGTAGTCATGTCTCAGTACTTCCAACAACCTTGCCCAGGTGAGTAGCATTGCAACACAATTGATAATCTCTTCACCACTACATAAAAGGCTACTTAGAAACCTGAATGGCAGTTTCTGACAACATGGAGCAGGTCAGTGAGGTTGAGGTTGGTAACGAAGGACAGGATCATGGACAGGGTCGTGGTCGTGGTCATGATCGTGGTCATGGTCGTGGACCATGTACAGTAAATATACAGTATATAGGTAATAGGTACTGTACATGCCTAGTTTGCCTAGACCCGGCCCTGAGACCATTGGGCAGGCCCACACACATCCCTGATTGGTCAACCTGACCCTCTGCTGGGGGCATACAACTCCGTGCGCCTCATACATTTTCTGGATGGGCTGTACAACCGTCTCGTGCAGCCAAATGCTCAGATGGTGTTCATCATTGTCTGGGACAATGTAAACGTCCATTGTGCGTTGGCTGTGCAAGACTGGTTTACAGCCCATCCAGAGTTCCGATTCCAATTCCTTCCACCTTACTCCCCCTTTCTGAACCCCATCAAGGAGTTTTTCTCGGCCTGGAGGTGGAAGGTATACAATAGGTGTCCATATGAGCAGGAAATGCTCCTTCAGGCCAAGGATGAGGCATGCGATGACATTACAACCCAGCAGTGTCGGGTGGATAAGGCACTCTAAAATATTTTACCAGCGCTGTCTTGCCAATGAAGACATCAGATGCGACGTCGACAAAATTCTGTGGCCAAATGCAGCGGAGAGGCAAAATGCTGCTTAAGCACCAATAAGCAGTTTTGTTTTTACTTTACAGTAAAGTTTTGTTGTTACTATAACTGTTTTTGCTTTTACTGTTGTTTTTGTTTTTACTGTACAATACAGTTGAGTTTACAGTACTGCATTACTGTATGATTTTTCTTTAATGATTAAACTTCATATAATCTAATCTAATATTTTGTTTGTCTTTCATAAAAACACAAGCGCAAAACTGCATTCTATCACAGGGGATGATTGCTGTACATAATTTCAAGTACTTATGAGGAAATGACCATGCATTGTCTTTTTTGGTAATAAGTATTCTGTGTTTGACCGCATTATTTGATAATGACCATTGTATTTGAAAATGCACCAATAATTAAACTTCAACGATGAACATATCCACTGTTCTGACACTATGATAAACTTTAGCATGAAATACAATCTAATTTGGTTCAGTTGTTTCTATTGTGCATGCTATATATGATTTTGAGCTCAAGATTAGGAGTATAGCATTTTGCGTTATGACCAAAGAACACTTTCAAACTCTTTTTTTATCAGAAGGATTTTGTGTTCGGCAGCATTATTTCATGATGACTGTTGTATATTGAAAATGCAGCAATGATTTAACTTCATTGTTTGAAATATCTAATGTTCTGGTGCTGTGATAAACTTTTGCATATAATATTCTCGGATTTGACACTGGTATTTTTATTTTGCATGCTATATTACATTTTGAACCCAAAATGAGCAGTATAGCATTCTGTGTTAAGAGTTTTGCACGTTGAAACTCTGTTGTGCAAAATGAGTCAAAGCAATCGTAAAAAACTAATACTTGAATACTTTGGAGGCTACAGAATATTTAGACATATCTCGTATTCTTACTTCAAGGAATAGGAGTAAATCTCCAAAGTTCTTAGAATTCTCACACTTTTTGTCCTGAATTTTTAATCATGGTGGCTTTATACATTTGCCCCTTCTAATTTAGCTGGTTTTTAAATGTCAAACAAGTTTAGATTTTTTTAATTATTACACGAAAGTTATATTGATACACTCTTGCATGCTTACAATAATCTTAATTTATTGCATATTTATTGTGCATTTTATTTTAGTGCAAGTCTGCATTTCTATCAACTGTCAACAAGAGGTGTAGTTGTCAGGATTCTTTCAGGTCAAGCTTGAAGTTTTTTTAATTTATTTTATGTTACCCCACTAGATGGCGATAGGTAATTAAATTAAACTGCTGGATACCTTTGAACAAGGTTCATTTCTCTGCAGGTTTTCTTACAGACCTAACATGTCAAGTTCAGATACTTACACCACATGCAGATTTACCGGTTTCATTTGCAAGGATTAAAATTCTATTTGTAATCATGCGATTGGTCTGCCAATCTGCACAGCAGCAGGTTGTTATATCATATTATCGGTGTTGTGTAAACACACACATTGAAAGTTCTCATCTGGCTGTATATACTGCCAGTTTCATAACTCAAGAACTAATAAAGTTCATTATAAACCCCAAATTATAAAACCATAATGCTTACTGGTAAATAGAAAATAGACACATTGTTTTCAGGGAAATCCCACAGATGTGGTTCTATTGCTTGGGTATTGCGCCTCATATGAAGCAAAGGGGAGGCTCCCACTCCATGGAATGACTCTCCTGCCACCTGTTCAGTAACTTGTGTCTGCTCATTGTTCTCAATGTCCTGCTTCCAAAATGAGCAAATTTCACCACTTGAATGCAATAACATGTAAAACAATAAGCATAGTGAGCATCTGAGTTTAAAAGGATAAGCGTCAACAAAGAGAAATCTTGAGGGCATTACAGTGCCCCTTTAACGACGTATAGCTGGATCCAGGCTGGCTCATGATACCATAAAAATGCACAGCGGTGTTTTTTGATCCCATCGAGCATTTTAAAGTACACCAAAGTTTTAACCTTTTCCACCCTTGGTTAAAGTGCTTGCACTGCCCAAGTTTCCTTTCCGACAGGTCAAGGATGCCCATTCCATTATTTTCCACCAAACCAACTCATCCCACTTGCCTGAGGCTTGATTACATATCCAAGCAGTCAATAATGGTGTGGTTTACTGTCCAAAACCCATGCACTCTTTCCCATCATCCCTTGCCTACAGCGTTTCAGGGGCTATCTAGAAATATGTCACCCAAAGTAAATGCTGTCAAACCTGCCTTTCAGAAGTTCGGGCTGGCGCGTTCTTCAGGGGCCCAAAAGCAACCCTGAAGTACTGTCACCTGACGGCAGCTGAAATGAGTAATGTAGTGTATTTCTGAGGTACCTATTACCCTGTTTGAGAGTGCCTTTGTGACATTCCTTCCCTAGATGTGAACACGGCGAAGTCAGCCAGTGAGGTTCGCATATAGTTGTTGCAGTGTCGCTGCCAGCAGCTCACCCAGACTATTTTGTCACAGAACAGTCTGGCCTTGGCAATGGGACTGTTCTGCACTGTCCTATTTCAGTAGAATGGCTTTGTAACCTATATCAGATCAAAAACGTCTACAACGTAAAAAAGCCAAGTTACTCACGCATAGCCTACATAGCGCTGTCTATAAGTCCTTAATTCCAACTTGCAAAAACTAGGCGTGCCTTTACATGTATTGATATCTGACTAGTTTTTGCAAGTTGGAATTAAAGACTTATAGACAGTTCTATGTAGGCTATGTGTGAGTAACTTGGCTTTTTTTTACGTCGTAGATGTTTTTGATCTGATATCACCTCTCTTTAATTGCTAACTAATGATGAATAATGCATGAAGATAAACATGGAGAGAGACATGCATTCCAAAGAAATGCATGCAGACATTCGTGTAACCATAACACCCTCTATTGACAAGAATGAGAACAGTGATCCTATTACAGACAGCACACAATTACAGTAAAAGAGTTTGTAGATGAGCAGAATTTAATGTGTAATGAAATACAATGAGCTATGGATCATGAAGAAGCATGTAAATTAATTAACCAAGTCTATATGGAAACATGCAAACACATTCTAGCTGAAAAACATACAGCATAAATAGCTAGTACAGCCTAAATAGTTTGCATCAGTAAAATATGGAAATACAGTTTTAAAATAGGGCTATTAGTATTCTATAGAAAATTAAATACATTTAACATTAGGCTATTCGACACTGGATTGCCGGATGCGTAACTCCAACCTTCCATGTCTACGAGCTAGCGAGCGAGTTAGTGAGTTCATAAGCACAGCAGAATTCCTTCGCAGTTTTTTTCCCGGTAGTGTAGAACGTTACCTGCGGGAAATGTTTTGGTACCGGACAGCTAGGTTTAGTTTAGTTTTCTGTAGTGCAATGAATATAGGCTATAAGGCATGTTGATTCGCTTCGTAGTAGCCTAGCTTCCTGACTAGAAGCAGACTGACGTTTCTCTGGCAACAGTACCGGTGGCTAACAAGCTTAATTGGACAACGCATATTTCCCAGGAATCTTAGCCAGAAAGAAAACAATAGGTACTACTAAGAAAGTACATACCAGAGATCATTCTTCTTATTATTATTATAATTATTATTAAAAGTGTTTGCAGTAAGCTACATTATCTGCAGAGTAGCGTAGACTACAGCCACATTCGGAGGCTCTTGTTTTTTTGTTTTTAAAGTGACTAACCGTGAATCAGATTGGGGGGAATTGGTGGTTTATAAATCTGATCTCTTAAAGGATTGCAGCTTAAAGGAGGCTATCATCAATTCTTAATGTAGGCTATTATCGTAAATTCTTAATTTTCCTAGTAGTTAATTTTATGGTGACATTGTGTTATGTGTGAAAAGGATAAAGTGAACAGAGCTGAAGTGAAGAAATTAATGAACAAAGAAATGTTGGCCGAGGCAAGGGTACGTTGAGGTTCGGTTTCCACAGTCAGTCAGTCATGACCGCAAGAGGAGAGCGTAACACCCTCCCCAAACCAGACAAGAGCGAGCGTCCGGTTTGGGGAGGGTGTGATATAGTACAAGTGAAATACAAGTGAAACAGTTAATATTGGAAACCTCTTTTGCCTTTGCAATAAAAATACGTTAATGTGTTAATGTGAAAATAATAACAGTCTAATAAATGAAAAGTACTTAACAGTTGCACATTGTTTTTGTGGAAAATAAGCATGTGCCCTGCTAGGCTCGAACTCACAATCCCCTGTGCAAGAGACATCAACTCTGACCATTAGGCCACAGTAGCTTCTTGGAAAGCATGAAGCCATTAGCTATATTAACATTGAAAAACATTAGTATGAAGCGTTTTTATTGGGCGATAAGCTTGATGAGCAGGTATACGGACCATACCCTCAAAGAATAATTCTTCCCATTGGATAACATTGTGACCACAATTACCATAGACTCTCAGCCCTTAAAAACAGTAACTTCTGTATGTTCTGACCTCATGTAACCACACAGCATTCAGATACAACTTCACACATCCACACAATAAAGCCCCAAACTTGGGTTATTTTGCCATTTTTCTCTTTCTTCTTCCTATTTTTCCTGCCAAACTGCCTGCCTCCATCGCGATGTTATCCAATGGGGAGAATTATTCTTTGAGGGTATGGTCCGTATACCTGCTCATCAAGCTTATCGCCCAATAATAACACTTCATACTAATGTTTTTTAATGTCAATATAGGTAATGGCTTCACTCTTTCCAAGAAGATTCTGCAGCCTATGGTCAGAGTTGCTGTCTCTGACATAGAGGATTGTGGGTTTGAGCCCAGCAGGGCACATGCTTATTTTCCATTAAAACAATGTGCAACTGTTAAGTACCTTTCATACACTGTTATTATTTTCACATTAACACATTACCGTATTTTTATTGCAAAGGCAAAAGAGGTTTCCAATATTAACTGTTCAATGTTTCACTTGTATTTCACTTGTACTATATCACACCCTCCCCAAACCCTCGCTCTTGTCTGGTTTGGGGAGGGTGTTGTTACGCTATGCTCTTGCGGTCATGACTGACTGAAGTCCGAACCTCAACGTACCCTTGCCTTGGCCGACATTTCTTTATTCATTCATTTCTTCACTTCAGCTCTGTTCACTTTATCCTTTTCACACATAAAACAATGTCACCATAAAATTAACTACTAGGAAAATTAAGAATTTATGATAATACATTAAGAATCGACGATAGCCTACTATAAGCTGCAATCCCTTAAGACATCGGATTTATAAACCTCCAATTCCCCAAGCATATCCTGATTCATGGTTAGTCACCTTAAAAAAATTACTATAGCCTCCGAATATTGCTCTAGTCTACGCTACTCTGCAGACAATGTAGCTTACTGCAAACACTTTTAATTATAATAATAAGAAGAAGAATCTCTGGTAAGCTACTTTCTTAGTAGTATCTATTGTTTTCTTTCTGGCTAAGATGGTTAGCGTCAAGCCTTAATATTGCAAGACGTGGGTTCGTACCTCGCCTGGTTGATATTAAAGTGTAATTTCATTTTGGACTCAAACAGTGTGCACATGTTCTGGTTTTCTCATGCAAGAACGTTTTTTTATTGCAAAGGCAAAGACACGTTTACAATATTAACTGTTCACTTGTAGCCTGTTAGTTAAACAATTCAGTCATTGGACACCACGACAGTAATGCAATAGGTTAGCTAACGTTATGGGAACAGGCATCCCATGGCCATTTGTCAAGCAAAGAAAAAGGTTTCAACGCAGAATATCATCTGGTTAACATTGTGTTCTTGCATTAATGTAAAAAATAAATTCTATAAATAACTGTGCCATTGGCTACATGTTTTAATCTCACACAAATGCCGACAAAAAAATGAGTCTGTGTGGAGCATGCTGTTCTCTTCCGCTGCGGTCATGTCTGACTCTGTGGAAACCAAACCTTCAACGCTCGCCCTGGCCAACATTTCTTTAGTATGTCTTCATTCATTTCTTCACTTCAGCTCTGTTCAGTTTATCCTTTTCACACAGAACACAATGTCACCATAAAATTAACTACTAGGAAAATTAAGAATTGACGATAATACATTAAGAATTGACGATAATACATTAAGAATTGACGATAATACATTAAGAATTGACGATAGCCTACTAGCCTATAAGCTGCAATCCCTTAAGACATCGGATTTATAAACCTTCAATTCCCTAAACATATTTGATTCATGGTTAGTCACTTTTAAAAAAACACTATAGCCTCCGAACATTGCTCTCTACGGTACTCTGCAGACAAGGTATCTTACTGCAAACACTTTTAATTATAATTATAATCAGAAGAATAATCTCTGGCAGGCTACTTTCTTAGTAGCATCTATTTTTTTCTTGCTGGCTAAGATGCCTGGGAAATATGCATTGTCCAATTAAGCTTGTTAGCCAACGTTAGTTTTTTGCCAGAGAAACGTCAGTCAGCTGCTAGTCAGAAAGCAGGTACAAGCTAGGCTACTACGAAGCGAATCAACATGCCTTACATCCAGTACAATACAGAAAACTAAACTAAACCTAGCTACATGGTCCGGTACCAAAAGATTTCCCGCAGACAACGTTAGACTACACTACCGGAAAAAAAAAAAAAAAAAAAAACGCAAAGGTATTATGCTGTGCTTATGAAGTTCGGCAGCTCGTAGCCCAGACATGGAAGCTTGGAGTTACGCATCCGACAAGCCAATGTTGAATAGCCTAACTTTATTTCTATAGAATACTAATACGCATATTTTACAACTGTATTTCCATATTTTAGGCTGTATGTATTTCTTTCAGCTACAATGTGTTTGCGTCTAGCCTATTGTGCATGCATGTCTCCATATAGACTTGGTTAATTAATTTACATGCTTCTTCATGATCCATAGTTCAGATGGTGCTGTTCATTGTATTTCATTAGACATTAAATACAGCTCATCTACAAACTCTTAATGTAATTGTGGGCAATCGCTAATAGGAGAAATGTTATCATTCTCGTCAGTAGAGGGCGTTATGGTTACGCAAATGTCTGCATGCATTTATTTGGAATGCATGTACTATTCTGTATGGATGTCTCTCTCGATGTCATTATCTTCATGCATTGTTCATCATTAGTTAGCTACCAAAAATAAGTGATATCTGAACAAAAACATTACCGACAAGTTACTCACGCATAGCCTACAGAGCATTTAATTCCAACTTGCAGAAACTAGGCCTTCAAAAGTATTGATATCAAAATGTGGCCAAGTTACAACTAACAATATTGCCTATCGTAGCTCACACTAAATAAACTAGCTCTATTCCAAAGCAATGCTATCCAAACTTTCCTAAATTATTTAATGCAACTTGGCCCTGTGTTTCTTCATCTTACCATCTCAAGAGAATGTGGTCAATGAAACTGTATGTTCCACATCAAACTGCAAAATCAGAATAATTTATAGTGGAAATACTCTGATTCTGTGATGTTCTCACTCCCGTCCTCTTGTTTCCCGTGTTTTTCTTCTCCCCCTGTTTCATGTTCGTCTCTCCCTAGTTTGTTTCCCCGTGCTGCAGGTTGGGCGTGGTTTTTCCCTTCGTGTCACTCTGTCTCACCACTCTTCTCTCCGCCTATCCCATTCCTCCGCACGCGGCACTTAATTGATATCAATTAATGTTTGTACTTAGTCACCCGGTGTTCTCTGTCCTGTGCCAGTTCGTTAACTTTCTTGTCTGAAACCTCTGGTCTTGTCTTGGGAATACCTAGTATCCAGTCTAGTCTTGCTATTTAAGTCTTGTCTTGTACCGGTGTTAATTCGCCTCTCTACTCAGTCTAGCTCTCGTCTGGAATGGCGCTTCCTGCTGTTCAATTATTCCCTGCCTCACTGTACTAGCGTTGTCTGCTTTAGTCTGCCAACCTGCAGTTGTTTGCTATCCCTGCCTGTGTTGCTGTTTCCTGCCATCCATCTGATGTGTGCATGCAGCCGGGGCTCCAGCTCCACCACTCTGTGGCGGTGCCCGCCTCCTGCCTGTGCTGCTGCTGCTGCTGTTGCTGCTGTTGCTGCTGCTGCTCTGCCGCTGCTCCCACATCCTGCCCGGACTCCGCTCCACTGTCCTGCACTACTTCTGCCACTCCACTCTGCCCTGCTCCCCGCTCCCGGTCCTCCTCTGCTCAGCCTGCCTGGTTATCCGTCTCCATCTCCAGCCCCTGGCCTCTCCTGTTCCCGCTGCTCCCCTGCTGATCCCATTACCCGGACTGTCCGTCTTATGTGTTCTCCCTATGCTTCAGGAGATCTGGTCGAAGCATAATTTATTAGAGCTCTGTCTGTCTGTCTTTAAAGTCCAGTTCCAGCTTGGAACAATAACTGCCTTTGCCTTTCTCCCCATGCTTCAGGAGTGAATCCTGGTCGAAGCAATAAAATAATTGAGTATTGGCATTCCTGTGTTCGAGTCGTGCATTTGAGTCCAGTCCATTTCCGGGGTCGTAACAGATTCAGATGTGTTGCACTTAGAAATTAAACAGAAAAATTACGACACTATAGGGCATGTTTGAATAATTGTCTGCATCCACTGCTTTGGGTCTATGAAAAGCACAGAATGAATAAAATGTATTATTATTATTATGTATTTATTGATTGATTTATTTGGAATATTTGGATTTCTATCAAAACCTGTGTGGTCCTACAGAGCATAGATATCCTTGTGTTCACAAAATTCTGTTCACAAATATCATAACTATTATTATGTTAAGAAAATTTGTACTATTACTTATTTTCCATCATCTGACACACAAACATGTCTGGATACATTTGTAAAAATGCTATATATTATGTACGCTATTTTAAAAATATTACTTATTTTTATCTGCATTTATTTATTCATCCCCCCTTTCTCTATTGTACATGATGTTTCTTGATATAAATGTCTGCTTGTGAATTGTAAAGAAATCTGTAGCAGCAGTTAACATTTTTAAACCTGTACATTTTCTAAAGTAAACTTGCCAACAAAGTATAACCATATCCTTTCTGGAGTGTAATTATTCATCAACTGTTAAAAACATTAATTGAAATCATATGTTGTTCCATGAGGCACAATCTCTTCATATGCTAAGATGAAGAAACACAGGGCCAAGTTGCATTAAATAATTTAGGAAAGTTTGGATAGCATTGCTTTGGAATAGAGCTAGTTTATTTAGTGTGAGCTACATAGGCAACATTGTAATATTGGCCACATTTTGGTATCAATACTTCTAAAGGCAGGCCTAGTTTCTGCAAGTTGGAATTAAGGACTTATAGACAGCGCTCTGTATGCTATGCGTGAGTAACTTGGCTTTTTTTTTTTACGTCGGTAACGTTTTTGTTCAGATTTAACTAACGTTGCCTAACGTTAGCCTAAACTAGCTGACGTTTTGTAACGTTAGCTTTTGCCATTTAATTTGGCTGCGTTTGAAAGAAAATGGAACCTGTGAATGTAAACATCCTGGATCGGATTCTGCGGTATTAACGTAACGTTATTTTCAAGATTGTGAAGAAAGATTGCAAGTGAAGGCGGATGTGAGACCGAAGCCTTCTATCAATCTTATCCTGTGATGGGCTCGGTAAGTCAGAGCTTTAACGTTAAATGCTCGTAGTAGCCTACGTCGAGGTGGATTAGTTACAGGCAGCTTGCTAACGGAATCGCATGTATTGCTGGCCATGTGCGTTGTTTAAAGGAAAGCCTATTATTTTTTATCCAAGTGTGTTGCTACAGGAGATGTTCGATGTTTGCGAGAGATGACTCATTATTTAGGCCACGTAATTCAGGTCTGTTAAAATTCATTTAAATCGAAGGAGCATGACAGTAGTGTAACCGTGCGAATTGAGTCTGAGAATGATCATTTTATTGATGAAGGTGCACGCATTACAAAATAACGTTAGTGCGGAAAACCGTGACATTCCTGAGATGTTGATCGATGCGATTCTTGGGTCGTCCTGAGCTGGCATTTAAGGGAATAACGAGAGTGAAAATTGGGATAACAGAGCAGGTTGACTGAGCTTCCTTCCCGCTATGATGACGTTCAGGTCGCCCTACTAGGGTATTAGGCTACCTGGTGACCTAATATGATTTAGGAATTATCCCCCGACGAGTTTTATGTGGCGCATTCGCACGGGATAAACGCAGTCAGTATTTCACTCAAATGAAATTCCAGGGATTATCAACGGGTAGCCTACGAATGAAACGTAACATTTCTATAGGCTACTTATATTCTCAGAATATTCCATATTCACAGTGTATGCAAATTGATGTGTTGAAGCTGGCTACAGAGTCGAATAGGCTAGAATTCCTAAATTCAGCAGTAACATTTAAATTCTTTTGGTATAAGAATCGCACCCAACATGTCAGAATTAGCAATAATAATTTCCACCGCAGCCATAAATGTCAACTCGGAAAGATTAAGAAAAAAGCGGGGGAAAAACAAGGAATCCTTTCTTGGGAAAAAAAAATATCACCCCAAATTACTGAGATGCCGATTCACACAGGACTAATATTATCAGATGACCTGTTTTGTGCGAAATATGGTAGGTAATTTACAGTGGGCAATTTTGACTTTACAAATTACGGAAATGCAGATTCGCTCGGGATTAAGATCACAGACTAACTCCACAAATCACACGAGGTCCCCAGGTAATACTACTCCAGTGAATAGGGCTAAGACGATTCAAAATTATCTGAACGAAGCTATTTCAGCTACGGTGCAGGTGGATTTGAGTATTTATCTATTGAATATGCATAGGTGATTAAATAATTTGGCTACTAATAAATGAGTGTGTACATAACTACTTGTCATTGTATTCTATCTGGTGTTGTATTCTATCTCATTTGATAGAAGGCAGCTCAATTTAAACAGTACAGCCATAGTGATGAGTTGTCAAGAAATATAAACCTGTTTTAAAGGGCCACTAGCTCTTCTCTGCCTACAGCTGGTCAGTTTACGTGGTCAGTGTTAAACAACCCAAAAATGGCCTAGCTCAACATGTAAAGCAGGGGTTGGATTTTCACAGGTAGAAAAAAAATTGTGGGTTTGCTTCACCAAAAATTCTGGTCAGCAGCCGCCACTGCCTCTGACATAGTAGAATTCTGTAGTTATAGTTACCTAAGACAGGAATAATTAAAGCAGTAGCCCGCACGCATGTTTACCAGTCTCCGGGAGGGGGGAAAAATCTTTGGAATCTTTTGGCTGAGCTGTACACGTTGTGACTCATGTATAAGCTGCGCCCCACGTTTCAGGCTGGGCCGACATTCCTATGGCCTGGAATTAAAATGTTGACAGGAACTCAGACTTCAGGTGCAGTTATTGGTTGATGTATTGTTCCTGAATTGAAGACTACTGAGAAAGGAAAACATATTCCTGTCAGTCTGCCCACAAAACAAGACTGTTTTGACGTGTACAAACAGCAAGATGGCAGCTGAAGAAATTTGAATACTGTAGAAGAGAGAAAGAACCAACTGTGCTGATAATGATTGTGAACCTGTTTTTTATGATGAATAAACTCACCAGTTTTAACACCAGCATTCTTATCAACACTGATCAGCTGATTCACAGGCATGCAACAGTTTAACTGGACTGCATCAGATAATTTTCATTATAACAAAAACAAACATTTACATTTAAAGCAAACTGATTACTAATTTTAGCTAAAATTATATTAATTTGTAGCACACAAAGGTAGAGCTGTTTGTAGACGTGGTGCATGAAAATGAATCATGTGATAATGTTATCAGTACAGTATTTGAACTGGAGAGCTTGGCAATCATGAAGAAACAATCAAAAACAACAGTAGGGTAATAATCTAAATTCCATGCATCCCCTATTTTTTAGCCTTTTGCATTTAGAAACTATCCATCTCATTGTGTCAACAAAAACGGTGTTCTCATTCATAAGATACCACTCAGATTTATATCTGCAGCCTTCCACAAACATCAGGACAAAGCTAAAGCCAAAATGACCCACCCACATATAGTGCAGTCCATTGTATTTGGACAGTGACACATTTTTTGTTGTTTTGGCTCTGCACTCCAGCACATTGGATTTGAAATGGAACAGTGACTATGAGGTTAAAGTGCAGCTTTAATTTCCGTAGAGATCCATTCAAATGCAGAGAGGTTATAGTATCGCTTGTAAGTGTAAGGAGTCGGGGGTTGTGGGTTCCCCCACACTAACCCTTCTCTCCTTCCCCTGTTTTTACAGGTGATCGACGATTCTCCAAACAGCACACCAACACAAAGAATGGAGCAAAAGACTCCCGGCGTAGAGCCAAACGAAAAACAACCCTAAAAACAGGGCGAGGCTCAACACTTGAGCAGAATACAGAAAGACAGAAATTACCTCCAACTCTCAGTAGGAGAAAGAACTAAACAAAGATGGAAAAACAGAAATAAAAATAGTCAACCCACGGTACTCGGCAAAAATAAGCAGCATACAGTCAAGCCGGAAAGTCTGCACACCCCTTTCACCTTCTCCACGTTTTATTACGTTACAGACTTATACTACAATAGATTGAGTTCATTTTTTGCCTCAAACATCTACACACAATAGCCAATAATGACAAAGTGAAAACAGGTTTTTAGAAAATATGCAATTTTATTTTACTGACAAAAATAGGTTATTTAGGGGTTACATATCTGTACACACCCTTAGCCTAATACTTGATTGCTGCACCTTTGGCAGCGATTACAGCTTCAAGGCGTCTTGGGAAAGAAGCTACGAGCTTGGCACACTTGTTTCTGGACATTTTTGCCCATTCCTCTTGGCATATCCTTGCAAGCTCCGTCAGGTTGGATGGGGAGCGTCGGTACACAGCCATTTTCAGCTCTTTCCACAGATGTTCAATTGGATTCAGGTCTGGGCTCTGGCTGGGCCACTCAAGGACATGCACAGACTTTCTCAGAAGCCACTCCTTTGTTGCAGGTTTTCTTCAAGGATCTCGGTGTACTTAGCTGCATTCATCTTTCCCTCTATCAGGACTAGTCGCCCCGTTCCCGCTGCTGAAAAACATCCCCACATCATGATGCTGCCACCGCCATGCTTCACTGTAGGGATGGTATTAGCCAGGTGATGAGCGGTGCCTGGTTTCCTCCAGACGTGACGCTTGGTATTCAGGCCAAAAAGTTAAATTTTGGTTTCATCAGACCAGAGAATCTTGATTCTCATGGTTTGAGAGTCCTCTAGGTGCCTTTTTGGCAAACTCCAAGCGGGCTGTGATGTGCCTTTTACTAAGGAGCGGCTTCCGTCTGGCCACTCTACCATAAAGGCCTGATTGGTGGAGTGCTGCCTGGATGGTTGATCTTCTGAAAGGTTCTTCCATCTCCACAAGGATACGCTGGAGCTCTGTCAGAGTGACCCTCGGGTTCCTGCTCACCTCCCTGGCCAAGGCCCGTCTTCCCTGATTGCTCAGTTTGGCCAGGCGGCCAGGTCTAGGAAGATTCTTGGTGGTTCCAAACTTCTTCCATTTACGAATGATGGTGGCCACTGTGCTCTTTGGGACCTGTAAAGCTGCAGAGATTTTTCCGTACCCTTCTCCAGATCTATGCCTTGACACAATCCTGTTTCTGAGGTCTGCAGATAATTCCTTTGACCCCATGGCTTGGAGTTTGCTCTGACATGCACTGTCAACTGTGGGACCTTATATAGGCAGGTGTTGGCAATCCCCAATCATGTCCAATCAATTGGATTTATCACAGGTGGACTCCAATTAAGTTGTAGAAACATCTCAAGCAGTATCAGTGGAAACAGAATGCACCTCAGCTCACTTTTGGGTGTCATATCAATATGATATTTTGCATTTTGATTTTTAATAAATTAGCACAAATGTCTAAAAACCTGTTTCCTCTGTGTCATTATGGGCTATTTTGTGTAGAATTTTTAGACAAAAAATGAACTCAATCTATTTTAGAATATGTCTGTAACGTAATAAAACATGGAGAAGGTGAAAGGGGTGTGCAGACTTTCCGGCTTGACTGTATATAATCAAATAAGAGTGCAGACAAAGCAAATACCTCTCACTCTCAAAACGAGAGTTTAGTAAAAAGAGAGGTGAAAAGAAACCAAGAAAAGAATACCTCCAGCTCGCAAAACAACAGAAAGAGGCATAAAATATAGTAATGCTTCTGATAGAAAAGTAAAGGAGGAGGAATAGAGAGTAGCAAAAGGGAAATGTAAAGGAGAGTAGCAAAAGGGAAATCAAAAGATCAAACCCTCACTCTAACCGGACTTTTCCTGCTTTGCTTATTTGTAACAACAAGGAAAGCAGTTTCCGTGTACCTATACCTTACCGGCTATGTGTCAAATGCAAGACAATATTGAAGCACCAGAAATCAGAAAGCCTGAGCTATATATAGCTGGCAGGAAACCAAAAACAGGTGTGAGGGATAATTGCAGTGCGAGATCAAAATACCGAAACGGAAGACGGAAAATCCGATAGAGTGCCCTGACGCCGCTAAAAGAAAGAATGACCTCCGAAATAAAAAGAGGCTGCCAAAAACCATGACAGAACCCCCCCTCTATGGGACGACCCCAGACGATCCCTCAGCCTTATTTCTGCGGCAGTCCCTAATAAGAGTGGGGTCCAAGATGTTCCTGGAAGGTACCCAGCAGCGCTCCTCAGGACCATAGCCCTCCTAGTCTACTAAAAACTGGCACCCACTGCCCACACGCCTCTCAGCCAAAATGCGCCGAACGGTATAAACCGGACCTCCCTCCACGAACTGGTGGGAGGCAGCGGCTTGTCAGCTGGAGCGAAAGCGCTGACCAGCACCGGTTTCAACCGAGAGACGTGGAAAGTGGGATGGATATGCATAGCACGTGGCAACTGAAGGTGCACAGTGACGGGGTTAATCCTCCGGATGATTTTAAAGGGACCCACGAACCGTGGCGCGAGTTTGCGGGACTCCACTCGCAAGGGTAGGTCCCGTGTGGGAAGCCACACTCGTTGCCCCACCTGATAAGAGGGAGCTGGGTGACGGCATCTGTCGGCCGCAACTTTTTGTTTAGCAGTGGCTCGCAGGAGAGAAGCATGCACACGCCTCCAAATGGAACAGCATCTCCGCATGAAAGCCCCTGCGGAAGGTACCTCCACCTCCCTCTCTAACTCAGGAAATAGAGGGGGTAGATACCCCAGCTGAGCCTCAAAAGGAGAGAGCCCTGTGGAGGCATTGCGTAGAGTGTTATGGGCGTACTTCGCCCAGGTTAGATGGCGACTCCAGGACGTAGGATTGGAGGCGGCCAAACACCGAAGGGTACTCTCCAACGTCTGGTTGGTACGCTCTGTCTGTCCATTTGTTTCCAGGTGAAAACCCAAAGACAAGCTGACAGATGCCTCTAGCAGGGTACAAAAGGAGCGCCAAAATTCGGTTATACCCCCATGACGCGTGGTGGTAACGACAGACGCTTCACAAACCAGCTGGGGGGCTGTCTGCCAGCACCACCCACCTGAGGGGTTATGGTCCCGACTGCATCAGTCGGAAAATATCAACGTGCTTGAATTTCAAGCAGTATTTCTAGCACTAAGATACTTTTTGCCCGTACCATGTGGCAAATATGTGATGGTGAGGTCAGACAACACCTCAGCAGTATATCACATAAATCATCAAAGCGGTCTGAAGTCCCGCCGATCGTTAGAAGTGACCCTTCGTGGGCACTTCCAAGACTTACCTCTCTGCGTGCCGTACACCTACCAGGTATTCGGAACCGGAGAGCAGATGTACTATCTCGCCAGGAAATTCATCCCCGAGTCGGTGGAGGAGATATGGTGGCGCTTCGGTTGTGCTCAGACAGACCTGTTCACCTCTCAAGAGTCTACTCATTGCCCCCAGTGGTTCCCATTAAACGAGTATTCGAGTCCCCTGGGGATAGACGCATTAGCACACGAGTGGCTGGACGGCCTGCTATACGCGTTTCCACCTGAGTCGCTGATCAATGCGACTCTGCACAGGGTCAGCAGAGCCACCACATGCTCCTACTGGTAGCCCCCAGATGGCCAATGAGACCCTGGTTTCCCACGGTCCTCAGCCTTGTTTACGATCCGCCCTGGAAGATTTCAGTTTGGGAGGATCTGTTATCACAACAGAGCGGCACTGTTTGGCACCCTCAGCCAAACATGATGAATCTCTGAGTATAGCCACTGAGGAGCCTGACTCTTCGATAACGGAGTGCGGCTCCCCTGTCCAGTGGATGCTACTGAACTCCAGAGCCCCCTCTACGAGCTATATAGCACATGGTGCTTACGGGAAGGACCCCGTACACTGTCCGGTTCTTGTACTATTGGACTTCTTACAGTCCTTACTTGATAACGGGAAAGCAGCCAGCACACTGAAAACCTATGCGGCTGCCATATCCAGCAGGCATGTCTGGGTACATAACAAGCCTGCAGGGAGCCATTACCTTGTCAGCCGGTTCCTGAAGGGTGCCAGATGGCTGAGACCTGTGAGGTCACCGGTAGCTCCCTCCTGGGATCTCCCCTTGATGTTGAGAGTGCTCACGGTTCAGCCCTATGAGCCTCTTGAGATGATCAGCCTTAAGTGCCTTTCTTTTAAGATGGCGTTTCTGCTAGCAATGGCATCAGCAAGACGCATTGGTGAGCTCTGTGCTCTCTCCATCAGCGCAGAGTGCCTAAGGTGGAGGCCGGCTGACTCAAGAGTCACACTGCGGCCTAATCCATCGTTCCTGCCCAAAATCGTTTTGCCATTTCACATCAAACAGCCAATCGAGCTCGCTGCGCTTCACCCCCCGCCAGGCAAGGACCTGCGGGACGCACACCTGATATGTCCAGTGCATACGCTGCAATGCTATGTCGAAGCTACCGCTTCCGTCAGACGTACAGGGCAACTCTTTGTTTTCTACGGCGAGGCCAAAGGGACAGCGCTCTCAGCTCAGAGCCTCTCCCGATGGGTAGTGAAGGCGATAGCTATGGCCTATGAGGCTAGCGCTAAGCCCTCGCCTATTGATATCCAGGGCTGATCCACAAGAAGTATGGCTACCTCATGGGCAGCCCTGGAAGGCGTACCTCTTAAAGAAATTTGAGAGGCGGCGACGTGGGCGTCCCCCCTGCACATTCACAAGGTTTTAACACGTCACTGTGGCGCCAGGCTCAACGGTCGGTGCAACCGTCTTACCTGTAGCCTTGGCATCCACATAAGGATGATGGTCCCTCCTGACATTTTGGGTATTAGTCATCCATATTGACGACCCTAATGGTCGAAGGAACGAAATAGAACGAACGGTTACGACGGTAACCATGTTCTATGAGTTCCGGATGACCATTAGGGATCGTAGTCACTCGGGACCTTTTAAGGGCGAGAAAAGTGTTACAAGGATTTCCGCAGTGACGCCCCCCCCCCTCCTTTATGGGAGGAATTACATCACTACCATGTCATGTACCATGACAAATTCTGGTATAAAAGTCTCAATGCATCTGGCCCCAGAAGGTCCATCCATATTGACGACCCTAATGGTCATCCGGAACTCATAGAACATGGTTACCATCGTAACTGTTCGTTATTAGTGCTTTGACAGTAAATTGAAGTAGTAGTAATTATAATCCATAATAATCAAATGGAGACTGATTTAATTTTAACCTAATTTAAGACTAATAAGGGTAAACCTCATTATTCTATAGTTATTGCCTATATTTCTGGCATCCCATGTAAGAGTTTATACATTTAAATGCATATTCCCTACATTTATGGTGCCCTGGTGTGAGGATATATATATATATATATATATATATATTACTTACATTTATTGGCGCCCCATCCGAGGATATTCCGTACATAATTGGTGCCGCGTGAGGACTCTGATGATTCAGAAATCATATTACTAATCATCTTGTTCACTGCTACCAGATTCGTACGTATTCTCTACATTAATTGGTGCCTGGGTGAAGACTGGTAAAATGGACATGTTTTATCTTTCTATCTCCACTACTGCCAAATGTATATAATTCAAAATATGATACTGGGTCACATAAACGTGACATAGACACCAAAAAAATTAATTGTTGCAAAAACCAATGCAAAAACATTTATTTACAAGTTTGGCAACTCTCTGACTCAAAAAGATCAAAAAGAAAGAAGATAGTTCAATAACCGGAAATAGTCTTTTCAGGTCATATAAAATTTACCACAGTATTGTTAACATGGTGTCTCAATGACACGTGAGTGCAAAAGTATAACTTATTTTTTCTAATTCATTAAAGTGTGGATACATACCCCATCCGAGGCAGTCCACAATGAAACTGGACTTTGAAGCTCTAATTTATTTATGGCTGTGTAATACCTGGTTGATTAGAGGACACCGTTACGTACGTAATCAATGCAAGAAAAGATACATTTCTAAATTAAAAAATAAGAATAAAATCCTACTTTTCAATATGCGGACACGATTATAGCGCGATGGCTGTGTAAATGCTTTGATTTGGACGATTTTGATAAGCTGGTGCGAGGTAAAACGTGAATGGCTTAGGTACGTAACCGCGTGAGGAAGCTTGGACATGCAAGGTTATCAGGCTCCTGTAGCATCGGCAGCAATTGAAACAAAGCAATTCTTAGTAGTTTCGTACCAGACAGTAATGCTCTTTTTTTATGTTGACCAATCCACCAGCCATGAAACACGTGGGTAAACGATTCATGCTTATGTACGTAACGATTGGTACACGGTAAGAAAGTCAGCACTATATATTCCCCTTGTTTTAAAGTATCATGGAGTGTATGAATTTGGGCACATATATTTTTTTACTTGGCTTGGCAACTTTCACTAAGCAAAGTAGGGTTTAGAAAGGCATATCAAAGGTAGGCAGAAGAAAGAAATGACAGTAGCCTATGCTGAAGTTCAGATCAAGAAATAATGATTATTGTATTACTTTTACCATTAAGCAACAGAAAGTATATAATAACTTTAAGGTATATGAATTCAGGTAAATAAAATAAATGAAGATACATTAAAATGCCTTAAATTGCAAATAATGAAAATATCAAGCATTGTTTTATTCTTTGATTTTCTATTTAACTCAGTTTAAACACAAGCCGCAAACAAACATGGGCTGACAGCTAGATAATTTAGCTAGTCTAACTTACATGTTTTTTTTTAAAAATATTAGCATGTCGACATGCTCCGGAGTCTATTGACCGTTATACCTGTGGCTGAGCGGCTGCACAGTTCGTCAAAATGTTGATATGGACCGTTGTAGTGACCTGCTCTATCAAAATCAGTCGCACTGACCCCCAAACACATTTTGGGCTTTATATACTACCTGAGGGGGGAAAATGTAAGCTTTCTAATGAAACCAAAATGATCTCTCTAATCCAAATATCAAGCGAGTTATGTCGCGTTACATTTGGAATGCCATCAAACCATGTTTTTTAGAAAAACGCCTTCAAAGTTTAGCCACGAAAGTTACTAGCTAGCTATGTGTTAACGTTTCTGGATAGAGCTGGGTCTCATAACCGAACTCCGGTGTTTTGTTATGTTACGTTTAAATGCTTCAAAACTATATTTTTAAACTGAATATGACATTAACACACACAGATCATGAAAGCCAAGACATTTTTTGTGTAAAATGAGATTAAACCGAATAACTTACATTAGCTTGTCGCCGCGAAAGTAGCTAGCTGATGTTATTGTGTGACTGCTTAGCCTACAAGCTGGCTCCAAACTATATGCAAAGGACCAGTGCTAGCTTGTGATATGACTTTTGAAAGCTTCAAAGCTATATTTTCACAATGCATTTGACATTAAAACACGCATATCATGAAAGCCAAGATATTTTTCAAGTAAAATCAGATTAAACTCAATTCATTTGTCGCCTTGAAAGCAGCCGATGTGATTGTGTGACTGATGGTGAAAGCTGGCAAGACAAAACGACGCGAAGCTAAGGGGCTAGCTTGTCATGCTACGTTTAAAAGCTTCAAAACTATTTTTAAACTGCGACTTCCGACTCATTATGATAGAACACGTCACCACTTGTAAGTAAAAAGTAACATAAAATCATATTTTTTCCCCTCAAAAGTGGAAAATATTAGCTTGTTTTAACTCATTACAAGACTAAAACACTTGTTAAGACAGACATTTTTTCCAGTGTAACTATGGCATGTGTAGCTTTGCCAGACAGCCTGCTTTGCTCATATCTGCCATGGAGTTTATTTGTCTAAAGCGCCCTCATAGCGCCCTCGTGCGGTCAGGAGGTGTAGCGTAATTTTTATTATTCATTATTTGTTCTCATTATCCAAGTTTAAAATTTCGAACGAGTAACCGATTACCCGAATAACCGTTTACATCCCTACTCCATGTGTAAGAATATAGAGGCATATTCTCTGCATTTATGGAGCGAAGAACGAGGAATGGTTTAGGAATCATCTCCACTGCTACCAATTTATACTTATTCCGTACATAATTGGTGCCGTGTGAGGATGATTGGTCTTTGGCTCAAAATTCGTGTTCTAATGATATCAAAACTAATTTCAGAGTATACTTTCTCCTTTCTCAGCTAGATAAACGTAAAGGGCAATTCCCCGAACGACCACCCGATGTCCCCCTCGCAGCATATCTGAAAGTCTGCCTGCCTAGCTTTCTCCCAATACACCCAACACCCCCTAGTCTACGGTTGTGTTATTGCACCTGCATATATGGGCCATTCTACAGAAGTCGTGCAAATTGAGGGTTGGAGAAAAGTGTAAATTTGTATTCTTTTTGCTAAATTCTTTTATAATATATGTGTTACACTTTATCTGAGATACATAAATATACTTGATGTACAGTGCAATCACATGTAATTTTTTCAGAATAAGGATGAATTTACTGACTGCTCCTAAATATGTCACAACCGAAACATGGTGTAAAACCTGCTTTTGAAATGAAATGACGTACCCAATTGATAAGTTTAATTCACCCCTTTGAAAATGACATTTTTGAAAATAAAATCTTGACTGCTGTTGAATTTGAATCAATTACCCTGAATTTTTAAATCAAATAAAACATTGGATTAATTAAATTTAGTGAAAACTCCGTACAAATGTTCTCTATATAATGGACAGATTTGATCACATGAATTTGATAGATTCTTATTTATGAGATTTTATATACCCTCACCAGCACAATATCTTGGATATTTGATTGATTATTCATATTATTCAAAATTTTAACAAAACAGCAGGTGTTTCGGTTGTGACCACATTGTTGCGGTTGTGACATCTCTTACTGAAACCTGAATTCCAAAGTTGGGACAGTACGTAAAATGCAAATAAAAGCAGAAAGCAGTGATTTGTAAATTCTCTTGTCTATATATTTAAATGAAAACGATATTTAAAAGATATTTCATGTTTTACCTTAGCAACTTCATAGATTTTTTGTAAATATACGCTAATTCCGAATTTGATGCCTGCAACACGTTCCAAAAAAGTTGGGACAGGGGTATAAAAAAGACTGGGAAGGTTGTGGAATGTTCAAAAAACACCTGTTTGGAACATTCCACAGGTAAATTGTTACGAACCAGAAACGGGACGAACCCAAGTGCAACGACCAGGAGACAGATTCACAAAGAGGGTGTTTAATAAATTAAGTGTTGGGGTAGTCCCAACACTGTACAAGAGGGGAAAAAACACGATATCACACAGGAACAGTATGTAGCCCGGGACGGGCTGCTCCAAGCCGGAGCTGGACTGGCAGGCCTGGAATGTTTCGTTCCCAAACCGGAACTGGACTGGACAGGAACTGGACCGGGAGGTCCACACCGGAATCTGGGTCTGGAACAGTTTTGTTCCAAACCGGAACTGGACTGGACTGGAACTGGACCGGAAGGTCCACACTGGAACACGGGTCTGGAACGGATTTGTTCCAAACCGGAACTGGACTGGACTGGAACTGGACCGGGAGGTCCACACTGGAACTGGGGTCTGGAACGGATTTGTTCCAAACCGGAACTGGACTGGACTGGAACTGGACTGGACTGGAACTGGACCGGGAGGTCCACACTGGAACAAGGGGTCTGGAACGGATTCGTTCCAAACCGGAACTGGACTGGACTGGAACTGGACCGGGAGGTCCACACTGGAACAATGGTCTGGAACGGATTTGTTCCAAACCGGAACTGGACTGGACAGGTAGGTGCGAGACTCACACCTGGACTGGAATTGCTGGGGAGCGGCTCACTACGGCAGGACAGGAACTGGACCGGATTGACTGCACCGGTACAGAACAAAAACAAAAGGTAGGGTTAGTGCAAGGGAAGGCACGGGAATGACCGGGAGGTTCTCACGGAGGTGCAGGGTTTGAGAGGGAGGTGGTTGGTGAAGCACGGCAGAGATGGGTTGTGTGGCGTAGCTGCGGTAGGTCCGGAAGGGGCTGACTGTCTCCAGAGCTCCAGGAGCCGGTGCCGAAGAACTCGTTGGCTTCTTCGGTCGGACAGGAACAACTGGAGGGTAGCCAGGTAGCAAGCTCTCCCGGAGCCTACACGAGCTGGAGGTGGAGGTACCGCAACACACACAACGATAACGGGGGGAAACGAACACTGCCACGGGTGAATGGGAGCTGGGTTAGATGGAGGAGAAGGGAAACAGGTTAGCTGCATGCACGACAAGAATTGACGGGGTGGTTAACTACCAGACTGTAGTTAGGAGCCGAACCCAAGCTGCACGGGGATAATATTCCCCGACCAAGCGAGTAGTTCTCTTTAACACGACCAGGAAAACAACGAGCATGAACACCGGGTGACGAACGTTAACGAACTGGCGCCGACTGGCAGCCAGCCGAAGGACTAAATAGTGAGGTTAATAATAGAACTAAACAAGGGACAGGTGTGGAAAATCAGCAGGAGTGATTACAAGACACCAGGTGAGGGAATGCATGCAACGAGGGGGGACGGAGTGAAAAGGCGGAAGTGAGACAACCAAACGAACAAGACAGGGAAGGAAACGCCCAGACCGCAGCAGCGGGGAAAACACGGACAAAAGGATCCAACATGACACGGAGGGAAAACAGGAAAATACAGAAAACGAACAGGAAGGGAGCGGAACATTACAGTACCCCCCCCTCAACGTACGCCCCCTGGCGTACCTGGCGGCCTGGTCTTAAGAGGGAAGCGACTGTGGAAATCCTGGATCAATGATTGATCCAGGATGAGGCTCCTGTGGAGCCACGACCGCTCCTCAGGACCATACCCCTCCCAGTCCACGAGGTATTGAAAGCCCCGACCTTTACGGCGGATGTCGATGATGTGGTCCACCGTGTAGGCCGGGGCGTTGTCGATGACCCGGACGGGTGGAGGAGGGAGGGTAGGGGCACTGAGGGGGCTGGAGGCGACAGGCTTGATCTGTGACACATGAAAAACGGGGTAGACCTTGAGGGAGGAGGGGAGGGAGAGTTTAACAGAAACCGGGTTAATGAGACAAACAACAGGGAAGGGACCAATAAAACGGGGCCGAAGTTTTTTAGAGGAGGAGGGAAGGGAAATGTTGGAAGTAGAAAGCCAGACCTGCTGACCGGCTCTGTACTTAGGGGCTGCGGTCCTGTGCAGGTCCGCCAGACGTTGGGAACGGGCATTCGAGCGCAGGAGTGCGGTGCGTGCAAGTCTCCACACGCGTTTGCACTTGAGGATGTGGGATTTGACGGAGGGGACTGCTACCTCAGCCTCCTGGGCCGACAGGAGAGGAGGTTGGTAGCCTAATGAGCACTCGAACGGGGACAACCCTGTAGACGCACTCTTAAGAGAGTTATGGGCGTACTCTACCCAGGGAAGAAAACGGCTCCAGGAGGCGGGATTGCGTGCAGTGACGCACCGCAGGGCGGCCCCCAGGTCCTGGTTCGCCCTCTCTGCCTGGCCGTTAGACTGGGGATGAAAACCAGACGACAGACTGGCCGAGGCCCCCAGGGCTACACAGAACGCCTTCCACACCTGGGAGGAGAATTGGGGCCCACGGTCCGACACAATGTCGGATGGGATCCCGTGCAGCCTGACCACATGAGACACCAGGAGCTCCGCAGTTTCGAGGGCGGACGGGAGCTTAGGGAGGGGAACAAAGTGAACCGCCTTGGAGAACCGGTCCACAATTGTCAGAATGACGGAGTTGCCTTCTGACAATGGTAGACCGGTGACGAAGTCTACGCCAATGTGGCTCCAAGGACGGCCCGGAACAGGGAGGGGAAGGAGAAGACCAGAGGGAGGCTGGTGGGAAGCCTTGCTCCTGGCGCACACCGCGCAGGCCAGGACAAAAGCACGGGTATCCTCCTTGAGCGTGGGCCACCAAAAACTCCTCCTGACGAGGGTGGTCGTTCTGGCAACACCTGGGTGGCACGCCAGACAGGAGGCGTGAACCCACTCAAGGACCTGGGAGCGGACGGGGTTGGGAACAAACAGGGAGGAGTTAGGGTTACTACGGGGGTCAGGGTGGGAAGTCTGGGCGGACCTCACAATCTCCTCAATCCTCCACGAGACCGCAGCCACCATACAGGAAGCCGGTAGAATGGACTCGGGGTCAGCAGGACTGGAGGGAAGGGAAAAAACACGGGATAAGGCGTCCGCCTTGATATTGCGGGAACCGGGGCGGTAGGACACAGAAAAATTGAATCGGGCAAAGAATAATGACCACCTCGCCTGTCTGGCATTAAGCCTCTTAGCAGATTTTAAATAAATGAGGTTTTGGTGGTCAGTTAAAACAATAAAGGGGTTACCTGCCCCCTCCAGCCAGTGGCGCCACTCCTCAAGAGCCAGCTTGATGGCCAGAAGCTCCCGATCCCCGACATCATAGTTCCGCTCGGCGGAGGACAGCCTCCGGGAGAAGAAAGCACAGGGATGGAGCTTGTTGTCCAAGGCGGCTCGTTGGGACAGAATGGCCCCCACGCCGGTGTCGGAGGCATCCACCTCAATCGTAAATTGGCGGGTAGGGTCAGGGTGACAAAGAATAGGGGCTGAGGAAAACCGAGTCTTAAGGCGTTCAAACGCGAGCTGAGCCTCGGAGTTCCAACAAAAAGAAAAAGCAGTGGAGGTGAGTTTGGTTAGGGGAGCAGCAATGACACTGTAATTACGGATAAATCTACGGTAAAAATTGGCAAAACCAAGGAACTGTTGTAGGTGCTTACGAGAGGTGGGTTGGGGCCATTCTGTCACCGCCTTGATCTTGGCAGGATCCGCCCGGATGCTGCCCTCCTCGATGATGAAGCCGAGGAACGGGACTGAGGAGACGTGGAAGGAGCACTTCTCTGCTTTGACAAAGAGCTGGTTTTCCAGCAGACGCTGGAGAACCTCCCGGACATGGAGAATGTGCTCCTGAGGGGACTTAGAAAAAATCAAAATGTCATCGATATAAACAAACACAGTTTTCCCCAACAGGTCTCGCAGGACGTCATTTACCATGCCCTGAAAGACTGCCGGGGCGTTAGTAAGGCCGAAGGGGACCACTAGGTACTCGTAGTGGCCCAACGGGGTATTGAAGGCAGTCTTCCATTCATCCCCCTCCCGTATACGCACCAAGTGGTACGCATTACGGAGGTCGAGCTTTGTAAAAATGACGGCCTGCGAGAGGGGTTCAAATGCAGTATTAATAAGGGGAAGAGGATATTTGTTGCGGATGGTTATTTGGTTTAGCCCTCGGTAGTCGATGCAGGGCCGTAGTGAGCCGTCCTTTTTCCCCACAAAAAAGAACCCAGCACCAACAGGAGAAGAGGAGGGGCGGATGATGCCCGAGGCGAGGGACTCATGAATATACTCCTCCATGGAGAGTTTCTCCGGGCCCGACAGACTGTAGAGACGACCCGACGGGAGCTTGGCTCCTGCCAGCAGGTCGATACAACAATCGTAGGGTCGGTGAGGAGGTAGGGACAGAGCGCGTGATTTGGAGAAGGTGAGGGAGAGGTCGTGATATTGCTTGGGGACGTTGGACAGATCGGGTTCGGGTAAGTTGGTGCTGGAATTCTTGGACCCCGGAGGGGGGAGAGCGGAACGGAGACAGCTAGCCAGGCAGTGGCTGCTCCACGCCAGGATACGACCGGCTTGCCAGTCGATATGAGGGTTGTGAAGGCGGAGCCAGGTCTGACCCAAAACTATGGGGGATTGTTGCGAATTAATGAGCAGAAGTTGAATACTCTCCCTATGATTGCCGGATAACACGAGCTGTACGGGAACGGTGGAGTGGGTGACTAACCCCAGACTTCTCCCGTCTAACGCAAAGGCAGTGATGGGAGAGGGTAGTAGATCCGTGGGGATGCCGGCCCTCCTGGCGAAGGTGATGTCCATAAAGTTGGCGTCGGCCCCAGAGTCGATAAGGGCCGACGAAACTTCGGACTTGTCCCCCCAAAGGAGAGTGGCCTTGAAGACCAGGCGATTCTGAGCTGCATGGCAAGGTATGATTGGGCTCGTCAGTACGCCCAGTTTTACTGGCGAGCCTATTCTTTTGGGCGAATGGGGCATGAGGCGATCTGGTGGCCTGGTTTGCCACAGTAAAAACAAGATCTTGATCGCAGGCGACGTTGGCGCTCTTCGGCGTTGACCGCAACTCTGCCCAGTTGCATGGGCTCTTCCTCAGAGACACCAGACGCCGCCCTGGATCCAGAGGCAGAAGGGTGCGAGCGAGTGTGTTGTTGAAGTTGATGCTGATGACCGGAGTTCCCCCCTCGCTCACGGGCCCGGATACGGAGTCGGTTGTCAATAGCGATGGCCAGGCTAATAAGGCAATTGAGTGACGTTGATTCCTCACGGGTGGCAAGTTGGTCCTTTAATTCTTCGCTAAGCGCCTGGCGGAAAGCCCCCTGAAGGGCGGTGTCATTCCATCCGGACTCCGCTGCGAGGGTACGGAATTGTATTGCCATTTCCGCGACACTGCGGCTTCCTTGACGGACCCGAAGTAGGCGTTGTGTTGCGTCCCGCCCACAGGTAGGGTGATCGAACACTCGCCGCATCTCAGCAGTGAAGGCGGCGAAGTTGATGCAGAGCGCGGCTTGGCTGTCCCAAATGGATGTAGCCCACTCCAGGGCACCACCTCCCAAACTGCTCATAATGAAGGCGATCTTACATGGGTCGGAGGCGAAGGAGGAGGGCTGCATCCGGAATACAATGTCGCATTTCATCAAAAATTCGCGACACTTTCCCAATTCCCCGCGGTATAATTCTGGGTGTTGAACGCGGGGCTCACGGAGAGAAGTGGGCACAGAAGGATCCACCGGCGGGTCCGGCGCGGGCGGTGTAGGGCCCACAGGAATACGCGGAAGCGGCTGGTGAAGAGCTAGCTGTGCTACTTGCTCCGTGATGACCCTCAGCACCTCCAGCACGTCATCCAAACGTCGGCCCTGTTGGTCGCTGACCGCAGTTTGGCAGGAGAAGGCGTGGCGAATTTGCTCTAGGTCGGCTGGGTCCATGATTTTTGGCCAGTTCGTTCTGTTACGAACCAGAAACGGGACGAACCCAAGTGCAACGACCAGGAGACAGATTCACAAAGAGGGTGTTTAATAAATTAAGTGTTGGGGTAGTCCCAACACTGTACAAGAGGGGAAAAAACACGATATCACACAGGAACAGTATGTAGCCCGGGACGGGCTGCTCCAAGCCGGAGCTGGACTGGCAGGCCTGGAATGTTTCGTTCCCAAACCGGAACTGGACTGGACAGGAACTGGACCGGGAGGTCCACACCGGAATCTGGGTCTGGAACAGTTTTGTTCCAAACCGGAACTGGACTGGACTGGAACTGGACCGGAAGGTCCACACTGGAACACGGGTCTGGAACGGATTTGTTCCAAACCGGAACTGGACTGGACTGGAACTGGACCGGGAGGTCCACACTGGAACTGGGGTCTGGAACGGATTTGTTCCAAACCGGAACTGGACTGGACTGGAACTGGACTGGACTGGAACTGGACCGGGAGGTCCACACTGGAACAAGGGGTCTGGAACGGATTCGTTCCAAACCGGAACTGGACTGGACTGGAACTGGACCGGGAGGTCCACACTGGAACAATGGTCTGGAACGGATTTGTTCCAAACCGGAACTGGACTGGACAGGTAGGTGCGAGACTCACACCTGGACTGGAATTGCTGGGGAGCGGCTCACTACGGCAGGACAGGAACTGGACCGGATTGACTGCACCGGTACAGAACAAAAACAAAAGGTAGGGTTAGTGCAAGGGAAGGCACGGGAATGACCGGGAGGTTCTCACGGAGGTGCAGGGTTTGAGAGGGAGGTGGTTGGTGAAGCACGGCAGAGATGGGTTGTGTGGCGTAGCTGCGGTAGGTCCGGAAGGGGCTGACTGTCTCCAGAGCTCCAGGAGCCGGTGCCGAAGAACTCGTTGGCTTCTTCGGTCGGACAGGAACAACTGGAGGGTAGCCAGGTAGCAAGCTCTCCCGGAGCCTACACGAGCTGGAGGTGGAGGTACCGCAACACACACAACGATAACGGGGGGAAACGAACACTGCCACGGGTGAATGGGAGCTGGGTTAGATGGAGGAGAAGGGAAACAGGTTAGCTGCATGCACGACAAGAATTGACGGGGTGGTTAACTACCAGACTGTAGTTAGGAGCCGAACCCAAGCTGCACGGGGATAATATTCCCCGACTAAGCGAGTAGTTCTCTTTAACACGACCAGGAAAACAACGAGCATGAACACCGGGTGACGAACGTTAACGAACTGGCGCCGACTGGCAGCCAGCCGAAGGACTAAATAGTGAGGTTAATAATAGAACTAAACAAGGGACAGGTGTGGAAAATCAGCAGGAGTGATTACAAGACACCAGGTGAGGGAATGCATGCAACGAGGGGGGACGGAGTGAAAAGGCGGAAGTGAGACAACCAAACGAACAAGACAGGGAAGGAAACGCCCAGACCGCAGCAGCGGGGAAAACACGGACAAAAGGATCCAACATGACACGGAGGGAAAACAGGAAAATACAGAAAACGAACAGGAAGGGAGCGGAACATTACATAAATAGGTGAATAGGTGACAGGTCATGCTATCATGACTGACTATAAAAGGAGCATCCACGAAGGCTCTGGCATTTACGAGCAAGGATGGGTTCGCCACTTCGTGAAAAACTGCATTAGTAAAAGATTCAGAGAATCTGGAGAAAACGGGCAAGGCTGTAAACCAATATTGAATGCCCGTGACCTTCGATCCTTCAGACAGCACTACATTAAAAATGAATATAACCACATGGGCTCGGGAATGCTTCAGAAAACCATTGTCAGTAAACACAATTTGTCACTGCATCTACAAATGCAAGTTAAGACTCTACTACCCAAAGCGTAAGCCATATATCAAGAACATCCAGAAACGCTGCCCACTTCTCTGGGCTCATCTGAGATGGACTGACGCAAAGTGGAAACGTGTGCTGTGGTCTGACGAGTCCACCTTTCAAATTGTTTTTGGAAATAATGGACGTCGTGTTCTCCCGGCCAAAGAGGAAAAGGACCATCTTGATTGTTACCAACACAAGGTTCAAAAGCCAGCGTCTGTCATGGTATGGGGGTGTGTTAGTGCCCATGGCATGGGTAACTTGCACATTTGTGAAAGCACCATTAACACTGAAGGGTACATATGCATTTTGGAGCAACATTTGCTGCGATCTAGACAATCGCTTTTTCAGGGACATCCCTGCTTATTTCAGCAAGACAATGCCAAGCCACATTCTGCACATGTTACAACAGTATGGCTTCGTCATCAGAGAGTGCGGGTGCTAGACTGGCCTGCCTGCAGTCCAGACCTGTCTCCCACTGAAAACGTATGGTGCATTATGAAGCCCAAAATATGACAATGGAGACCCCGGACTGTCTTATATTAAGCAAGAATGGGAAACAATTCTGCTTTCAAAACTACAACAATTAGTGTTGTAGTTCCCAAAAGATTACTGAGTGTTGTTAAAAGGACAGGTGATGTAACACAAAGGTAAACATGCCCCTGTCCCAAATTTTTTGGGAGGTGTTGCAGGCATCAAATGTAGAATGAGCTGAATAGAGAATGAAATGTAGAATAAAGTTGATTAGTTAAAACATGAAATATCTTGTCTTTGTACTGTTTTCAATTGAATACAAAAAGGACTTGCAAATCATTGCTTTCTGTTTTTATTTACATTTTATACACTGTCCCAACTTTTTTGGAATTGAGGTTGTTACGAACCCGGAACGAGACGAACCCAAGTGCTACGACCAGGAGACAGATTCACAAAAAGGGGGGTTTATTAAATTAAGTGTTGGGGTAGTCCCAACACTGTACAGAAAAGGCAATACACAATATTACGCTGGAACAGCAAGGAAGCCCGGGACGGGCTGCTCCAAGCCGGAGCTGGGCTGGCAGGTCTGGAACGTCCGTTCCAAGCCGGAACTGGACTGGAACTGGACCGGGAGGTCCACTTTGGGAATCAGGATCTGGAACGGAATGTTCCAAACCGGAACTGGACTGGACTGGAACTGGACCGGGAGGTCCACACTGGAATCAGGATCTGGAACGGGTGTGTTCCAAACCGGAACTGGACTGGACTGGAACTGGACCGGGAGGTCCACACTGGAATCAGGGTCTGGAACGGATTTGTTCCAAACCGGAACTGGACAGGACAGGTAGGTGCACGGCTCCCACCTGGACTGGACTGGACTAGCTGGGGAGCGGCTCACTACGGCAGGACAGGAACTGGACCGGAATGACTGCACCAGGTACAGAACAAAACAAAGCAGGTGGGGTTAGTGCAAGGGAAGGCACGGAAATGACCGGGAGGTTCTCACGGAGGTGCAGGGCTTGAGAGGTAGGTGGTTGGTGAAGCACGGCAGGGCTGGGTAGTGTGGCGTAGCTGCGGTAGGTCCGGAAGGAGCTGACTGGTCTCCAGAGCTCCCGGAACCGGAACCGAAGAACTAGTTGGCTTCTTCGGCCGGACAGGAACAACTGGAGGGTAGCCAGGTAACACGCCAACCCGGAGCCTACACGAGCTGGAGGTGGAGGTACCGCAACACACACAACGAAAACGGGGGGAAACGAACACTGCCACGGGAGAATGGGAGCTGGGTTAGATGGAGGAGAGGGGAAACAGGTTAGCTGCATGAACAACAAGAAATGACTTGGAGGATAACTACCAGACTGTAGTTAGGAGCGGAACTCTAGCTGCAAGGGGATAATATCCCACAACCAAGCGAGTAGTTCTTTGAACGCGACCAGGCAAACAACGAGCATTAACACCGCGTGACGATAGTTAACGAACTGGCGCCGACTGGCAGCCAGCCGAAGGAATAAATAGTGAGGTTAATGACAGAACTAAACAAGGAACAGGTGTGGAAAATAAACGGGAGTGATTAAGAAACACCAGGTGAGGAAATGCATGCAACGAGGGGGGACGGAGTGAAAAGGCGGAAGTAAGACAACCAGACGAACAAGACAGAGAAGGAAACGCCCAGACCACAGCAGCGGGGAAAACACGGACAAAAGGATCCAACATGACACGGAGGGAAAACAGGAATATACAGAAAACGAACAGGAAGGGAGCGGAACATTACAGTACCCCCCCCTCAACGTACGCCCCCTGGCGTACCTGGCGGCCTGGTCTTGAGAGGGAAGCGACTGTGGAAATCCTGGATCAATGATTGATCCAGGATGAGGCTCCTGTGGAGCCACGACCGCTCCTCAGGACCATACCCCTCCCAGTCCACGAGGTATTGAAAACCCCGACCCTTACGGCGGATGTCGATAATGCGGTCCACCGTGTAGGCCGGGGCGTTGTCGATGACCCGGACGGGTGGAGGAGGGAGGGTAGGGGCACTGAGGGGGCTGGAGGCGACAGGCTTGATCTGTGACACATGAAAAACGGGGTAGACCTTGAGGGAGGAAGGGAGGGAGAGTTTAACGGAAACCGGGTTAATGAGACAAACAACAGGGAAGGGACCAATAAACCGGGGCCGAAGTTTTTTAGAGGAGGAGGGAAGGGAAATGTTGGATGTGGAAAGCCAGACCTGCTGCCCGGCTCTGTATTTAGGGGCTGCGGTCCTGTGCAGGTCCGCCAGACGTTGAGAACGGGAATTAGAACGCAGGAGTGCGGTGCGTGCAAGTCTCCACATGCGTTTGCACTTGAGGATGTGGGACTTAACGGAGGGGACTGCTACCTCGGCCTCCTGGGCCGACAGGAGAGGGGGTTGGTAACCTAATGAGCACTCGAACGGGGACAGCCCTGTAGACGCACTCTTAAGGGAGTTATGGGCGTACTCTACCCAGGGAAGAAAACGGCTCCAGGAGGCGGGATTGCGTGCAGTGACGCACCGCAGGGCGGCCCCCAGGTCCTGGTTCGCCCTCTCTGCCTGGCCGTTAGACTGGGGATGAAAACCAGACGACAGACTGGCCGAGGCCCCCAGGGCTACACAGAACGCCTTCCACACCTGGGAGGAGAATTGGGGCCCACGGTCCGACACAATGTCGGATGGGATCCCGTGCAGCCTGACCACCTGTGACACCAGGAGCTCCGCCGTTTCGAGGGCGGACGGGAGCATAGGGAGGGGAACAAAGTGAACCGCCTTGGAGAACCGATCCACAATTGTCAGAATGACGGAGTTGCCCACTGACAATGGCAGACCGGTGACGAAGTCAACGCCAATGTGGCTCCAAGGACGGCCCGGGACAGGGAGGGGAAGGAGAAGACCAGAGGGAGGCTGGTGGGAAGCCTTGCTCCTGGCGCACACCGCGCAGGCCAGGACAAAAGCACGGGTATCCTCCTTGAGCGTGGGCCACCAAAAACTCCTCCTGACGAGGGTGGTCGTTCTGGCAAACCCTGGGTGACACGCCAGACAGGAGGCGTGAACCCACTCAAGGACCTGGGAGCGGACGGAGTTGGGAACAAACAGGGAGGAGTTAGGGTTACTACGGGGGTCAGGGTGGGAAGTCTGGGCGGACCTCACAACCTCCTCAATCGTCCAGGAGACCGCAGCCACCATACAGGAAGCCGGTAGAATAGGCTCGGGGTCAGCAGGACTGGAGGGAAGGGAAAAAACACGGGATAATGCATCCGCTTTGATATTGCGGGAACCGGGGCGGAAGGACACAGAAAAATTAAATCGGGCAAAGAATAATGACCACCTAGCCTGTCTGGCATTAAGCCTCTTAGCAGACTTTAGATAAATAAGGTTTTGGTGGTCAGTTAAAACAATAAAGGGGCTACCTGCCCCCTCCAGCCAGTGGCGCCACTCCTCAAGAGCCAGCTTGATGGCCAGAAGCTCCCGATCCCCGACATCATAGTTCCGCTCGGCGGAGGACAGCCTCCGGGAGAAGAAAGCACAGGGATGGAGCTTGTTGTCCAAGGCGGCTCGTTGGGACAGAATGGCCCCCACGCCGGTGTCGGAGGCATCCACCTCAATCGTAAATTGGCGAGTGGGGTCAGGGTGACAAAGAATAGGGGCCGAGGAAAACCGAGCCTTAAGGCGTTCAAACGCGAGCTGGGCCTCGGAGTTCCAACAAAAAGAAAAAGCAGTGGAGGTGAGTTTGGTTAGGGGAGCAGCAATGACACTGTAATTACGGATGAACCTACGATAAAAATTGGCAAAACCAAGAAACTGTTGCAGGTGCTTACGAGAGGTGGGTTGGGGCCATTCTGTCACCGCCTTGATCTTGGCGGGATCCGCCCGGATGCTGCCCTCCTCGATGATGAAGCCGAGGAACGGGACTGAGGAGACGTGGAAGGAGCACTTCTCTGCCTTAACGAAGAGCTGGTTTTCAAGCAGGCGCTGGAGAACCTCCCGGACATGGAGAATGTGCTCCTGGGGGGACTTAGAAAAAATCAAAATATCATCGATATACACGAAAACAGTCTTCCCCAACAGGTCTCGCAGGACGTCATTCACCATGCCCTGGAAGACTGCCGGGGCGTTAGTAAGGCCGAAGGGGACCACCAGGTACTCGTAGTGGCCCAACGGGGTATTGAAGGCAGTCTTCCATTCATCCCCCTCCCGTATACGCACCAAGTGGTACGCATTACGGAGGTCGAGCTTGGTGAAAATGACGGCCTGCGAGAGGGGTTCAAAGGCAGTGTTAATAAGGGGAAGAGGATATTTGTTGCGGATGGTAATTTGATTGAGCCCCCGGTAGTCGATGCAGGGCCGTAGTGAGCCGTCCTTTTTCCCCACAAAAAAGAACCCAGCACCAACAGGAGAGGAGGAAGGGCGGATGATGCCCGAGGCGAGGGACTCATGAATATACTCCTCCATGGAGAGTTTCTCCGGACCCGACAGACTGTAGAGACGACCAGACGGAAGCTTGGCTCCCGCCAGCAGGTCAATGCAACAATCGTAGGGTCGGTGAGGAGGTAGGGACAGAGCGCGTGATTTTGAAAAGGTAAGGCAGAGGTCGTGATATTGCTTGGGAACGTTGGACAGATCGGGTTCGGGTAGGTTGGTGCTGGAATTCTTGGATCCCGGAGGGGGGAGAGCGGAACGAAGACAGCTAGCCAGACAGTGACCACTCCACGCCAGGATACGACCGGCTTGCCAGTCGATGTGAGGGTTGTGAAGGCGGAGCCAGGTCTGACCCAAAACTATGGAGGATTGTTTAGAGTTGATGAGCAGAAGTTGAATACTCTCCCGATGATTGCCGGATAAAACGAGCTGTACTGGAACGGTGGAGTGGGTGACTAACCCCAGACTCCTACCGTCTAAGGCAAAAGCAGTAATGGGAGAGGGTAGCAGTTCCGTGGGGATGCCGGCCCTCCTGGCGAAGGTGATGTCCATGAAGTTAGCGTCGGCACCAGAGTCGATAAGGGCCGACGAGACTTCGGACTTGTCCCTCCAAAGGAGAGTGGCCTTGAAGACAAGGCGATTCTGAGCTGCATGGCAAGGTATGATTGGGCTCGTCAGTACGCCCAGTTTAACTGGCGAGCCTACTCTTTTGGGCGAATGGGGCATGAGGCGATCTGGTGGCCTGGTTTGCCACAGTAAAAACAGGATCTAGATCGCAGGCGACGTTGGCGCTCCTCGGCGTTGACCGCAACTCTGCCCAGTTGCATGGGCTCTTCCTCAGAGACCCCAGACGCCGCTCTGGATCCAGAGGCAGAAGGGTGTGAGCGTATGTGTTGCTGATGCTGATGACCGGAGTTCCCCCCTCGCTCACGGGCCCGGATACGGAGACGGTTGTCAATAGCGATGGCCAGGCTAATAAGGCAATTAAGTGACGTGGATTCTTCGCGGGTGGCAAGTTGGTCCTTTAACTCTTCGCTCAGCGCCTGGCGGAAAGCCCCCTGAAGGGCGGTGTCATTCCATCCGGACTCCGCTGCGAGGGTACGGAATTGGATTGCCATTTCAGCAACGCTACGGCTTCCTTGACGGACCTGAAGTAGGCGTTGAGTTGCGTCTCGCCCACAGGTAGGGTGATCGAATACACGCCGCATCTCAGCGGTGAAGGCGGCGAAGTTGTTGCAGAGCGCGACTTGGCTGTCCCAAATGGATGTAGCCCACTCCAGGGCACCTCCTCCCAAACTGCTCATTATGAAGGCGATCTTACATGGGTCGGAGGCGAAGGAGGAGGGCTGCATCCGGAATACTATGTCGCATTTCATCAGGAATTCGCGACACTTTCCCAATCCCCCGCGGTATAACTCTGGATGTTGAACGCGGGGCTCTCGGAGAGAAGTGGGAACAGAAGGATCCACCGGCGGATCCGGCGCGGGCGGTGTAGGGCCCATAGGAATACGCGGAAGCGGCTGGTGAAGAGCTAGCTGTGCCACTTGCTCCGTGATGCCCCCCAGCACCTCCAACACGTCATCCAAACGTCGGCCCTGTTGGTCGCTGACCGCAGTTTGGCAGGAGAAGGCGTGACGAATTTGCTCCAGGTCGGCTGGGTCCATGATTTTTGGCCAGTTCGTTCTGTTACGAACCCGGAACGAGACGAACCCAAGTGCTACGACCAGGAGACAGATTCACAAAAAGGGGGGTTTATTAAATTAAGTGTTGGGGTAGTCCCAACACTGTACAGAAAAGGCAATAGACAATATTACGCTGGAACAGCAAGGAAGCCCGGGACGGGCTGCTCCAAGCCGGAGCTGGGCTGGCAGGTCTGGAACGTTCGTTCCAAGCCGGAACTGGACTGGACTGGAACTGGACCGGGAGGTCCACTTTGGGAATCAGGATCTGGAACGGAATGTTCCAAACCGGAACTGGACTGGACTGGAACTGGACCGGGAGGTCCACACTGGAATCAGGATCTGGAACGGGTGTGTTCCAAACCGGAACTGGACTGGACTGGAACTGGACCGGGAGGTCCACACTGGAATCAGGGTCTGGAACGGATTTGTTCCAAACCGGAACTGGACAGGACTGGAACTGGACCGGGAGGTCACACTGGAATCAGGGTCTGGAACGGATTTGTTCCAAACCGGAACTGGACTGGACTGGAACTGGACCGGGAGGTCCACACGGGAAGCAGGGTCTGGAACGGATTGTTCCAAACCGGAACTGGACTGGACAGGTAGGTGCACGGCTCCCACCTGGACTGGACTGGACTAGCTGGGGAGCGGCTCACTACGGCAGGACAGGAACTGGACCGGAATGACTGCACCGGTACAGAACAAAACAAAGCAGGTGGGGTTAGTGCAAGGGAAGGCACGGAAATGACCGGGAGGTTCTCACGGAGGTGCAGGGCTTGAGAGGTAGGTGGTTGGTGAAGCACGGCAGGGCTGGGTAGTGTGGCGTAGCTGCGGTAGGTCCGGAAGGAGCTGACTGGTCTCCAGAGCTCCCGGAACCGGAACCGAAGAACTAGTTGGCTTCTTCGGCCGGACAGGAACAACTGGAGGGTAGCCAGGTAACACGCCAACCCGGAGCCTACACGAGCTGGAGGTGGAGGTACCGCAACACACACAACGAAAACGGGGGGAAACGAACACTGCCACGGGAGAATGGGAGCTGGGTTAGATGGAGGAGAGGGGAAACAGGTTAGCTGCATGAACAACAAGAAATGACTTGGAGGATAACTACCAGACTGTAGTTAGGAGCGGAACTCTAGCTGCAAGGGGATAATATCCCACAACCAAGCGAGTAGTTCTTTGAACGCGACCAGGCAAACAACGAGCATTAACACCGCGTGACGATAGTTAACGAACTGGCGCCGACTGGCAGCCAGCCGAAGGAATAAATAGTGAGGTTAATGACAGAACTAAACAAGGAACAGGTGTGGAAAATAAACGGGAGTGATTAAGAAACACCAGGTGAGGAAATGCATGCAACGAGGGGGGACGGAGTGAAAAGGCGGAAGTAAGACAACCAGACGAACAAGACAGAGAAGGAAACGCCCAGACCACAGCAGCGGGGAAAACACGGACAAAAGGATCCAACATGACACGGAGGGAAAACAGGAATATACAGAAAACGAACAGGAAGGGAGCGGAACATTACAGAGGTTTGTACATATGCAGTGATTGTCTCACTATTTATTGTCTTTAATAAGAATTTACAGACAAGTGTCACCAACCGAAACAGGCCTGTCAAAACAATGCCATTTGTTTCGGTAGTGATGTCATGGTTTGTGACCTTTTTCCCTTGCAGTCGTGTTCCTCGGTCGCCACAAGTGGGCGCTGCTTCGTTGGTGGAGTTTTGGCTCCTTTCCTTCTTCTCCCAAAGAAGTTCTCATCAACATTGCACAGCTGCACATGGTTGCCGGTGAGCTATTTAAGCCCATGTTCCTTTTGTTCTGGGCTTCGATATTAATTGTTAATTGTTGATGGTTTGTTGTTTGTGCTGTGGTTTGTTGTTTGGCATTATTTGTGCTGTTTTGTGTGTGGTTTATTTTTGCCCTTTTAATATTTTAGCCAGTATGTTTATCTAGTGTTTTAAGGAGACCATTTTGCTCCGTTGTGCTTTGTTGGAGTTTTGCGGGACTTGGCTTTGTGCTTGAGCTTTCAGGTTAAATTCCTGTTTTGTGTGCATTTCAGCCGCCGCTTTCTGGTCTGTCCTTTGTTTGTCGTTTTACCTAGATCGTTTGCCATTTTCTGTCTCTTTCTCCTCTCTCTATCTGCTGTCTTTCGTGATAGCAAGAGGAGTTTGTTTATTGAGAGACAGGGCGTTTTTTCATACTGACTTTAGGGCTCTATTTATTCTTAGAGGCAGGGCTTGTATTTTCTATTGAGCTTGCGCTAGTCAGATAGCCGATAATTCCGGTGCAGCTGTCCTTTCGCCCCTGTGTGCCTTTATCCGTGTATGTCGAGTTTGACGATTCTGTTTGGAACTGTAGTTCTGTTTCGTCTGCCGGTGCATGTCTTCCTGTGGGGAGGATTGGGCGATGTTGTGGACATGTTTGCGTGTGACTGCGAGCCTCATTATAGCCTTGGAACTTTAATTATTGTTTCCCTCGCCTCGTTACATTTCCCTTTACTGAGAGGCTAGGGCGTGTGTTTTCTATTTAAGCTAGTCATTCTGCTAGTAAAGTTATGGGACTGCGGTGCTCCGTCGGCTCTCCTGTAAAATGTTTCTCCCTCCTGGGAGATCGGGAGTTTACCCCTTTATTTATGCATGTGACTGCGAGCTTATGAAACTAGCCACGGAACGTTATCTCTGTTCCTTCGCCTTCTCGTTACATTCCTCTTTACCAAGAGGCAGGGCTTTTATTCTCTATACTCGTGTTAGTCAGCTAGCTGATAATTCCGGTGCAGCTGTCCTTTCGTCCCTGTGTGCCTTTTATCCTTATATGGAGTTTGACGATTTTGTTCGGAACTGTAGTTCTGTTTCGTCTGTCGGTGCATGTCTTCCTGTGGGGAAGATTGGGCGATGTTGTGGACATGTTTGCGTTTGACTACTAGTCTCTGAGAGTAGCCTTGGAACGTTAGATCCCGTTCTTTTCGCCTCCTGGTAATTCTAATTCGCATTAGTTTTCAGTGTTTGTTTGCTGTGTGTTTTGTTTGTGCCATTATGCTACTCGCCTGTTCTTATGCGTCTCGTTACCGAGACAGGGCGTTTGTTATTTCCGGCTCGTTCTCTAGTCACTTAGCTTGTAGAAGTTTGAGAGCCTAGTGCTTTGTTCTATTCGCTTGGCTTGGTTTTCTTAGTGAAAGACCTGGCGTTTGCGCTTCTACTTATTGGTGTGTCACAGTGAGCCGGTTAGTAGCTTTGGTACGTGTTCCCTGTCTTTTCTCCTCCCTTATCTGCGGGGTTTCCTGCCTTAGTGGCCTAAGGGCTTAAAGAATCCCCTTGCTGCATTTGGCTCCTCCTACCTCACACGTCACGCCCCATTACACTGGTTATAAGATTTAGGATTAGATTGGTTTTCTCTTTCCTTGTGCTACGGAAGTTTTGCTCCCGATCCTGTGTTATCTCAGTCCTGGTGCAGCTACTTCCGCATTTTGTGGCGTATCTCTCTAGATACGCTTTTAGAAATCCTTATCGGTCGCGTTTGGTTCTCTAAACCTTACACTCCCCCTCACAATGGCTGCACCAATTCGTGGAAAAAGTTAAAAGAGTGGTCGCAGCAAGAATGTTTTGAACATAATCCATTAATGAGATTGTGTCCGCCGTGGTTTATGCTATACAAAATGCCGCAGCAAGAAGAGGAGGCCAAGCGAATTAAAGAATCTAAATTTAAAAACACCTCCGTGGAATGTATTTGTGTGTTCTTTCCACTTTGTGGATAGAAAACCTACTACAGAGAATCCATGCCCTGAGCTGTGGTTGGGGTATGAGCAGCAAGTGAAAAAGAAAAGAAGGAAACTTAATCGGGGCGGCGACGGTACCTCATCAGCAACAGCAGGAGCTACTTTAACGTTATGCTACCTTTGAATGTCTATAGTTTTGGAAAAGTTATTACATTTTTAAATAATGATTATGCTTCTGTTCATTTTATTAATATGTTTAATTATTCATGTAAATTTTTAAATATAAATGAGATTAAACCAGCCAGAATTTCATTGGAAGGAATTAGTGAGACCCCTGCATTGTAGGTAAGTGGCGAGAGCAAACGCATCTGCCTAGTTTTTCTCTTTTTGTACGCATGTCTAGTTGTTTAGCGCTGCTGCTGCGACAACAACAGCTGATATGGATAGGCAGGCTATCTACTTGTATCTAGGGGTGGATAATTATTTTAGTCTGTGGACCTAGCTAAACAAAACAAGACTTTGTTCCAGAATGGATTCATGCATGGATTACAGCATCGACTTTTTGGATTATTTCTTTACTCACTGATTGAGAGAGATGAGCGCGCCGGCAGCACTTGAGGTAACGTTAATGATATCCAAAGGTGGATTCTCACCAAATCCCGCGACGACGCATGGGGACACGCAGGAACTGTGTGCGGTGCTATTAGACGGGTTCAGTAGCCTATGTGGGAATATTAACGGCACCTGATTGGTTCGACATATTTTACCTGCGTTTTCAAACCAGAACAATATGGCGGCCTATTAATAAACTTTCTTTTATACCGCTTAAACGTTCCACTAAAATATGTTTCTGAAAACATTTGAGGCGAGAAATAGTCTATGCAGTTGCTAAATCTTGATTCATATTTGATCTAAAACGCCTACTTTGACCGTTTGATCCCAGTTTCGTGAGCAACGGCGGACGCATTAATTTGCCTAAAGTAGGTTTGGAATCTATCCTATTCAAATTCAGAACCGACGAACATACCACACAGTCTCCGCGCGATCGCATTGCATCCTCTCCATAGAAAATGAATAGAATGCGTCCGATCGATGTACCTCGCCGGATTTGGTGAGAATGCACCTCAAGGCAGTAACGTTAACGTTAGCTAAGGTTAATGTTAACGTCTGTCATATTCTGAACTGCGTTAAGATGGATTCTCACCAAATCCGGCGACGACGCATGGGGACACGCAGGAACCCCAAACTGTGCGTTTGGTGGGCGGTGCTATTAGACGGGTTCAGTAGCCTACGTGGGAACATTAACGGCACCTGATTTGTTAGACATATTTTGCCGGCGTTTTCAAACCGGAACAATATGGTGAGAATGCAGCTTTAGCTAACTTAGTAAAAAAGTGAGTAAAAATGAATGCTGCAGTTGCCATCGTAAGTGACAGAAAAACATAACGTTAATCTAACATTAGTTCATCAGCCGGTGACTTCACGTACTTTCCACATGATCGCCGATGTTATCCTCCCACAAACATAAAGTTGATGGGAGGGGAATAGTCACTCCATCACTCCTTATTAAGATCCTTGGTGAGTGTTCCTACCTGCGAGTCATGTTCTAAAGTTTAATTTCCGTTAGCTATAATAGGCTAACTCATTAGTTTAGCTTGTTAGCTAACTCGCTTAAATGGAAGTAGTCTGCAAGAAGAGATGCTCCATTTCCGTCGGTAAAAAGGTGGCCTTTTTATTTTGGGAGCTGGGCCAATGGAAATGTAGCCTACCTGGGAAGTAGAACACTGACCCACTGCTACCGACACACACACACAGGTGTGCACGCGTTTGCTGATGTCCACATTACATTGTTGTTAAATCCTGTCATTTTCATTCAATTATTCAAGGCTTCAAGCTAATTTGAGATGGTTTGCAAAATTAATTTAAATATATGTTAACAAATAATTTGATTTATTGTTTGTTTTACACAATACCTGGTTTAAACATGTACACGATACCTGTTCTAAACCTCTAAAAGAGAGGCCTCTCAACCTGTTGTCAAGGAAGAACATTAAATGGAATTGGTCACAGGAGGCTGATCATTCTTTCAGAACACTGAAAACAGCTTTGCAGTCTGCATGCAGCATCACCCATCCTGATTTTGAGAACACGTTTTACCTGCAGCCTGATGCGAGTGAAGTCGTAGTGGGAGCCATTCTGATCCAGATGATTGATGACTGTAAAAGGGTTGTCAGCTATGTCAGTGCCACACTGAGTGGGAGGAGATATCATGCCACAGAGCGAGAGTGCCTGGCAGTGGTGTGGGCCACAAAATGCTTCCACCCCTATCTGGAAGGCTCATCATTCATACTTGTCACGGACAACAGTGCACTGTGCTGGCTCATGTCACGTAAGATAAAAATGGAAAACGGTCCAGGTGGTACCTCCAGCTACAGGAGTTCAGTTTTCAAGTATAGCACTGGGCTGGAGTCGCTAACTGCTACTTCTGGAGTGAAATTGGGAAGGATGTTGCCAGCTATGTTAAGTCTTGTGCAGTATGTCAAAGAACAAAACCCAGCGTGATCCTGCTTTTGGCCTGCGATTCATCTCCCCTTTATAGCAGAGCGGGTGCGCACAGTTATCAGAGATGATTCAATCCTAGATTAACTAATCAAATCGTAATTCACATTCATGAAACGGAGTAAGCACAAATTTAGTTAACAATATAATTTGATATGATGCACATCAAATTATCCTGGATTGTTTAAGCGACGTATGTGAAACAGGGCCCAGGATTATTGAGTTAGCTGGATAACTGCACTGAGTCAAACCCGGAACCCTCCCAAATCTGGAACATGGACTGAAGTAAAAAGAGCTATTCCAGGTTTTACTCAGTGCAGTTATCCAGCTAACTCAGTAATCCTCTTTCGTAGTATACATAGTTTTCAGAAGGTGTACTACTAGCATTATAAAAGGGTGTGTATTTGTCAAACGGATTGTCCGAGACAATAAATGGCCACTGAATCCTGAAAGGAACATCTCTGTGCGTAAAACCGATGGTAGCATTGTATATTTATTTCATATTTAGTAGCAGATATTGATAGTAGAATGACATGGTATAATTACACAAGATTTTCACTTGTTTATTTTGCTATTGAGTGAGCAGGGCTTTTCTCCATTTAAAAAAAAAAAAACAGTGAATTATTTTAAATCAAAACATTTTTTCATTTTACTCAATTAAATTGTGGGCAGTGATTCCACATGATTTCCTTGCTTTAAGTGTACCTGATATATTTGTGTTGTTCTTGTGATGACAGTTTAAGCATTAAATTATTGCATTGAATACACATCATCTGGTTGAATACTTTCTATAGATGCTCCTTGTTTTTTGACTTTTTTCAGTGTTACGGCCAGTCGGGCCAGATATTATTAAATTACACAAAATATTAATACAAAGATAATGCTCAAACAATTCAAAAGATGAATTATAAAAACAATATTACATACAAAAGATTTGTTACAATAATACAGATTGAATACACAATAATATAAAATAACTGAACAAATATTATTTACAAATGGGTATAAACAATGCAAGTTCTATTTACATTTATTTTAATATTTTCCAGCCACTGTTCCTTTGACACTGTCTCTGTGTTTGGGCAGTATATTGTGCCTTTGTACTGGCTGTGCCCTATTGCCTCAGTTCTGAAATGACCTACATTTTCTGCATGAATGTGCAGTTACGTTCTGACTGGATGACAGGTGGGCTAATCTGCAGTCTGCAACTGAGGGTAATCATAAGGTAGCACTGGTCAATGTCCAGGACCTGCTGCACCCTCTTATGAATACCACTCCGAGTTAGCACATTCTGGATAGAGTAACCTGACCGTCTAGTGGTGGTAGGGCATCCACACCAGGAGCCTGTGGTTGAAAAAGCATTCTGGTGTGGGAGCCTGGTTGTAGATCAGAGCTGGGGTGGGTGGTATGTACCACCAGAACACTCTACAGCCTCTGGTTTTCCCAGTGTGGATGCAATCCATTTCTGGTTGTGCAGAGTGATGCCTCGCCTCATTTTTGAGGGCAACCAAAATGGCTGGAGGATCACCTGGAGCAGCAACTGCAGGCAGGACAGCACTGGGAGTAATCAGTGTTGGTGGGAGTAAGTGCAGAACAAGCAGCAGCACATACACTGTGACAGTATAGGGCACACAGGCAGTGTGACACATGCTTGCTCACGCACGCACGCACAATCTATCAGTTATCCAGGTCTTACATCTTACAGCTGCCTGAAAGGAAAATAAAGCTAAACTTACAGAACTGGAAGTAGCAGAGGTCCTCGGAGGGGGGCAGGGAGAAAGGGGAGATGGTCTGGATGCACTTAGTAGAACTAGACTGAGGCTGGTGTGCAAGAGAGGTTGGCACTGATACATTCAGTTGAAGTCGGAAGTTTACATACACTTAGGTTGAAGTCATTAAAACTACTTTTTATGGAGTTCAATAACTGACAAAAGTATTTGAATTTGAATTTAGTATATTTGAATTATATACGTGTGACTTTTCATAAACTTGAATTTTTTCTGCTGTATTTCATAAATTTGCATTTAAACAAAGATTGAAATTCAGATTTTCAAAATTCAGATCCATAAATACAAATCTTTTTGATTCAAATTTCTGAAATTCAGATTTTCAAAATTCAGATCCATAAATACAAATCTCTTTGATTCAAATTTCTGAAATTCAGATTTTCAAAATTCAGATCCATAAATACAAATCTCTCGGATTCAAATTTCTGAAATTCAGATTTTCAAAATTCAGATCCATAAATACAAATCTCTGATTCACATTTCTGAAATTCAGGTTTTAAGGCAAGTGCAGCAACGCTGTTATTCACGCCGTGGTGCAGATGACGAGCCGTAACGTTAACAAGGTAATTATATAGTTAGGCTATATAGCCTACGTTAGTTATATACAGGGTTGATAAACACTCAAAGCGCTGTATTGCTACTAGTGTGATATATTTTGCATTAGCTAATAGTGGTCGAATTGTAAAATGTTTTCCGCAGGCAGATACATCCAATCTTGCCGTTCCTTTTCATTTATTTAAAAAAATATATTAATTTCAATATGTCACGTTTAGCCTAAACAAAAATGTCAGTAATATTATGCTTACCTGCAAAACTATAATGTTTTAGCCTATTTTTTCCATGAATAAACGTGGCTTTTGTTCGTCAAGAATGGGTGTTGTTATGGATTAAAGCGCTTTATAATAAATGAAAAGGAACGGAAGATCGGATGTAGCTACCTGCCTGCGGAAAACATTTTACAGTTTGACCACTGTACCTAACCATTGACAGCAAGCTAACGTAAGCCTGGTGTAGGTAGAGAACATTAGCTAACGCAAAATAGTCACACTAGTAGCAATACAGCGCTTTGAGTGTTTATCAACTCTGTATATAACTAACGTACCTATATAACTATATACTTACCTGGTCCGTGTAACGTTTATCAATTTGATTTCCTGATGCATCTCAAATTGAAAAATTGACAATTGGATTCAATATTTCAATTTCCATTTTTTTATCCTTGAAATAAAAGGAAAATTAACCATTCAAACTCGTTTTTCTAATTTTTTGATTTACCGTTTGTCTTTTGAAAGTTTGAAAATTGCATTATTGGCGTGGGTGGGTAAACCGGGGTTGTTTCTAATATCAACAATCAATGGACGGACTCAACCATGACCGTAGGGTAGCGATAACAAAGACTTATTTCTTATTAGTCGCTGGCTTAGCCTTTTACCTTGACGTTCAGGGTGCAGGATAAGTGCCAAAAATAAGACTACTGAGAGGAGCATATCTTACTCGAAGCTGGCAAATGATCTAGCAGCTGATAAGCCGGTGGTGGTAAATGAGAAGCCCTCTATTGATTCGCCGAGGCTGGTAGCTCATGTGCCTGGCTTAGCAACCCATTGGATTTGCATTTTGCAGCTGACCTGGCTGGTCACTGGCATTCCTAGGCTGGTCACTCGCGTACCCACTGGATTGACGATTTATTTATGTTTTACAATGTCTGAATTAGGCTAATGTATCATCTCTCTTGCATTTCCAGTTGGAGTCTGCAGCTATCCACGAGTCGTTCAATTCAAGCGAAGGATTTAGGAAATCATTAACCTCATTAACTTTGGCCCACCAGAAGCAATTTTCACCTATTTGCTAGGCTACTTGTCTTGTTTTGCCCAATAATCATTATTTTCATCTCAAAAACGATTTACTGCAGCACATCCATGTTTTAAACTTCGAATTGAAGAAGAGGCCTATAGCCTACCATCAGACATTTGCAGCAGAATAAATGTCACAATAAGCCTATATGTAGCCTAGGCATAAAAATATGTAGCCTATTGTGTGTAGGCTATAGGCTCTATAGCATTTGAATAGGCCTACATTAAAAGGTAGGCTATGTTTTTACATCCACAGCAATGTAGGCTATTACAGCCACACGTGCGATAGGTGGTCACAAATGTCAACTTCATTGGACATTGGCGAACTATAACCGAAAGTTTGTTTATATAATAATATCAGGTGGGCCTAGCCTATTATTGTAAATGATTTTTGATGTAGACTAGAAACGGTGGGTTTTATGCATTTTATTGTCTGTGGCTGTGCCAAGATGAAAGTTACAGAACTTTTGGGGTTTAACCTGTAATTTATAATCTGAACAAAAACGTTACCGACGTAAAAAAAGCCAAGTTACTCACGCATAGCCTACAGAGCGCTTAATTCCAACTTGCAGAAACTAGGCGTGCCTTTAAAAGTATTGATATCAAAATGTGGCCAAGTTACAACTAACAATATTGCCTATCGTAGCTCACACTAAATAAACTAGCTCTATTCCAAAGCAATGCTATTCAAACTTTCCTAAATTATTTAATGCAACTTGGCCCTGTGTTTCTTCATCTTAGCATATGAAGAGATTGTGCCTCATGGAACAACATATGATTTAAATTAATGTTTTTAACAGTTGATGAATAATTACACTCCAGAAAGGATATGGTTATACCTTGTTGGCAAGTTTACTTTAGAAAATGTACAGGTTTTAAAATGTTAACTGCTGCTACAGATTCCTTTACAATTCACAAGCAGACATTTATATCAAGAAACATGTACAATAGAGAAAGGGGGGATGAATAAATAAATGCAGATAAAAATAAGTAATATTTTTTAAATAGCCTACATATAGCATTTTTACAAATGTATCCAGACATGTTTGTGGGTTAAATGATGGAAAATAAGTAATAGTACTAATTTTCTTAACATAATAATAGTTATGATATTTGCAAACAGAATTTTGTGAACACAAGGATATCTGTGCTCTGTAGGACCACACAGGTTTTGATAGAAATACAAATATTCCAAATAAATCAATCAATAAATACATAATAATAATAATACATTTTATTCATTCTGTGCTTTTCATAGACCCAAAGCAGTGGATGCAGACAATTATTCAAACATGCCCTATAGTGTCGTAATTTTTCTGTTTCATTTCTAAGTGCAACACATCTGAATCTGTTACGACCCCGGAAATGGACTGGACTCAAATGCACGACTCGAACACAGGAATGCCAATACTCAATTATTTTATTGCTTCGACCAGGATTCACTCCTGAAGCATGGGGAGAAAGGCAAAGGCAGTTATTGTTCCAAGCTGGAACTGGACTTTAAAGACAGACAGACAGAGCTCTAATAAATTATGCTTCGACCAGATCTCCTGAAGCATAGGGAGAACACATAAGACGGACAGTCCGGGTAATGGGATCAGCAGGGGAGCAGCGGGAACAGGAGAGGCCAGGGGCTGGAGATGGAGACGGATAACCAGGCAGGCTGAGCAGAGGAGGAGCGGGAGCGGGGAGCAGGGCAGAGTGGAGTGGCAGAAGTAGTGCAGGACAGTGGAGCGGAGTCTGGGCAGGACGTGGGCGCAGCGGCAGGGCAGCAGCAGCAACAGCAGCAGCAGCAGCACAGGCAGGAGGCGGGCACCACCGCAGAGTGGTGGAGCTGGAGCCCCGGGCTGCATGCACACACGTCAGATGGATGGCAGGAAACTGCAACACAGGCAGGGATAGCAAACAACTGCAGGTTGGCAGACTAAAGCAGACAACGTTAGTACAGCGAGGCAGAGAATAATTGAACAGCAGGAAGCGCCGTTCCAGACGAGAGCTAGACGGAGTAGAGAGGCAAATTAACGCCGGTACAAGACAAGACTTAAATAGCAAGACTAGACTGGATACTAGGTATTCCCAAGACAAGACCAGAGGTTTCAGACAAGAAAGTTAACGAACTGGCACAGGACAGAGAACACCGGGTGACTAAGTACAAACATTAATTGATATCAATTAAGTGCCGCGTGCGGAGGAATGGGATAGGCGGAGAGAAGAGTGGTGAGACAGAGTGACACGAAGGGAAAAACCACGCCCAATCTGCAGCGCGGGGAAACAAACTAGGGAGAGACGAACATGAAACAGGGGGAGAAGGAAAACACGGGAAACAAGAGGACGGGAGTGAGAACATCACAGAATCAGAGTATTTCCACTATAAATTATTCTGATTTTGCAGTTTGATGTGGAACATACAGTTTCATTGACCACATTCTCTTGAGATGGTAAAATGAAGAAACACAGGGCCAAGTTGCATTAAATAATTTAGGAAAGTTTGGATAGCATTGCTTTGGAATAGAGCTAGTTTATTTAGTGAGAGCTACGATAGGCAATATTGTTAGTTGTAACTTGGCCACATTTTGATATCAATACTTTTAAAGGCAGGCCTAGTTTCTGCAAGTTGGAATTAAGCGCTCTGTAGGCTATGCGTGAGTAACTTGGCTTTTTTTTATGTCAGTAACGTTTTTGTTCAGATATCACTTATTTTTGGTAGCTAACTAATGATGAACAATGCATGAAGATAATGACATCGAGAGAGAAATCCATACAGAATAGTACATGCATTCCAAATAAATGCATGCAGACATTCGCGTAACCATAACGCCCTCTACTGACGAGAATGATAACATTTCTCCTATTAGCGATAGCCCACAATTACATTAAGAGTTTGTAGATGAGCTGTATTTAATGTCTAATGAAATACAATGAACAGCACCATCTGAACTATGGATCATGAAGAAGCATGTAAATTAATTAACCAAGTCTATATGGAGACATGCATGCACAATAGGCTAGACGCAAACACATTGTAGCTGAAAGAAATACATACAGCCTAAAATATGGAAATACAGTTGTAAAATAGGCGTATTAGTATTCTATAGAAATAACGTTAGGCTATTCAACATTGGCTTGTCGGATGCGTAACTCCAAGCTTCCATGTCTGGGCTACGAGCTGCCGAACTTCATAAGCACAGCATAATACCTTCGCGGTTTTTTTTTTTTTTTCCGGTAGTGTAGTCTAACGTTGTCTGCGGGAAATCTTTTGGTACCGGACCATGTAGCTAGGTTTAGTTTAGTTTTCTGTAGTGCAATGGATGTAAGGCATGTTGATTCGCTTCGTAGTAGCCTAGCTTATACCTGCTTCCTGACTAGCAGCTGACTGACGTTTCTCTGGCAAAAAACTAACGTTGGCTAACAAGCTTAATTGGACAATGCATATTTCCCAGGCATCTTAGCCAGCAAGAAAACAATAGATGCTGCTAAGAAAGTAGCCTGCCAGAGATTATTCTTCTGATTATAATTATAATTAAAAGTGTTTACAGTAAGATACCTTGTCTGCAGAGTAGCGTAGACTAGAGCAATGTTCGGAGGCTATAGTGTTTTTTTAAAAGTGACTAACCATGAATCAACTATGTTTAGGGAATTGAAGGTTTATAAATCAGATGTCTTAAGGGATTGCAGCTTATAGTAGGCTATCGTCGATTCTTAATGTATTATCACAAATTCTTAATTTTCCTAGTAGTTCATTTTATGGTAACATTGTTTTATGTGTGAAAAGGATAAAGTGAACAGAGCTGAAGTGAAGAAATGAATGAATAAAGAAATGTCGGCCGAGGCAAGGGTACGTTGAGGTTCGGACTTCAGTCAGTCATGACCGCAAGAGCATAGCGTAACAACACCCTCCCCAAACCAGACAAGAGCGAGGGTTTGGGGAGGGTGTGATATAGTACAAGTGAAATACAAGTGAAACATTGAACAGTTAATATTGGAAACCTCTTTTGCCTTTGCAATAAAAATACAGTAATGTGTTAATGTGAAAATAATAACAGTGTATGAAAGGTACTTAACAGTTGCACATTGTTTTAATGGAAAATAAGCATGTGCCCTGCTGGGCTCAAACCCACAATCCTCTATGTCAGAGACAGCAACTCTGACCATAGGCTGCAGAATCTTCTTGGAAAGAGTGAAGCCATTAGCTATATTGACATTAAAAAACATTAGTATGAAGTGTTATTATTGGGCGATAAGCTTGATGAGCAGGTATACGGACCATACCCTCAAAGAATAATTCTCCCCATTGGATAACATCGCGATGGAGGCAGGCAGTTTGGCAGGAAAAATAGGAAGAAGAAGAAGGAGAAAAATGGCAAAATAACCCAAGTTTGGGGCTTTATTGTGTGGATGTGTGAAGTTGTATCTGAATGCTGTGTGGTTACATGAGGTCAGAACATACAGAAGTTAATGTTTTTAAGGGCTGAGAGTCTGTGATAATTGTGGTTACTTCTGTAGGAAACCCTGAAAAACTCTCGGTGCTGTATAGGTATGGGGCATGCCCCGCCAAGCCGTAACTTGGCATTTCAGAGAAATATGAATAGGCCTACTGTAATTGGGATGTTGACGACTACCACTAGGGGGCCACCGTGGATAAGAGATCCACAACTGGCTTGTCAAAGTAAAATATTTAGCCTACCTACATGTAATTTTACCCCATTAAAAATAAAAACCATAGCTAATTGATTAATTACAGTCCACTGGTTTTATTGCCACGTTAAAAATCTGTTTAAATATTTGAATGATGAAGCAAAACCGATTGAGCATTAAACTTTATGATATCTAGGTAGCCCATTGGAATTCCTGCTTAGGCTATACCCTGCGATCTCGGTCGGAATCCAACATGGGGCAGAACTATTTAACTTTTGGACAGGAACAATCCTACTATTCAGTGCTGAGAATGTAGGCAGTAGCCTTTTAGACATTCTGTTATTGGATGAGCTTTCAGATTTATCCAATTCAGCTACTGCTGTAGGCTAGCCTATAATTTGGGCTAAACACTGATGCTGTTAGTGTTGCTGTTGACTGACATCTGCACAATTACTCGCATAGCCTATGGTTTATTTACTATGATTACATTTGCCATTTTTAGACAAATGTTTTGTGAGTTGGTTGGTGTTTGTTTTTTATTGTGTTTGTACGTGAATGACCAGCCTAGGAATGCCAGTGACCAGCCAAGTCAGTTGCAAATCCAGTGGGTTGCTAAGCCAGGCACATGAGTTACCTTGGTGAATCAATTTGAGATAGCCTATATGCATCAGGTAATCAAATTGAAAAACGTTACACGGACCAGGTAAGTATATAGTTATATACGTTAGTTAGCTATATACAGGGTTGATAAACACTCAAAACGCTGTATTCTACTAGTGTGACTATTTTGCGTTAGCTAATGTTCTCTACCTATGCCAGCCTTAGGCTATGCTTGCTTGCTGTCAATGGTTAGCTACAGTGGTCGAATTGTAAAATGTTTTCTGCAGGCAGGTAGCTACATCCAATCTTTAGCTAACGCAAAATATATCACACTAGTAGCAATACAGCGCTTTGAGTGTTTATCAACCCTGTATATAACTAACGTAGGCTATATAACTATATAATTACCTCGTTAACGTTACGGCTCGTCATCTGCACCACGGCGTGAATAACAGCGTTGCTGCACTTGCCGCCGCTAGCTGAAGTCTAGCAGCTCTGTGATTGGCTAAATGCGAGTTCGACAGTTCCGAACGCTTCTACTTTTCCTGGGAAGCCCGGATGCTTCACCTTTGGCCTAGTTAACATAAAATCAGAATTTTAGAACTTTGAATTAGAGAGTTTTGTATTTATGATCTGAATTTTTAAAACCTGAATTTCAGAAATGTGAATCAGAGATTTGTATTTATGGATCTGAATTTTTAAAATCTGAATTTCAGAAATTTGAATCTGAGAGATTTGTATTTATGGATCTGAATTTTTAAAACCTGAATTTCAGAAATGTGAATCAGAGATTTGTATTTATGGATCTGAATTGTTCAAATCTTAATTTCAGAAATTTGAATCCGAGAGATTTGTATTTATGGATCTGAATTTTTAAAATCTGAATTTCAGAAATTTGAATCAGAGAGATTGTATTCATGGATCTGAATTTTTAAAATCTGAATTTCAATCTTTGTTTAAATGCAAATTTATGAAATACAGCACAAAGAAATTCAAGTCACACGTATATAATTCAAATATACTAAATTCAAATTCAAATACTTTTGTCAGTTATTGAGCTCCATAAATTTTTAACCACTCCACAGATTTAATGTTAGCAAACTATAGTGTTGGCAAGTCAGGTAGGACATCTACTTTGTGCATGACACAAGTCATTTTTCCAACAATTGTTTACAGACAGATTATATAACTTTTAATTCACTATATCACAATTCCAGTGGGTCAGACGTTTACATGCACTAAGTTGTTTTGAGTCAGTTGGAGATGTACCTGTGGATGTATTTTAAGGCCTACTTTCAAACTCAGTGCCTCTTTGCTTGACATCTTGGGAAAATCAAAAGAAATTCGCTCATAGCTGGTCAGCAAGGAAGAAGCCATTACTCCAAAACTGCCATAGAAAAGCCAGACTACAATTTGCAAGTGCACATGGGGACAAAGATCTTACTTTTTGGAGAAATGTTCTCTGGTCCGATGAAACAAAAATTGAACTGTTTGGCCGTAATGACCATCGTTATGTTTGGAGGAAAAAAGGTGAGGCTTGCATGCTGAAGAACACCATTCCAACCGTGAAGCACGGGGGTGGCAGCATCATGTTGTGGGGGTGCTTTGCTGCAGGAGGGACTGGTGCACATATATTGAAGCAACATCTCAAGACATCTGCCAGGAAGTTAAAGCTTGGTCGCAAATGGCTCTTCCAAATGGACAATGACCCAAAGCATACTTCCAAAGTTGAGGAAAAATGGCTTAAAGACAACAAAGTCAAGGTATTGGAGTGGCCATCGCAAAGTCCTGACCTCAATCCAATTGAAAATTTGTGGGCTGAACTGAAAAAGCGTGTGCGAGCAAGGAGGCCTACAAACCTGACTCAGTTACACCAGTTCTGTCAGAAGGAATGGGCCAAAATTCCAGCAACTTATTGTGAGAAGCTTGTGGAAGGCTCCCCGAAATGTTTGACCCAAGTTAAACAATTTAATAGCAAACTTTGAGCAAACATGGAACCCACTTATCAACTCTTTAATGCAATAAATCAATCAACCCACTGACTACACCCAACACATACCAAAACCAGGCATATACATACCCGCACACACGCATACACACATACACATACACACACACATATAAACATAACCTTTTACACATACACGCATTTTACTATCCCACACTCCTCTCATATATCTCACTCCATGATCTCCTAGCCCCTACAGCAATCCATTAACTTCCCCATTAATTATCACAAATACTGACAACCTATTAACTACAAATGCTGACAACCCAAAAAGTTGTTTGTCCGTCTCTTCTTTGTTTTGTGTTATTGTGTTCCTGTCTTGTCTGTCTTATTCTTGTGTACCCATTTTTTCCCTTGTCAGTCCCTAATAGGCCTTTATTGTTTTGTCTCTCTGTTATTTCCCTCCCTCAGAGAGGTGACATTATTTTGTTGCTTTTAAGTTATAACAATTGTAATTAAAAAAGAAAGTTGTCCTCCGAAGAGGGGGGAGTGGTGGTGGGCATAAAAAAAATAAAATAAACAATTTAAAGGCAATGTTACCAAATATTAGTGTATGCAAACTTCTGACCCACTGGGAATGTGATGAAAAAAATTAAAGCTGAAATAAATCATTTTTTCTACTATTATTCTGACATTTCACATTCTTAAAATAAAGTTGTAATCCTAACTGACCTAACACAGGGATTGTTTACTAGGATTAAATGTCAGGAATTGTGAAAAACTGAGTTTAAATGGATTTGGCTAAGGTGTATGTGAACTTTTGACTTCAACTGTAGGTGTGGTTGAACCAGGTGTGGTGGTGGCAGTGGTGGAAACGTGCTAGGGGTAAGAAGACATACAAATACAGTAACACAAAAGACTGCAGTTATGCAGGTTAGGTTCACCATGGCTTCATTTATTTAATATTCATTATGATACAAAGATAAATAGCATTTAATACAAACCTGAGTAATCAAATCATGCGCGCTCCAACAAGACTTCCTCTGCTTTGCAGCAGCACTGTGTCCCACCAAACAGGTTTCACAAACTGCGAGAGAATTAAACATCAAAATAAGGGAAAAAAGACAGAAAAACACCAATCCAAACAAAACATTAAAAATTGTAGTTCAGTTTGCTGTGTTGTTAAAAAGGTAAAGAGATCAGCAGTGGGAAATTTAAATGATGGTATTACCATTCCTAAATTCAGTGGTGGCTGTGCGGAGGTTGTGTGCAGGTTGTGCGGAGGATGTGCTGCAGTGGGGACAGAGGGAGCAGTTGATGTGGCTGGTCTAGCTTCAGGGGCTGACGCAGAGGTTACACTGCTGGTGGGCTGAGCCAATTAAATAGAAACAATATCCATTACAATCAATACAAACTACCTCCACATACAGTATATATATTATGTCCATCAGTCAGCTATGTTAACATTACCTTTACAGAGTGGAATCCACAGACACAGTTCTGTGGTCCCCCAAACAGAGATGTCTGTCCCCTCAGCTGGACTGGACACTTCTCTATCTGTAAGAAGTCAAAATTCAACCTTTATGTACTGTATTGTCACAATAACATCTGCATTGTCATGTAATGATAAAGTGATGTTTGCTTTTCAAAATCTCATCATCTAATAGTTTTACATGGCCATGGCCTTATGAGATTTTTGTTTAGAGGCCATCTGAGGTAAACAATGACAAAGTGTAAATACAGACTCAATGTGGTGACACTAAAGGGAGCTTGTTAGGTAGGCTAGCCAGTATTTCATATAGGAGTGCCAATGAAAAGTCATTATCATACAACATTTATGTATCTATCAAAGTTACTGTGTAGTATATCTGACTTGATTTATATTCAACTCATGTCAATCTCACAGGGAATCACTGTCAATCCAAGGAATTTAATTTAATTAGTCTTATGTCAACGAGCCCAGACTACAGTTATAGGACCATGTATTTTGTTCAACAAAACAACACAATAATAGCTAACACATTAATAGTTAATAATACAATTAAATCATGGGGTTAAGTTATTTTACCTGATCTTTGAGGTAAATTTATGTTAGCTATACATTAATTAACCTAGTAACACTAAATTAGAAGGGAAATATACCATCTCTGTCAAAAGCTAGCGTGTTACCTTTAACGGTTTCATTAAATTCATGCAGCCGTCTTACCTTGAGAAATCACATTATATCACTGACTGTGTTCTTCAGAGTCGCTGCCACCGGTAGCTGCAGCGATGAGTTTAAAAAGTTGCGTTGCCACATTTTATTGGCAAGAAATGGATGGGCATGATGAGCCCTGATTGGTAAGAAATGGAGCGCAGAGACGGGAAGATTTGATTGGTAAGAAATGGACGGGCTCGACGAGTCCTGGTTGGTGCCCTGGGAAGAACACCACACCAAGGCAGTGGAGGACCTAAATATTGTAGTGACTAATGCTACCTCACTTGTTTCCCCTGACCCTCAAAGCCGTTTTCACCTGGAAGTCGCTGCAACCTCTGCTGCACTCTCAGCCGTTTTGCATCAGGAACATGCAGGGAAAATGCACCATTGCATTTGCCTTCGGCAGCACACAAGGACCAGAGCTGAAATTCACCCCCTGTGAACTGAACCTCAATGCTACATGCTGGGCCATTAAACATTTCACCTGGGATGGCTTGAATCCACTTGTTGTCAATTCCCCCTCAAACCCAACTGAATTTGCTTTTAAAGCCATAAGACATACAGCTATCATCACAACGGCTGAATTGTTGGAACCTCATGCTGATGCAAAGAGACATTACGGTCATTCCAAAACACCTAACCTTTCTTCCTGCTTCTCTTATCTATGATGATGCTCCACATAAATGTCCCTTACCACCCCCTGTTCTTCCCAGAAATCCCCTGTGTCCATCGCCCCTCTCTGATGCAACAGAAATTTACATAGATGGTTCCTGCTACCATGTAAAAGGAAAACCCGTGACTGGATTTGCTGTTTTAACCCTTGATTCACAGGACCCTTTTTCTCTGTCTACTCATTCCACACAATATGCTAAAGTTTGTGCTTTCCTGTACTGTCTTTTGCATTTTTCCCATGTCGATCCACATTTACTCAGTGCTAGACAGTGCTTATACACTGCCTGGCCAAAAGAAAAGTCGCAGTTGCACCAGTCATGCATAGTGCCCACTGTACAAGCCTCTGGAGGCAGTGTTATGATCTGGGGTTGCTTCAATTGGTCAGGTCTAGGCTCAGCAACATTATGCAACAATAAAATGAAGTCAGCTGAGTACCTGAATGTACTGAATGACCAGGTTATCCCATCAATGGGAATATTCCAGGACGACAATGCCAAGATTCATCGGGCTCAAATTGTGAAAGAGTGGTTCAGGGAGCCTGAGGGATCATTTTCACACATGAATTGGCCACCAGAGTCCTGACCTTAACCCCATTTGGGATGTGCTGGAGAAGACTTCACGGAGTGGTTCGACTCTCCCGTCGTCAATACAAGATCTCGGCCAAAAATGAATGCAAGTCTGGACGGAAATAAATGTTGTGACGTTGCATAAGGTTGTCGAAACAATTCCACGACGAATGCGCGCCATAATCAAAGCTAAAGGCGGTCCAACAAAATATTACAGTGTGCAACTTTTTTTTTGGCCGGGCAGTGTATATTGCACATTCATTGTCTTTGTATGCTTCCCATGGTTGTGGCGGTATGCCCCTCGCTCATGCTGGGGTTTGGCAACTAGTATGGAATGCCTTGAGTGAAAGGAACAATGTTGTATTAAGTGAAAGGGCATTCCAACGTACGTGGGAATGAGAATGTGGACAAGTTAGCCAAATTTGCATTCATTTCTGGTCCACAGTGGTCACCTCCTCCCTTAGCTTATTAGCTGTTATCCCTGATCCACCTGACCTTATCTCCCTTCAACAAGACTACCCCCCCTTTCAATCAGTGTTGTCATGGCATGAGCAAAGCAAGCTTTGTCCCCTCCCTGTTCCCTGGGCAGAAGAAACCGCTGTCCACACAGACACGGAGGGCCGATCTCTTCTGTTTTGGGCATCTCCAAATGGTTCCACTAATTGTTTTTGCATTAACCCATGTCTTTCAGAAGATATGTTTCAGATTTTCCATGCACATCCATGTGGAGGACACTACTCTGCACAGAAAACAATACATAAAATCCTTACCACTGCATGGTGGCCTTCTCTGCATGATGACATTACTAATTGTGTGAAAAGATGCATTCCATGTCTCCAAACTATCCCTTCCCTATGCAATAAAAACAGTCCTCTGCACTCTGCCCCCACTACAGAAGGACCATGGACCCACCTACAAGTGGACTTCCCAAATAAGCCTGGTGGGTATCAGTACTGTCTAGTGGTTGTGGACAAATTTACAAAGTGGCTTGAAGCTTTCCCCTGTAAGTCTAGCACTGCTTCTGCAGCAGCAAAGGTCAAAGTATTTACAAGGTGGCAGTGTAGTATAATGGTTAGGGAACTGGCCTTGTAACCAAAAGGTTGCAGGTTTGATTCCCAGGTAGGACATATTACATTACAGAGGTGAAAAGAAATCACTGGAAGAAAGGTGAAAAATGTTTTAAACGAACATACACATATAGTATGTATAGTATGCCTCCACAATTATTGGCACTGTCAATTTGAACAAAGATTGGTTGATAAAATTTACTTTATTGTTTAGCGAATGTTTTCTATGCTCAGCAATATGAGAAAATTATATAATATTATTGTGATACCATTGCCTAGAGAAAAAGATGTGTTAACAAAAAAAACATTTATGCTGAAAAGACATGTCACAATTATTGACACCTTGCATTTAGTACTTTGTGCAACCCTCTCTTTCCCTCTCTCAGTGCCCTGCAGAATTGTTGGCAACCTTGATAAAGATAAGCAAGAAAAGGTTATGAAAAAATGCTGTTGTTGATCTTGCACTCAAAATATGAAAGAAATCCAGCATTTTACCTCAGTTAAAGAAAGGTTAGTGTTAAGGATCCGAGTAGGGACTGGACTCAAATGCACGACTCAGAGACAGAATACAATAATGCTCACTCAGGTTTTATTACTTCGTCCAATACTCCGGAAGGATAGGGAGAAACAGGGAAAGGGACTGGATCCTGGGTTGGTGAGAACTGGGGCAGACCGGGAGAGGGGTGCAGGCAAAGGGGCTGGATAGTGGCTGAATCCTGGGTTGGTGTAGCAGAGGGAGAGCGGGATGCGGGAGACAGGAATGCGTGGTGTGGAACAAGGAGATGGATGCAGGCTGGCGGGTAAGCAGAACAACGGACAAGCAGCAAAGAGCAAACAAGACTATGAAGTGTTAGTTAGCAAGACTATGACTGTAGATTCCAAGACCAGACAAGACCAGAGTTTTACAACGACAATGTTACGATCCAAATACGGGTCGAACCCAAGTGCAACGACCAGGAGGCAGATTAAATAGAAAGGATATTTATTTAAGCGTTGGGGTAGTCCCAAAGCTGTACAAAAGGGAAACACAGTATAACACAGGAAATCTGGAAGTCCGATACGGACTGCTCCAAGCCGGAGCTGGACTTTAACACAGGAACGAGTTCCAAGCCGGAACTGGACTGTACTGGACCGGGAGGTCCACTCAGGGACAGGGTCTCTGGAACGGCAAACTTGTTCCAAACCGGAACTGGACTTTTACTGGCGGTGAACTTCACACCGGGACTGGACTGGAACTGGACCGGGAGGTCCACTCAGAAACTGGATAACTGGAACGGCAAACTTGTTCCAAACCGGAACTGGACTTTTACTGGCGGTGCACTTCACACCGGGACTGGACTGGAACTGGACCGGGAGGTCCACTCAGGAACTGGATAACTGGAACAACGGATTTGTTCCAAGCCGGAACTGGACTTGAAAACAGGAGTTGAGTTCCAAACCGGAACTGGACTGGAACTGGACCGGGAGGTCCAACTGGAGCTGGATAACTGGAACGGCGGACTGTTCCAAGCCGGAACTGGACAGAAAACAGAAGGTGAGTTTAGAACCGGAACTGGACCGGAGCTGGACCGGGAGGTCCCACGGGTACTGGACTGAACACAATGGTAGGTAGCCGGCAGAACCCGGCTGGGTAGAGCTGTGTGGTGGAGCTCAGGTAGGACCGGTTGGGGTAGCTGGATTACTGAGGAACCTGGGACCGTAACCGCAGCAATGGAGGTAGCCACGGCCGGACAGGAACCACTGCAGGATTGAGAAGCAGAACACCCAACTGCGGACGCAACTCGAGCTGGAGTTGGAGGTACCGTAACACACACAGGGAATACAACAGCTACAGACTGGTAGAAGCAGGAACAGCTGGTGATTAGAGGGAGACAGGTTAGAGGCATGCAAACAGCAAAACGTTAGGGCTGGATAGATACCAAACTGGAGGACAGGTATACTGAAAGCTGACAGGAATTAACCCACAACCAAGCGCTCAGTAATACGGGACTAGAAACGAGGAGACCAGACAATGAACGAGGTAAGTTAACGAACTGGCCCCGACTAGCAACCAGACGGGGGTTTAAATAGGGCAGTGAAATTGGAACCAAAAAAGCACACGTGAGGAATGTAACCGGGAGTGATTGCTAATTACCCAGGTGAGGAATGCATGCAACGAGAGGGGAAAGCGATAGGCGGAAACTAAAGTGGGAAACAAAGAGAGCGAAACAGAGGGGAAACGCCCAGCCTGCAGCAGAGGGGAAAACACGGACAAGGGAATCCAACATGACACGGAAGGAAAAGGGGAAAACACGGAAAAAGACAGGAAGGGAACGGAACGTTACAGACAAGACTTAATGAACTGGCACCAGACAAAGAATACTGGGAGAATATATAGTGAAGTTAATGAGCTAATGAGTGAAAGCAGCGTGAGAATGTATGTGAGAGTGATTAAGCGGAGACAAGGGCGTGAGGAACGCCAGCGGGGAAAGGAATGTGATAGGCGGAGGAAATGCGAGAGTGAATTAGGTGAAACAAAGAGGGAAACCACGCCCAGCCTGCACAACAAGGAAGAGAGACAGGGAAATGTAAAAACAAGACAAGAGATGTGAGGGAAAGGGGAAAACACGGAGCACAAACAGGGATGGGTTCTGAGAGGGAACAGAGAGTATAACAGTACGCCTCCGGGCGTACCACCAGGCCTCTTGGGGTGGTCCCGGTGGAACTTCCGGGTGAGGGAGAAGTCCAGGATAAGCTTGCGAGAAATTCATGACCGCTCTTCTGGGCCGTAGCCCTCCCAGTCTATGAGATACTGGAATCTGCGGCCCCTGCGGCGGACGTCAATGATCAGGCGGACCGTGTATGCCGGGGCGTCATCAATAATACGGGGAGGTGGGGGGGCTTCAACGGGGGCACTGAGTGTAATGGTGGCGTGACGTGTGAGGTAGGAGGGGCCAAACGCAGCAAGGGGATTCATTAAGCACTAGGCCACTAGGACGGGAAACCCCCTAGTTAAGGGAAGGAGACAAGACAGGGAAACACACATACCAAGGCTACTAACCGGCTCACTGTCACACACCAATGAGTAGAAGCGCAAACACCAAGTTTCTCAGTAAGCAAACCAAACACGGCTAATGGAACAAAGCACTGGGCTCCCATACTTCTATGAGCAAAGTGACTAAAGAAAGAGCCAGAAATAATAAACGTCCTGTCTCGGTAACGAGACGCATAAGAACAGGCGAGTAGCATAATGGCACAAATAACACACACCAAACGTACCGAACACTGCAAACTAATACGAATTAGTATACGGGGAGGCGAAAGGAACAGAGATCTAACGTTCCAAGGCTACTCTCAGAAACTCGCAGTCAAACGCAAACCTTTCAACAAAAATGCCCAAGCTCCATATGAGGAGAGACATACCTGGAGAACGAACAAAACTACAGTTCCGAACAACATCGTCCCACAAGTAAAAAGGACGAAACAGAACAGCTGCACCGGAATTACCGGCTAAAAGACTAAGGCGAGTTTGATAGAAAATAAACGCCTTGCCTCTTGGTAAAGAGGAATGTAACAAGGAGGCGAAGGAACAGATATAACATTCCATGGATACTTTCATAGGCTCGCAGTCACATGCAAAGACCAGGAAGCAGGAACAGAAAAGAGCCAGGGGAGATGAGTCATAATAACTACATCTACATAGGCAAGTACGCCAGGCGGGAAGAGTCTGGATAACTACATCCACATAGGCAAGTACGCCAGGGGGGGAAGAGTCCGGATAACTACATCCACATGGGCAAGTACGCCAGGGGGGAAGAGTCCGGATAACTACATCCACATAGGCAAGTACGCCAGGGGGGAGGAGTCTGGATAACTACATCCACATAGGCAAGTACGCCAGGGGGGAAGAGTCCTAATAACTACATCCACGTAGGCAAGTCCCGCATTACTCCAGAAAACGTAAAGAGGTAAACGGCCAATCTCCCAGGAGAGAGAAACATTTTACAGGCGAGCCGACGGAGCACCGTCGTCCCATAACTTTACTAGCAAAAATGACTAACAAGCTTAGTAGAAAATAAACGCCCTAGCCTCTCGGTAAAGGAAAATGTAACAAGGCGAAGGAACAGAGAGCTAACGTTCCAAGGCTACTTTCAGAAACGCGCAGTCACACACAAACATATCCAAAACATCGCCCAAGCTCCATATAAGGAGAGACCTCCCCAGAGAATGAACAGAACTACAGTTCCGAACACAATCGTCCCGCAGGTAAAAAGGACGAACAGGACAGCTGCACCGGACATCCACCGGCCAACAGACCAACGCAAATTTAATTGAAAATAATCACCCTGCCTCTAAGAATAAATAAAGCCCTAAAGTCAGTATGATAAAACGCCCTGTCTCTTAGTAAGAAACTACCATACAAATACACACAATCAAACAAAGACTCCTCTCGCTTTCACGGAAGACAGCAGAGAGAGGAGAAAGAGACAGAAAAGGGCAAAAGATCTAGGCAACAGACAAAAAAGGAAAGACCACAAAGCGGTGACAGAAACGAGCACACAAAAAAGGAATTCTACCTTAAAGCTCAAAGCACAAAGGCAAGTCCCGCAAAACTCCAATAAAGCACAACGGAGCAAAACGGTCTCCTTAAAAACCTAGACCTAAACATACTGGCTAAACATTAAAAGGGCAAAATAATACCGCACACAAAACAGCACAAATGATGCCAGACAATACACCACAGTACAAATCAACAAACAATCAATCAATATACAATCAATATCGAAGCCCCGAACAAAGGAAACGGAAGGCTTATATAGCTGACGAGACTTCTCCGCGAAAAGCCGAGACGGAGCCAAAACTCCACTAACAGAGCAGCGCCCATGTGTGGCGACCGAGGAACACGACCGCAAGGGAAAAAGGGTTAAAAACCATGACACTGAGGGGACTGGAGGAGACGGGCTTGACCTGACTGACGTGGAAAACAAGGTGGATTCTGAGGGATGAGGGGAGTTTGAGCTTGACTGTGGCGGGATTTAGGACAGTGAGGATGGGAAGACAGACAGGGAAACATAAAAACAAGACAAGAGACGTGAGAGAAAGGGGAAAACATGGAGCACAAACAGGGATGGGGACTGAGAGGGAACGGAGAGTGTAACAGTTAGATTTCTCTCATATTTTGAGTGCAAGATCAAGCTGATAAAAACAACATTTTTCCTATCCTTTTTTGCTCATCTTTATCAATGGTGCCAACAATTATGTAGGACACACACAGACTTGCAAATAATGCCTCTCCATTTCTCAGCCATGCAGTATATCAGCAATAACTTTGTGTATTTTGAGTGATATCTGAGTAAGAAACAGTGGAATTGACGGTACTTCTCTGTAATCAATAAATACATTATATAAATGTGTGAATGTCTGATAATCAAATCCCTGCAAGCCCACTCTTGCCCCCTTTTGTGCTATGTTTTTTCTTTCTAACTGTGCTGTTGTTGCTGGTAACATTATTAAGGTTGCATTAAATCCAAAGACTTAAGTTTTCAAGAAGTATTTATCGAAAATATGCAATGAACAAAAAGTCTTTTTTAATTTTTTGGCAACAAATCAAAACCACTTCTTATCTTTCTTTAAGCTGACCATGTGGCTGGAATGAAGCAGGGCATTTAGCACAAAACTAATCTCTTGAGCTCAATAGTTGATTAATTAAAAAGTAAGTCAAGTCTGCTTGACAGAGTCATGGTAACGGTAACGCAAATTTCTGAGGGACAGCGGCCAGCCGAAATGCTGTCTGAACAGCCCGTTCCTATTTTTGTGGTGTAAGGAATAGTCCACAGCTCCAGGTAATTTTGATAGTTTGCTGCTGCATATGTGGCATTCTCATCCTTTGCATGCCAACACATTCTGCACCCAACATCAGATGTTTGCATCCTTTTGCTTTTGTAAAGTTACAGGCTACATGTATGAATTATGTGACTGGTCACTGGTTATGTAAAAGTGCATGGCACCATGGCATGGCATTCGTTCCAATAAATGCATGCAACTAAGGGTGATCTGAAATGAGAGTCAAAGTTTCTGTAAAAACAACATGCAAACATTCAGAGTAAGCCACTGAAACAAATTCACTCTAAAGTAATTTCATTAATTTGTTTAAGTGGGTTGTTCTGTTTAATTCACAAGAGTTGGTTCTCAGATTTCACTGAAAAATACTAATGGGAATTTTAATGTCAGCAATGTGAACAGTCAAGAGGTGTCAGCACTCTTCTAACAGCTACAGCACTTCAGATTTGCAGAGCTATTCTTGCATTTAACCCAGACTATATAAAGAAGTTTGTCACACCTTCTAGTTGCAAGCAGTGTCATAATCAGGTGGCCAATTAAAGTGTGTGATAGCTGTGCTAATGACCTTTCTCTATGAGTAAATGTCCAGCCAAGAGAAAAAACAAGACCAAAATAGAATGCCCTTCACAGCCTTATTTCCAATAGTCTGTCCTACAGTGATATGCTCTGTACCATGAGTGTTGTGATGCAGAAACTGGTATGGACCCAAATGCAGGACTCGGAGGCAAACTCAGGTGAAACCTCCATGAGGAGTAAATATTTATTAGGAGCAAGACAAATGAACAAAACAGGGAAGCTAGGTGACGGGCTGGATACGGGGTTGGAGAAACTAAGGCGGGCGAGGCAGATGACGAGGCAGGAGTGAACAAGAATGGGGAGCAGGCTGGGCGGGCTGGAACTGGGAACAAGACAAAACAAACAGGTCAAAAGCACAAATGCAAAACAGTGGTCGGCGAATGTCAAGACAGAGCAAAGACAAACGTAACAAACTGGCAACGAGACAAGCAAAGAGGGGAACTTAAATAGGGGGGAAAACAGGTGAGAAGGCAATAAGAATAATACAAAGGCATGAGGAATGTATGCGAGGGCTGATGAGATAATTGAGTGAGTGCGGAATGCAAGTGGAGGGGGCGAGTGATAGGCTGAGTGATAATGGGGAGAAAACAAGGAACAAAACGGGGAGCCATGCCCAGCCTGCACAACACGGAACTAGACGGACAGGGTAAACTGAAAAACATGGCATAAAACAAGAGGAATGGGGAAAACAAGAGAGAACGAAAGGAAGGTGGAGTGGGGGGAAATGGTGGATATCACAATGAGGTGTTAATCTGTTAATGTATCCCAGAAAGCATGCAACTAACACTACCCATAAGGGCCTTGGTTGTTTTTCATTTTAGCGTCACTTTGTCAGCTACTGATGAGATATTCTGTGTCTATATCCTGACCTTGTGTAATTAAGTCTTGCCATTTGTCCATATTTATAGACCAGTGGCACCAGAGTTCAGCGGAGCAACAGTGCTGTGTTTGGTCAGAGTACTGCTTTTGTTGTAGCTTTTATTATTCAGCCAGTTGTGAAAATTGGGAGATACTTACACTCTAGATAATCGCCCACTCGACAAAGAACAATAGCCCCTGGAGTATGGCCGAAATGCAGTTCAGTCAAGCATTGAGATAAGACACTTTGAATGTACCCTCTTCCTGTTAATACATGTCTTCATCTAACTGAAGGATATAATGTAGGTCTTGGCATATGACCATACAGTATGTGGACTCATTGTCTCTAGGGTAGGACAGTGTGTCTGTATAGACAGGTAGCAGTGGAAGCTGTACTAGCTCCTTTGGATTCCAGGGGTTCTGGCTGTTTAGGCATGATTAGCACAGGGTGTAAATAAACAAGATAAGATTCAACTCACAGTGCTTTATTACACACATGTACAGTAGGTGTGAGCAGTGCAGGTTGTAGAATGATTGGTGCACTGGCCTGGAGAGTAAGGGCATAGTGTGCCCTGTTCACAAAAGGCCGTACTATGGAAGGGAATGCTCCCACACTGTATGACTGTCTTGTCAATCAGAAATGATTTGGGGAGAAACTTTGGGGACAAAGGAAGGTTCACCCTGCACTATTCTGAGAGCCTTTCATTCACAGGCCACAACAGGCTTCTCTCTGATGATCAGCAGGTCAAAAACTGATTAAATGTAGAAGTCTATGCTTGTCGCATTAGGAATTTCCATCCCTTGGGTGATTGCATTGTGCCTAAGTCCTTTTGGGATAATAATGTTGTAGGTATAGCTGTGTAAAGACAGGTTGTAGTGGCATTTATTTTTGCTTAAAATACTAATTGTTGGTTTGTTTGTCTAACTTTACTTTTATTCATTTTAATTTGACCTTCTCTGCCTCCTTGGTGATATCAAACTGCATATTCCTGACATTAACTCTGATGTTCTCCACTTTTTTAAGTCACTGGATAAGTGTCTGCTAAGTGATTGTAACGCAATCAGGAAGTCTTTTGTATTAGCTATTTCCCAGTGGGTTGTTTTTCTTACATGTATATTACACCAGGAAGTTCTTACTTGGCATCCCCTTTCAACTTTAACTCATTTTTGTTCTAGTTTCCCCTGTCTGGGGAAAAAGATAAATAAAAATAACACTGGTCCCAGCTTCAAGAGAACACACAGTAGTCATTTCCTTACTTCAGCTTGGACGTTCATTTCCGATATCCTCATGGCTCCAGACTGGTTGGCTATTTTATTATGAGGAAAGAAAGTAAAACTCACCAAGAGGGCACACAGTGCCATTATAACTCTGTTATAAACTGGCCTGAACTGTGCTCCTCTTACCCCTCCTAAAAATATACATTGAAATATAAATTACAAATCTGGCCATTTCTTGAAAGGGTCATTGGCAAGTATATGATGATGGAAAGGGTACCTCCATCTTTGTTGACCTGTGAATTTTCATACAAAGACAAAGATGGTTACACCTGGAGGGCCCTTGCCACACACTTCCTGGTTAATCTCTTTCTGACTTTGAATCTCTGGTTTTCTTGCATGTTCTTTCATCATCTTAATTTCTGTTTTCTTGCTGCTTTAAACTTCATTCACAAAGGGGTTTTTAAAACACTGAAACAAAGCACATCGCACTCATACTCTGTTGATGCACAATGCACATTCATGCTACATGTAGCATCATTGTGAACATTATAACTGTATATTCTGTTGATTTTGTGTTATGTCTGGGGGTCATTGTCTTATACGTAGGTCCACCTATGGGCAATTCTCAGCCTCCTGGCAGAGGCAACCAGGTTTTTGGCTAAAAAAAAGTCCAGGTGTGTGGCTGAATTCATTGTGCCATTGATCTTAACAAGAGCCCCAAAGCATCAACGATCTACCACCACATATGACAGCGGGTATGTGGAGCTTTTTCTTGTATGCATCCGTCTTTTGATGCCAAACATTCTGTAGGTGTACCTGGCCAAAAAGTTAAATTTGGGTCTCATCTGACCATAGCACCTGGTTCCAGTCATAGTTGCAATGACATTTGGCAAGGTCCAGACACTTGATTTTAGTTTAATAAAGGCGATCTTTGTGCAACCCTTGCAAAGAGCCTGTTGATATGCAGGTGGTGTTTTATGGATGATTTTGATACTTAACAACCACAAGATGCAGCTAAACTCTGCAGTTCTTAAACTTTGATCCTCAGGTTCTTATTTAGCTCCCTCACCACCTTCCTCCTCTTCCTGGCCAGTATTCAACAGTTCCAGATGTTTTTATTTCAAATAATCAAAAAATCTTTAGGCACCAATCATTTTGACAGTTATGCTTTTAAAAAAGTATTTCATGTTTATAAACATTGTATTATCATTAAGGTATATCATTTTCCAATATCTTTGAGCATAAAATGTAGTTAATTTTCTGTGTTGCTCATTTTATAGAGCCTTTTCCCTTCATTTTCATCAAGGGTGCAAATAATTATGTCATGGTTTTTGACTAGTCCTTCCCTTGCGTTCGTTTTCCTTGGTAGCCACGCGAGGGCGCTGCCCTTTTAGTGGATGTTTGCTCCGCCCGTCTTTATTGCGGAGCTTCTCTTAGCATCACACCTGTGCGTGGTTTCCTTGGAGCTATTTAAGCCCACGTTTCCGTCATTCTTGGCTTCGATATTGTTTTGCGTTATTTGCACTGTTGGGTGTGTGTTTTTGTGCCATTATGCTACTCGCCTGTTCTTTCGCTTCTCGTTATCGAGGCAGGGTGTTTATTATTGCTGGCTCTTTTTAGTCACTTAGCTCGTAGAAGTATGGGACCGCAGTTCTCTGCTCTATTCGCCTTTCTATGGTCTCTCTTTATTGAGAGACCGGGCGTTCACGCTTTTACTTAGTTACTTAGCTCGTAGAAGTATAGGGCAGCAGTTCTTTGTTCCATTCGCCTTGTTTGGTTTTCTTACTGAGAAACCTGGCGTTTGTGCTTCTACTCATTTGCGTGTGACAGTGAGCCGGTTAGTAGCTTCGGTACATTTGTTCCCTGTTTTGTCTCCTTCTCGTGGACTATGTTTCCCCTTTGTTGTGAGTCAGGGCTTTTCATTATACTGAGAGGCAAGGCGTGTATTTTCTACTAGGCTTGCGTTAGTCTATGAGCTGGTCAATGTCCGGAACAGCTGTTCTGTTCGTCCTTCGGTACCTGTCTCCGTGCATGGAGACTGGGCGATTTTGTTCGGAACTGTAGTTCTGTTCGTCCTTCGGTACATGTCTTCCTATAGGGAGACTGGGCGATTTTGTTCAGACAGTTTTTCTGTTCGTCCTTCGGGACCTGTCTCCATACATGGAGACTGGGCGATTTTGTTCGAAACTGTAGTTCTGTTCGTCCTTCGGTACCTGTCTTTCTATAGGGAGACTGGGCGATTTCATTGTCATGTTTGCGTGTGACTGCGAGCCTATGAAAGTCGCCTTGGAACGTTAGATCTCTGTTCCTTTCGCCTTCTCGTTACTTTACCCTTTATTGAGATGTAGGGCCATTACTTTTCGCATGTCTTGCGTTTGGTATACTGCCGGTAGAGGTTAGGACACGGAGACTGCTTCCCTTTAATTCCTGCAGCAAGCAGCCCACTCCGTTTAGAGCTTCGCTTGTCGCGTTCTCCCTTTACTTGGCTCTAGTTTATGTCCTTTTGTTTGTTACCTCCAGCAGCCCCTTTCTCTCTTTCCACGTTAGAATCTCGTTGTTCACTGTTTTGTATACTGTTAGGTATTCAGTGTTCGCTCAGTGTGTTTACCAAGCTCGAGATTTGTTGCTCTCATGTGCTGTTCACCCGGTTATTGAGATGTAGGACTTTTATTGTTCGCATGTCTTGTGTTTGGCACACTGCCGGTAGGTAAGGACACGGAGACTGCTTCCCCTCTATTCCTGCAGCAAGCAGTTTGCTCCGTTTAGAGCTAGGGACTTATTTTTCGCTTATCGCGTTCTCCATTTGATTAGCTCTATTTTAGTTTCCTTTGCTTGTTACCTACGAGGCAGCCCCTCTCATTTCACATTAGTATCTCGTCATTCACTGTTTTGTATACGTTTCCGTATTCAGTGTTTTTTAGCTCGTTGTGTTTTCCGAGCTCGAGATTTGGTGCTCTTGTGTGACATTCGCCCGGTTATACGGGTCGTTTTTGGTTATGCCCCTTTTTTCCTAGTTCCTGTATTTCCCTCCAGTGAGAGTAGGAACTAGGTCTTTTGCTTTAATCATTTATATTTCCTGATATACGGGGTCTCTCCGTCTCAGTGGCTTTCTAAGCTTAAAGAATCCCCTTGCTGCGTTTGGTCCCTCCAACCTCACACGTCACACCCTCTTTACAAATTATGGATCTGGCTGTAGCTGTGACAGTGTTACATTCCATGTCCCACTTCATGAGGGATACATTTAAAATAAACTGGGTCAGCCTCCTGCCTACGGTTGTTTATTGATCATTGGCAGCAGCGGACCATTGTCCACATAATGTACAGATAATACTACGTTGTAAAATAGACCTTACATTGGGGATTACTTGGCAATACAGTAAGTCTATGCATCAAAAATGTCAGTTGGAACCTATTAAAACAATACATGAGTTATACTATATTATATAGTATATATGGGCCATTCTACAAAAGTCATGCAAATTGCTGTCCCTCTCTGATAAAAGTAAGAAATTGACCAATAAAATCTTTCAATGCTATATAATTCATTAGATCATGTTATGTTTTAATATAATCCAAGATATAAATTGCAGTAATAATAGTGACATTTATCCAAAATCAACACTTATACTCTTGGGAGTGGGATGGCTTGGGAGGAGATGGCTGTCCTCACTATCAACCCTTAAACTGGTGCATTACAAAATAATACCCAAAATATTTTTGCCAATTATTTGACTTGTCTCATTCAATAAAGCATGTGAATTTTTATCAAATATAAGTTAAAATAATGCAATCTATTTTGTAATAAATTTTATAAGTCAAAAAACCTATCAAAAAATTCCTGTCCCCAATTTTTATGTCACAACCAAAACGTACACTGTCTCAGCCTGTGCAGTGAACCTGCTTGTAGCCACACACCCCTTTTTTTAACCAGGAAATTATACAGCCTTCATATGAATCAAGGCCACATGGTGAGTAGCTAGGTTTTAGCGTTTTGATATGGGCCATTCTACAAAAGTCATGCAAATTGCGGTCCCTCTCTGATAAAAGTAAGAAATTGGCCAATAAAATCTTTCAATGCTATATAATTCATTAGATCATGTTATGTTTTAATATAATCCAAGATATAAATTGCAGTAATAATAGTTACATTTATCCAAAATCAACACTTAAACTCTGTACTCAAGCACTTTGAGTTTGAAAGGATACAATTGTGATGTTCTCACTCCCGTCCTCTTGTTTCCCGTGTTTTTCTTCTCCCCCTGTTTCATGTTCGTCTCTCCCTAGTTCGTTTCCCCGTGCTGCAGGTTGGGCGTGGTTTTTCCCTTTGTGTCACTCTGTCTCACCACTCTTCTCTCCGCCTATCCCATTCCTCCGTTTTGCATGCATTCCACACACTCTCCGCTCTGTTAATCACCCTCGCATACATTCGCACGCGGCACTTAATTGATATCAATTAATGTTTGTACTTAGTATCATGGGCAAGTCTTCCCGAATATAAAAAGCAAGGTACTCGAACGTCTAGGGGTTTTATTACAAACAGACTCACCCAGATAATCGCTTCCCTAAATTAATCACGGCTCACAAACTCCGCTCGCCGGCAATGGGCTGAAGAGTGCGGCTGTAGGACAGTATGATCTCCCCTCGATAATTCCCACCAAGCGCAATCTTCGCTCCGGATAGCGACCAGCTCCTTCTTGTTTCTTTTATTTGTTCAAGTTTTAGTTCTTTTTCTTAAGACAATCAGCGCCGCGGCTGTGTGTGTGTCAATCCTCTTCTCGACCTCTTTTGGTGACCCTCGCACAAATCCACTCTCGCAGCCACCTTGAAATACTCTCACCTGCCGCAACAGGTGAGACCACCTGACCACACATACACCCCCTTCCGCCCATTGCCAATAATGATGGATGTAATACTCTAACGTAATTAGAATTAGAACTACCGACTTTAGACATAACGGGAAATACCGGTAATTCATCTATAGCTAATCTAGGAGGAAAGGCGTTCATAACACTCCCCCCTCCTTAGCTAGGAAATCAAACAAAACAAAACCCACAACTCCTAAACTAACCAAAAATTACACCCACCGAGGTTTACATTTTTTTATTTATTTTTTATTTTATTTTCTAGGAGACTTTCCTCCTACCCTTCCCTCTAAACACATGTAGGGAGGCTCTTCTTATTTTACAGTTACATCTCATGCACACTGCACATCTATAATAAAATATTTACAAAAAACCGCCAAATACTACGGCACCTTTAGTCCCACTCAGTGTTTTCCCAGAAACCAAAATAGCAGGGGAGGTGAACTCTAAACCCCAACTAACCAGAGCACATGTAAATAGGCCTCTCCTAGACGAGCGGCAACTCAATTCATGGGTGGAAAATATACGCATCAACCGCAATGACGTTATCTTTGCCGGCAATATGTTTAATCGTCAGACTATATGGCTGAAGTATTAGGCTCCAGCGAAACACTCGGGCATTGGACACCTGAAACTTCGCTAGAAAAGCTAAGGGGTTGTGATCTGAGTAGACCACCACATCACCTCCCACACTCGACACGTAAACTTCGAAATGTTGCACCGACAGCACTTCCTTTTCGATGGTCGAATAAGCCTTTTGATGTTTATTCAGCTTTTTGGAAAAGTAAGCCACAGGCTTCTCCACACCAGCACCATCAGCCTGAAGGAGGACTGCGCCGATGCCTACATCGCATGCATCCACCGCCAGGGCGAAAGGACAAGAAAAATCTGGTGCTTGCAGCACTGGTTCGCAGGAGAGGATTGCTTTAACTTGGTCCAGTGCCTTTTGACAGTTCGACGACCAGTCCCACTTGACCCCTTTTCGCAGCAGATTCGTCAAAGGTGTGGTCACAGCAGCGAAATTTGGCACAAATCGACGATAAAAGCCACACATACCCAACACCCTCATCAATTGCCGGCGAGTGGTAGGTCTGGGGAGATCCACAATGGCTTGGACCTTTGCAGTCCGAGGCAACACTGCCCCACGCCCCACCTGATGCCCCAAGTAAGTTACCTGCCCCTTGCCAAATTCACATTTTGGAAGGTTCACTACCAATTGAGCTGTCTCCAAGCGCTCAAACAGCTCTTGAATGTGTACAAGATGAGCCTGCCATGTCTCGCTATGTACCACTACATCATCAATGTAGGTAACAACATGGTCCAGACCTTCGGTCACCTGGTTCATTAACCGCTGGAAAGTAGCGGGTGTGTTTTTCATCCCAAATGGGAGAACGCGACACCGATACAATGAATCATGTGTGACAAAGGCCGACACCTCCTGTGCACGAGCCGATAAAGGGACCTGCCAATAACCTTTCAGAAGGTCGAACTTTGACACAAACTGGGCCCGGCCAATCCGGTCAATACAGTCTTCAAGGTGTGGAATGGGATACGCATCAGTTTTGGTTACCGCATTCACTTTGCGATAATCAATACATAACCGGGAGGAGCCATCTCTTTTAGGAATCAAGACTACTGGGGAGCTCCAAGCACTAGACCCCGGCTCAATGGCTCCAATCTCTAACATGTAGGCCACTTCCTCAGCCACCTGCTTTTTCTTATGGGGAGGAAAACGGTAGGGATGCTGTTTTATAGCCTCTGCACTCGCCGTCTCCACATCGTGAATGGCTAATGGGGTAAGCCCTGGCCTATCCTTAAACAGCACTGGGTGAGAAGCCACCAATTCCAGCACATCCTGCCTCTGAACCGCAGTAAGATGTGACAACTGCTTCCCCAGCTGCTCTAGCGCATGGGTGTTCTCTACCCGGGCACTGACTGGTTCTGGCGGTGTGTACAAATTCTCATCCTCATCCTCTGATCCTGGCAGCACCACTGCCACACAACAGACCGCAGTAGTTGACACACAGTCTACATACGCCTTTAGCAAATTGATGTGACACAACCAAGTCTTTTGCCGCCGCTCAGGCGTACTAAGAACATAGTTGTTCTCCCCCACTTTCCTTAAAACTGCATACGGGCCACAAAAGCGAGTGCTCAGTTTCTCACCGCCGACCGGCAGCAACATCAGCACCCTGTCTCCCACGGCAAAAGACCTTGAGACAGCTTTCCTATCAAACTGGCTCTTTATGCGCTCCTTAGCACCGGCTAAGTTGTTACAAGCCACCTGCCATGCAGCTCCTAGCCGAGCTTTGAAAGTTGCCACATATTGAAGGACATCCCCTTTTACCTGACACGTCACCAGCCGTTCCTTAACCATCCGCAATGGACTACGGACCTCGTGCCCATACACCAACTCGAAGGGGCTAAACCCCTTTGACTCATTTACTGCATCACAAATCGCAAACAACAACAAGGGCATTGCCACATCCCAATCATGAGGGCAGTCCCCACAGTATGTGCGCACCATGGACTTCAGGGTTTGATGACACCGCTCAATGGCACCCTGAGACTGGGGGTGGTAAGCGGAGGACACCACCCGCTTAATACCTAACTCACACATAACTTCTTGGAATACACCAGACGTGAAATTAGTACCTTAGTCAGACTGGACCTCCACTGGCAGACCTACTCTAGAAAAGAAGATAACTAATGCCTCAATAATGGTGCGGGCCTTAATATTCTGCAAGGGCACCGCCTCAGGAAACCGGGTAGCCACATCCAGCAACGTTAACAAATATTCATTGCCTTTTTTTGTTCGAGGCAAAGGTCCCACACAGTCGATCATGACACGGGTAAATGGTTCCTCCACCACCGGAAGTGGCTGAAGTGGGGCAACGGGAATTCGGTGCCCTGCCTTGCCCGCCACCTGACAATCATGGCAGGATCTACAAAAATGGACCACGTCCTTGCGGACCTGGGGCCAGTAAAAATGACGCAATATCCGCTCAAGAGTCTTGCGGACCCCCAGGTGCCCAGCCATGGGGGTCGCATGAGACAGCTGCATTACCTCCTCCCAAAATTGAAGTGGCACCACCACTTGACTTCGCACCCACCAATCCTCATTGGCGGGGCGGTCAACTGGCTGCCACTTACGCATCAGCACATCATCCTGCACATATACTCCTGCCGCTACGTCTTGACTCTCCTCTTCTGTGACAGCCTCCTTCCACAAAGCGGCCAGCGTGCCATCCTGATGCTGCTCCCGCACAAGGGCCTCCCGAGTGAAATGGGAGGGCTCAGACGTCCCAACCGCGCGGGCGAAAACCGTGTCAGCTAACTCCACCGACTCCTCCAAGTCTACAGGGGGCGCCCCCGGCTCCGGAACCACAGCAGGGGGAGTCACAGAGTCAGGGCATACCACCACCTCCTCAGAGATAGCAGGGGAACTCTTCCACACACGAGTCTGAGAGCGAGTCACAACGCAAGCGGTAAATACCTCCGGGTATTCCTTCTCCAATGCCTGAGTTTCAGGGGTCTCCCGAGGCACTGATGAGACCACCGGAGTCACACAAACTTGGGCCCCAGCTAAATCATTTCCCAACAACAAACTAATTCCTTTCACTGGCAAGGACATGACCACTCCCACAGTCACCAGGCCACTAACCACATTAGACCTTAAATATACGGTATGCAAAAGGACCACCCCATATTGGCCTCCTAGGCCCTCAATCAAGGCTGAGGCCTGCTGGTAGGTAGATGCTGGCAAATCCAAAACCCCCTGAAAATGAAGCATCTGCCATTTGTGATGCCTCAACCAGCTTGTTTACCTGGCGCTCACTAAGATAAACCTCCACTTCGCGGGGAACACTGTTCTTAAATTGCTCTACCAACATGAACTCCCTAAGCTCAGAGTAGTCAAAAACCTTACCGGCGGCTAGCCATCGGTCAAAAGCGATGCTCAACCGCCGACCCACATCAAGGTATGACTCACCATTCCTCCGCTTCAGGTTTCGAAACCTCTGGTGGTAGGACTCAGGCACGCCCCCATAGGCTGCTAATACAGCCTTCTTAAGCTCTTCATAGTCAAGTCCCACACAAGGGTCCAACGCGGCAAAAGCAACCTGTGCTTTGCCCGCAAGGCTACTTTGGACGAGCAGAGCCCATTTGGCGTCCGGCCATTCCATTTCCCTAGCCACAATTTCAAAAGCCTCAAAGAAGGTATCTGCATCTTCCTCGCAAAACTTAGGCATAAAATGGCGTGCCTGGCTCACATCAAAACGGGAGGTCGGGCTGGTCCGTGGACAGCCTTAGCATGCTCCACCTCCAACTTAGCTAGCTGTATCCTAGATGACCGTTCTGCCTCAAGCTCTGCCTGTTCTGCCTCACGGGCCTCTCTCTTCTCCTCACCTGCCCAAATATCCTCTAACTCTAACTCAGCCATGAGGAGTTTTATCAGAGTGGGCTTTTTAGTATTATCCGGCACCATCACCTCATGCTCCTCAGCTAAACTTTCCAGCTGCTCCTTGGTGAGATGTCAGAACTGACGGCATGTAGGAAACAGGCTAACCTCCTCCTCTACAGACTCTAACTCGCCCTGGCCCGGCATCTCAAAAAAATAAAAATAATTCCCCACCAGCAGACCAAGGACAGAGACCACAGAATGCGTAGGGACCGCACAATATCTCACCTAACTCCTGCTTACTAAGATCAGCACTATAACAAGGCAGAACACGTCACCACCAAAACCAGGAGAACGCACACTGAGATCATATACTGAAGACAGCGAATGACTATTACCCAAAGCCCCTAATTATTTGGGTTAACTGTAATGTCCAGTTAGCTACCTCTCATTCACTAACCGGTCCAGTCTACCATATAGCAGGGGACCTCAAATATTTTGCTGAATAGACACTAAATAAGAATCACTAAATAACCACTGCCTAAGATGTAGCCCGTGTCAGCTCCACCAATACACAGCTCTTCCCTAGCAATGGGACTTATAAGCACACTCTAGGCAAACCACAAAACGTCCCAAAAAGGAACATTACACAATGATCAGCTACTGACAATAGTACAACGGCTACAGGCCAAAAGAGGGGGGAAATGGTGCAATACCACTCTGCCAAAGTTCCAACCACCGAAATTACCACACGCGATAGAGATATAGTGATAGGCTATTCTACAACGATAACCTTAACCGAACTGCCAAGTTTATGCGTAGCCTACCAAGCTACCTAGTTATTCAGCTGATTCCCGCACGATTGGAATCCTGCATGACACAGCGCACCGCGCACTCACTAGTCAAAACCTTTATTATTTTTTTATTTTATTTAACCAAATGACAGAAGCTACCCCTTCAAAAGGGCTTACTACAATGCGGCATATCACTACAGTACTACTATCACTACACTACTACTATTAACCAATACTATATGCGAGAACAGTGTAACCTGATAGGCTACCCACTTCACTGCTCTCTGGCTATGAAGTTTAAATATTTCACTCCAACCACACAATCAATTCCTTAGTGCGAATCCGAACACCTACACGCTAATCGTGTTCTTCGGATCCGAGTGCGCCCTAAACTAACGTTATCTTAACTACACTGGCACGCACCCGCCGTTTAGCAGGTGAAAACACCTAGGCGTCTCTTAATACACGCAAGGAATTACTTGACTGGAAAATAGCTAATAACCATACACAAAGGAATTATAAATGCACCAACAAATGACCCAAAACTCACTATCTACAATGTTACCAAAAGCATAACTATATAGCGAATCAAACGTTCAGATCCCGGACACGAGCCCTCCACCTTATCATGGACGAGTCTTCCCGAATATAAAAAGCAAGGTACTTGAACGTCTAGGGGTTTTATTACAAACAGACTCACCCAGATAATCGCTTCCCTAAATTAATCACGGCTCACAAACTCCGCTCGCCGGCAATGGGCTGAAGAGTGCGGCTGTAGGACAGTATGATCTCCCCTCGATAATTCCCACCAAGACAGGACCAGCGCAATCTTCGCTCCGGATAGCGACCAGCTCCTTCTTGTTTCTTTTATTTGTTCAAGTTTTAGTTATTTTTCTTAAGACAATCAGCGCCGCGGCTGTGTGTGTGTCAATCCTCTTCTCGGCCTCTTTTGGTGACCCTCGCCCAAATCCACTCTCGCGAACATCCCGGCAGCCACCTTGAAATACTCTCACCTGCCGCCACAGGTGAGACCACCTGACCACACACACACCCCCTTCCGCCCATTGCCAATAATGATGGATGTAATACTCTAACGTAATTAGAATTAGAACTACCGACTTTAGACATAACGGGAAATACCGCTAATTCATCTATAGCTAATCTAGGAGGAAAGGCGTTCATAACATTAGTCACCCGGTGTTCTCTGTCCTGTGCCAGTTCGTTAACTCTCTTGTCTGAAACCTCTGGTCTTGTCTTGGGAATACCTAGTATCCAGTCTAGTCTTGCTATTTAAGTCTTGTCTTGTACCGGCGTTAATTCGCCTCTCTACTCCGTCTAGCTCTCGTCTGGAACGGCGTTTCCTGCTGTTCAATTATTCCCTGCCTCGCTGTACTAACTTTGTCTGCTTTAGTCTGCCAACCTGCAGTTGTTTGCTATCCCTGCCTGTGTTGCTGTTGCTGCTGCCCTGCCGCTGCGCCCACGTCCTGCCCGGACTCCGCTCTACTGTCCTGCACTACTTCTGCCACTCCACTCTGCCCCGCTCCCCGCTCCTCCTCTGCTCAGCCTGCCTGGTTATCCATCTCCATCTCCAGCCCCTGGCCTCTCCTGTTCCCGCTGCTCCCCTGCTGATCCCATTACCCGGACTGACCGTCTTATATGTTCTCCCTATGCTTCAGGAGATCTGGTCGAAGCATAATTTATTAGAGCTACGCGCTCTGTCTGTCTGTCTTTAAAGTCCAGTTCCGGCTTGGAACAATAACTGCCTTTGCCTTTCTCCCCATGCTTCAGGAGTGAACCCTGGTCTGTCATGGTTTTGACCCTGTTTCCCTATGCGGTCGTTTTCCTCGGTGGCCACGCGAGGGCGCTGCCCTTTTGGTAGATGCTTGCTCCGCCCTGCTGAGTTGGCGGAGCTTCTGTTAAGCGTTTACACCTGTGCGTAGTCACCTGAGAGACATATAAGCCTACCGTTTCCTTCGTTTGGGACATTAATTGTTCATTGTTTGTTTATTGTTTTGTACTGTGGTGTATTGTTGGCTGTGAGTTCTCGTACCATTTTGGCTACTCGCCTATTTTTAACGTCTCTTTGTAGAGGTAGGGCTTATTTCTTACTGGCTTGGTAGTTCCTTATCTCGTAGAAGTTTGGGACCGTAAATCTCTGCTCTATTTCGCCTGTGTGCTTTTTCTCCGTGTATGGAGATTTGGGCGATTCTGTTTGGAACTGTAGTTCTGTTCGCCCCTCGGTGCATGTCGTCTCATGGGAGATTGGGCGTTTCGCTTCTGCTAGTTTGCTTAGCTTGTAGAAGTGTAGAGTAGCTGTTCTTTGTTCCCCTTCGCCTGTTAATGGTTTCTACTGAGAGTCCTGGCGTTTGCTTCTACTCATTTTCGTGTTACGGTGAGCCAGTGAGTAGCTTTGGTACGTTTATCCCGTTTTGTCTCCTTCTCATGGACTACGTTCCCCTTTGTTGTGAGTCGGGGTTTTTTTGTTACATATTTCTTTACTTAGAGGCTAGGGCGTGTGTTTAATTAAGTTTGCGTGAGTCTTTTGGTTAGTAAAGTTATGGGACGACGGTGCTCCGTCGGCTCACCTGTAAAATGTTTCTCCCTCCTGGGAGATCGGGTGTTTACCCAGGTTTGTTTGCTGCATTAGACTGCGCACTTATTAAACTAGCCATGGAACGTTATATCTCTGTTCCTGTTCGCCTCGTTACATTTCCCCTTACTGAGGCAGGGCTTGTGCTTGTGTTAGTCAGTTAGCCGATGGTTTCGGTGCAGCTGTCCTTTCATCTTTTGTGCTTTTTCTCCGTGTATGGAGTTTGGGCGATCCTGTTCGAAACTTTAGTTCTGTTCGCCCTTCGGTGCAATTCGTCTCTTAGGGAGACCGGGCGATGTTGTGGACATGTTTGCGTGTGACTGCGAGCCTCTAAGCCTTGGAACATTAATTATCTGTTCCTTCACCTCATTACATTTCTCCTGTCTGAGAGGCTTGGGCGTGGTTTTCTATTTTTAGCTTAGTAATTTTTGCTGGTAAGGCTATGGGACTGCGGTGCTCCGTCGGTTCGCCTGTAAAATGTTTCTTCCCCCTGGGAGATTGGGCGTTTACCCCCCTTTATGTTCTGCATGTGACTGCTAGCTAATGGAAGTAGCCACGGAACGTTATCTCTTCCTTCGCCTCCCCCTATACCAATAGGTATTAGTTCTGTGTTTATTTGCTGTGTGTTTTGTTTGTGCCATTGTGCTACTCGCCTGTTATTATGCGTCTTGTTATCGAGACAGGGCGTTTTTGTTATTTCCGGCTTGCTTGTTGGTTACTTAGCTTGTAGAAGTATGGGGTAGCAGTTCTTCGTTCCCTTTCGCCTTGTTGGGTTTTCTGGTTAGGAGACCAGGCGTTTGTGTTTATACTCTTTGGTATTTAACAGTGAGCCGGTCTGTAGCTGTGGTGTGTGTGTTCGTTGTATTCTCCTCCCTTATCTGCGGGGTATCCCGCCTTAGTGGCCTAAGGGCTTTATGAATCCCCTTGCTGCGTTTGGCTCCTCCCACGTCACACGTCACGCCCCATTACATGGTCGAAGCAATAAAATAATTGAGTATTGGCATTCCTGTGTTCGAGACTTCGAGTCGTGCATTTGAGTCCAGTCCATTTCTAGGGTCGTAACAACAATGACAATGAGGTTGAATTGCAGACTGTCAGCTTTAATTTGAGGGTATTTCCATCCATATCGGATGAACCGTTTAGAAATTATAGAACCTTTGTACATAGTCCCCCCCCACCCCATTTTTTTTCGGGCATCAAAAAATATTGGACAGTTTAACATAATGTAGAATAAAGTCATAATTTTTTTATATTTGCTCACATATCCTTTGCATGCCATGACTTCCTGATGTCTGTGACCCAACAATATCAAAAGACTCTTGATATATTATTTTCTGGTACTCTTAAGCGATACTAATAATTGGGGGGTGGGACTAGATTTATCTGTAATCCCCCCCCCCCCCCAATTCCCATAGAGATCCATTCAAATAAACTGTACAATGTTTTTGATGCCCGAAAATGGGGGGTGACTATTTACAAAAGGTTCTATAATTTCTAAACGGTTCATCCGATGTGGATGAAAATACCCTCAAATTAGAGCTGACAGTCTGCACTTCAATCTCATTGTCATTGTATCCTTTCAAACGCAAAGTGCTAGAGTACAGAACCAAAATAACAAAAAATGTGTCACTGTCCAATGAATTATGGTGCTCACTGTATGTTTTATATCATGTGAGAAATGTTACGCTTACTTGACATTTGTTCATTATTAATGATAAAAAACTAAATATACTCATTGGTTAGAAATAACATGCGCATTTTCATCTCATAGACTGAAACACAAGCAGACAGACACGTAGAATAAAGCAAACATCGAGCTTTCCACATGAAATTGACATGTATTAGCTAAGCGCTGACAGTGGCAAACTTTCCAACATGCATCTATTTCGCTTTAAATCCAGAACCCCACCTCTTTATTCAAATCACCTATTCATCCGTCAGCGGAAGCGGCGCTTTTATTTCCGACACAAATATCTTTAAAGGGGAATTAAAACAGTGCATCTGCAAGACGTCCCGGTCCGGAGGAGTGTGTGAATGTAGTCAATTGAAAATTCGTTTCAATGGGCGTTAAAAAGAAAGGAAAAATATTGCACGAGTAACGTTAACTGACCTCAACAGTTCCCCCCACAGTAGAAGCCATCAAGGTAAGCGTTTAAGAAAAAGCTTTTGGATTTGTTTCCTACATACAGTTGCCTAGGTCAGGTAGGTTAACGTTATCGTTAGAGAGCGCTAGCCAAAGAGCCAGCTATATTTTGCCTGCTGCATCATTAACGTTACAATGATGTAACAGACACTTAACGTTACACCGACGGATTCCTTCGAGAATCATCAAAGTAGACATTATCCTATTAATTTAACCTGGTTGCTATTTCAGCCTTTGAAACACCAAGTCGCAACATTCACGACAACATCACTGCTAAGGTTAGATAACGATATACTATTGGGTTGCTAGCTGGCACTAACGTTACCCTTAACGTTAGATCCTGCCATTGCAAACTAACTGTACCCGCTATGTTGTTGATTTAGGGTAACGTCGGCTATCGGCTAAATGGATGGTGTAACGTAGCTAGTCGAGCCGTTGGTTTTGCTAAACTGTACACCTGTCGAGTCGGCTATTATTTATTATAACGTTAGCTGCTAACGTTAGCTAGTTTAGAGCAGCAGAGGCTTCGGATGTTCCCGTCTCCAGTTACAGGTGCATCACAGAGAGTAGAGCTAGCTTGCTAGCAAGGTTTATGTTTGTTATCATGTTCCCTTAATAAAGTTAACGTTAATAGCAGAACCGTTAACGCGGGAATTATCTTCAGAATCACAGGAGAATAATGCAAGATCTGCACTAGATGGCTGTCTGACAGATAACTAACTCGCTACTGGCAGGCGTTCTGCGCTCGCGTGCTAGCTAGGTGGGTTCGATAAGGCTTAACGTTAGTTGCCGTGACTTTTGGAGCTAGTTTTACTTGTATAACGTTATCTTTATATTATAGTTTATCAAACGTTAGGTTGCTAAAATACAGTTGCATGTAGGACATTGTAATTGATAAAACTTAGCTAGCAGTTATATGTATCGTTTTGACTGCGCTTTTTATTTAACATTCATTGCGAACCGAGCCAAATTCGACCAATTCGCTAGCAATAAAGTTAACTTAACGTTAGATGACCTGGTTGAGTAACTAATGTCTTTTCATTGTGCTGTAATATTAACGTTAGAGTTTGCAAGCTTACGTTTCTCCCTTATGCAATTTCTAAGATAATATTACATAATATAATATTTTAGAAAAAATAATCACTCAAACAGCATGATTACACAAGGCATTGCAGTTGAAAGTTTTTTTGTTGTTGTTTTTTTCCCTCCTGGTTCTCTTGTTCAGGTAATGTTAAGTTGGCTAACTTAGTGGCTAACGTAACACGCTACCGCGGGCGGGGAGTTCGTACTAAAAATAAACGTTTGTCCTTGCAATGTCAACATAACGTTACCCTAAAACAACACTAAATAGCGATGTTTTTTTTACGTTACTTTACCAACTAGGTGGCTAGCTATATAGAACTGTTAAAATGCCGTTGTCAGACCCCATTCAGCTGCACAACATGTCAATACTACTATGGTAACGCTTTCTAGCTAGCTAGTAGCTAGTTGTATAACGCTGGTTGATTCGATTTGTTGTTGCTCTAACGTCAGGTTCATCGATTAAACCTCTTGTTAGCTTTACGTTAGCTTGCGGGTCAGCAAGATGACAGAGTCGAAAACAGTGTTGTTAGTTAATGTTATAGCTTTAGGTGGTGTGTGGCGTGTCTCGAAATGACAAATGCAGGCGTGTCTTGGACGAAAACCCAAGAGAACCGGTGGTGTAATTCAAAAAATGTAGCCCAGTACTTTTCCGTTGCTACTGAACGTGGCTGGGTTTATCGTGTTTTTAGCAAGTGTCTCAATCGCTCTCAATAAAGCATGCAAAAATGCCTGTTTATATGATAAGTCTAGGCCAGTGAACGAACAATTTTAAACTGCACAGATTTTGCGCAGTGATATTAACAGTCTAGGTAATTGTTCATTGTACGTTATCTAGCAATTTGAATACGTTACGTTTGCTTCTGCTCAAATGGTTTTGTCATCATGACTCATGAAACGATCGCTTTGGGATGACTCGGCAGGTAACTACAGCATGGTAGTCTAGCTAATGGAGCTTCGATATTGTTAGTCAGGGTAACACAGTGGCACCAATATTGACTAAATTAATATGTAAATTTATTATTAGCAAGTGTGAGACTGGACAGAGAGCACAGTGCACAAGAGTAGTATTTTGCTGAATAATGCTTTTAAATGCCTGAGGCCTTGCAAAGCCGCTGGGTTGTTTTGTCTTATGAAATATTTTAATTTCTATTTTCTCCTATTTATTGACCTTTGCAGGTGCCAAGACTGCTGCCCGTCAAAGGTAGACTAGGGAGTGCAGCAGTGCTCTGACCTCCGCTTGGAGCTAAATATCAAGATATATATGAAGCTTTCAAGGCCTTTTTGGTAAGTGAGCTAGATGCTAATGCACGTGAAAACCAGGGCTGCCATCACATTTTAATCTGCATCGTTTTTCATGGTTTTTCATTGCCCCTGTTGAATTTGTCCAATGTGGCAAAAAGTCAGACTTTTGGTAGTGGCAAAAATAATTTTAAAAAATGTGACTCCTTATAGGAATAAATCTGTTTATTTTGTTTTAATGTAAATTTATAATCTAGATTGACAGCCTGGTGAAGACGAGTATCCTCCTCCTCTCTGGTTCCATTGAGGTCGGTTATGCAGGAGTTTACTGTGCTACATGAGTTGACTGGGACAAAAATTGCCTTATAATAACAATTTTGCCTTGATTTTGTTGATTCCTTTTTAGACTTTGCATATTAAACATTGATGGTTGTTAAACCTTGGTGTTAATTTGGGAACAGTTGTTTACAAAATGGAGTAGACTTTATGTATTATGTATTTATGTACTTCTGAAGTCTTTGCATTGTTACTGTCAAAATGCATATTTTATTTGTTTTATAAAAATCCTGTATATATGGCAGTGGTTTGGATTTATATTTTAACTTCTAATGTTAAATAAATAGGAACCTTTTCTTCCTTCAGTCAACATATTTTTCCTTTTACGTATTCCATTACAGAAATACTGTATTGTGGACCTTATATCAGGATAAAAATCATATTGTGGGCTGAATGTAGAATGTATCATTTCATGCCTATGTAACACTAGCTAGAAATCATCAGTATCAGCCTTTTATAACCGTTTCTACATAATTTTCTACTTGTTTTAGTATCTGAAAGCTTGTTGTAGGCTGTTAACAGATGCTTGACAATGTACAGCATAGCTAATCTTTTTTTTTTCAAGTTCATTCTGGAGTCATCGAATGACATTGCAAAATCTAGCCTACTTATTTCATTGTTTCATTGCCTTTGCACTTTGTTAAACCTGTAGTGGATGCAACTTTCACATGTGTATTATGTAGGTCTAGACTGAATCGTTCTGGCAGGGCTTGGTTTAAATTCCGGAAGAACCTGTGCTTGGTCTACTTGGAGGTGTTTGTGTGTTTTGGGGTAAACCGCAAGTAAATGCACGAGCGAGGGAATTGCTCAAGTGAGGACATGGCTGTAACCCGCAAATAAACGTGCAAGCAAGGACATTGTGCTTGCACTTGAAAAGCAGAAGAGCTTTACAGATACACTGGAAAAAAATAGGGGAAAAGACTATATGTATCTGTAAGCTTTTAAGTTTTTCTTCATTGTGGTCTGAGGGGACTGGCATGTGCCGTGCATGTGATTATTTCTTTTCTTCTTTTTTTTTAAACATTGTGTCTTTTGCTGAAATTGCAATCTTGCAGAGCCTGCTTTGTCAGGTTTCATTATGCTTCTGCAGTGAATGTCGTGACTGAAACCATTACTTCCCATTGGCTCTATTTATTGCGAAACACTCCTGATGTCTTAGCTGACGTGAATTTGACTGCAGAGGTAGCAATAAACTTATGTCAAATGAGATGGTACAGGAATGTAAATTGGATGTATTATATTGGAGTTGATGGACTATTTGAAGTGTAATCTTGGTCTAATGTTAGACTCCCACGTTCTCTGGAACATTTAGCAGTTTTCAGCAGATCATTAGGTTTTGACTTCCGTTTTGCGTTTGCAAATTCTCCGATGGTCAGTAAATTTCACAGCTGTAGAATAGGGAATTCCACCATCAGTTTCTTAAAATGCCTAAGTCGTCTAGTTAGTTACTGTGCGTCACTAGTATCTCACGTGCTTAGTGTGAGTATGTTGAGATTTCTATAGAACGTTAACATAATGTTATTGATAGGCTACTGCCATTCACGTTTTGACAAAATTCCTATTAATTTACTCATGGTAGGTCTTGTCAATTCTTGCGCTTAGGCTTTTCTGCTCGGCATTGCATATCCTGGCTCGAGATAAGCCCTCATCTTTCATGAGATATTGGCTGTACATCCGTGGTAATCTTTAGACGATCAAACCTGGTCACGCGTTCTTGCCTAGTATCGTCGCACCTTTTCAAAGCAAAAGCCCTCGTTGATGTTTGCGGTGAAGCAGTCAGGCTTGAGCTGACTTGGCTGCTGTCGTCACTCACAGTCACTGTCGGGTGTTTAAGTCACGTTATTGTGCGAGAGCTGATCAAGGAACATAGGCCATTTCCCCTGTTAGTTTAAAGTTACCTCATCGACCCCAGATCAGCATTAATAGTCTACTTTTAAACGTGAGCATATGACAAGTAAAAAAAACAGTTTAAAAATAAATAAATAAATAAATAAAACCTTAAAATGAAATGGTTAGAAATTATTTTTGAATGTTCTCAATTTATTTTTTAAATTGCGATTAAATGTCTAGAGATTTTCCTAAACGTTTAGCATTTTTGTTAACGTTTAACGTTTAAGCGGTTTGAAGTCACATCCCTAGTAGGTATAGGCTACTGTTACACTGACCGAGCTGGTGGTTTATTATGAACTGTTTCACTGGATGTCTCCTAGTTTCTGCCGGGAGTTACAGATGTTTGTCAGGACTGAAATGGTCATAACTATGGTTACTAGTAGGGGTGCTCCGATCAGCATTTTTGGGGCCGATCACCGAAATGATGATCGGCCGATACCGATCACGGCCGATACCGATCATGAAAAAAAAAAAAAATTGGCCCCTCAATATTTTCAATCTTAATTGTCTCTAAATATTGTATCCCTATTTTATGATGCATCCTTTTTACAACTTCTGTGTATATGAAAGTGTGCTATACAAATAAAATTCATTATTATTATTTCTATTTATCATGTAACATTATTCTTAACAACATTGTATATTAAGTATTAAAATTAAGAGATGACAAAGTATAATGAATTGACAACTGTTCATTTATTGTCAGGCAACATTCCACACACTCTAGTCTAGAGACACTCTCAACACCTTTGCGCATAAGTCCCACCTGCGGGACCTTTTTTGCTGAACTGAGACATTCGTTGCTACTGCAGCCGAACTATTATTGGAAATCACAAACTCTGTGTTTTAAATTTATTGGTAGACGGTTCGTGACGATTTCTGCCGAATACGTAGTTTCTAAGTGCCACTATTTCCCTGTGGCAAGTCCATTTATCAAGCAACCCCCCACCTAGTCTATACCTACCTATGCGTGACATAGTGGACAATAGCGTCTATGTTTGATTTCATAAATATTTTTATTCATCATATAAAATTAGAATAACGTCATAGCAACGAGATAAACCCAACAATAGCCTAATCGTATGCCAGAAAAGCCGTGCTCACTCAAATGCAAAATAAACTGTGAAAGTACTATCTCATTCTACCATGTATTCTACTAGCTATATATGCTACTAAATATGAAATAAATATGCAATCCTACCATTGGTTTTACACATCGAGATGTTCCTTTCAAAATCCAGTTGTCATTTATTGTCTGGTAGCTACAATCGGTTTGAGAAATATACAACACTTTATACCGCTATTACACTATCAGAAACGATGCGGCGTAATACCACCATGCTCTGTAAGGCTGTCTCATGCATTACAGTTCATTCTGGTTTAATTGTCGGCTTTTTTATCCAATAGAGTACATTATAACCTTCGCAACGGTATATTTTTGGGTGCTTTGAGCAATTTACTACAGCCCAGTGTAACGGCAGTTTTCGTTTTAGCTGTCTAGTATTACGCAAGCGCTATACAATACGCATTATGCAATTCCCCTTTTGCGATATGTAAGTATTTTTGCGTCTAAAATACCGTTGGTCTCGCTGGCTACATACCTACGTTCGTGTTTCCACTCGAGCAGTCTTTCCAATATGTTTGATAGCCCTATTGTTATTTTCGCATTTTGAGTGCATTTCATACTGTTGTGCAATCGTTAGCTAAATGTATTTTTGAAGTAGGCTACCGATGTTCATTGAAGATAGAACATTTGGCAGCATTTTACAGATGGTGGAAAACTATTTTATGTTCATGTTATCATACATAATATAGGCTATGGCGTAGGCTATACTAGTCTCTTAGGGCATGACAAATGCTCATTCCAATTTACTGTGCGCTGATATGTGGTAGATTAAGGTAAAAATTTCCTTGGAGTCATTATGAATAGGAAAGACCGGCGAAGACATTTTAGCAGCACGCGGTAGTGAAATAAAAGTTGTCTCGCGTGTTTTTGACATGCGATCAGCCTGATCGGCCTTTTTTAGCCGATCACCGATCACACTTTTTAGAACGAATATCGGCCGATACTGATCGGCGACCGATCGATCGGAGCACCCCTAGTTACTAGCACTAAGCCTACTCGCGCCGTAAGTGTCACATAAAATCACAATTCCATTTGATCATGGGTTTTATTTTTATAAAGTTTGATTTGCTTGTTATTCACTGTTTGTTATAATAGACGGTATTGCTTCTTTGATTCAAATACTAGTTAATCTTGTATTCTGTAACCCGATTTGCTTCATTATTAAAAAATATTCTTACTTTTCCTGATGTAGGCTATCCACAAATTATCTTCTTGTGTATTTTGAGCGTTGGCTAGAATGGGCCAGCTAATTAGGCCCCATTGTTACGCAATCATTTAGAATGTTCAGTTATGGATATTCTAAACACACCCATACGTGTCTTGCTACAATGACTGCCGTCATCTTATTGATTCTGTGTCTTTTAATACCTGCTTTCCATTTGTACTAAAATGCACCCGCAAATACCTTTCCCGAACTTCCTTTCTGGCTTATTAAATCACTTTACACGTGCTAAAGTATTCTATTTGCATGACCACCCCCCACTATTTAGCGAAATAATGGTAGGGACGCCCAATTTTGCATATTCATTCAGGCTAACCCGCAAGAATGAGAAATCAACGCATCTCATTTTAGCACACGCAATCCTCTTTACACCTCGTTTGTTGATCACCTCGGATGATTTTTTGTGGGTGGTAACAGTTTTACACGTTTTTGTACATGCAAACCTTTAGTAAATCGACCCCTTAATATCTTATTTTCTGGTGCTCTTAATCCCGATGCACACAGCCCGACTGAAGAAATCTAGACTCATCTCAACTCAACTAGTTTTTATCAGTCGGTCTGTGTGCACGTAAGAAAACTGAGAAAATCTGAAAAAATCCCGTTTTTGGTCGAGATTTTCTCAGATTTGAAGATTGAGCATGTTGGATCTCATTCAGTCTGGGATGGACTCAGATTTTCAGTGTGACTGACAAAAACTGGTAGAACTATTTCCAGCCAATAAATGGCGTTATTTTATTAGAGCTACTAGATAGAATTGCGTCACAATTCATGTTTCCTGTTTCGCTTGGCTTGGAATAGGCAATATATAAACATCAGCACAGTGATTTCCGTATTGTTCATACAATGTGTAGGCTATGCAACTTTTAGTAAATCATAGTAATTTCAGGGGCTTTTGTGATTGTTGAAACGAATGCATAAGTCACCTGGAAGCAGCTAGGAGAGCCCTGAATAGTGTAGCAGTGTACCGACGCATGTGTAGGCCTATGGCTAACCCATTGTCTCAGTATATGTGTCAACTTTGTAAAATAAATTTTAATTACACGATAGTTCCTCCAGCTTTCATCCTCAAAAGCCTGTCAACTGTCCTGATGCTAATAATTGGATTTGGCTCAATGTATTTTGTGGTAGGTGACTGAGCTACACTTGTCAATTGCTTCGTGGATAGGCTATGAAAACATAACGGTAGGCAAATTAAGTTAGTTAATGGCCTAATAATTATATTAATAGGCTACCCTGCAAAATGGACTACAAGTTAGACTACAAGAAAGTTGCCTCCAACTGGTTGAATGACTGCTGTTCGCACAGCTATCTGTTGCTACACAGATAACGTTACACACAAATATGGCCAACTTCTGGACGAGACCGTGAGGACCTGCTAATTGATTTGTGGTCGAACAAAACCTGTCTTTATGATTGTTCAAGTAAAGCTTATTCAGATCACAATACGAAGGCAAAAGCTATCTCCGATTATATTTTTTCTTGTAGGCTACCCTAAAGCCTGTGCACACAGTATAGACCATTTCTTTTTTACATTAAATGACTGCATGTATATGATTTTTTTTTTTTTAAACAACAGCTTCAGCTTTTTAATAAAACAAATTTTAATATTTTTGAATGACAATGCATGGAAATACTTTTGTTGATCAACTTTGAATTAAAACTTGAGTTAAAGGTGTGGATTTTAATGATGTTATTGTAAGCTAGCCTACTAATAGTTTAAAACTCTGGGCAAAACGACAAGCTATAACTTCGGTCCCACTTCATATTAATCGTTTTAATATAAATAAACTTGCCGTGCACAGTGTAAGCATTAGCTAGTTGCTCAAAAACTATTGTTGTAGAACTTAAGCAAGGACCTATTTTTTGTTGCGGCTAGTCAGCTAGTTGGCAGTTGGAACTGCCAACTAGTCAGCTAGTTGGCAGTTGGCATCAGTTTTTTCCAGTTGCTCCAGTGTGCGACCCCCAGTTGCCAGAAGAAATCTCTGAGCAAAACCGATCTAGAATTCTACCAGTTCAGTTGAGATGACTCTAGATTTCTTCAGTCGGGCTGTGTGTGTCGGGCTTAACAAGTGAAACTGTAACCTCCCTGCATTTAAATTGATCTCTATGGGAATGGGGTGGGAGTGGGGCTAGATTAAGCTGTAAATTACACTGGAAGAGTATGGATCACATGGTTGGCTAAATGGCTGTAAGTCATAAAGGGTCTGAGGTATCAAACAAGACTTAAACCAGCACTCTGCTGCCAGATATGCAGTATATATGGATGGATCACTTGAAGGGTTGTTTCTCCTGACTCATTTTCCCATTAAACCCTATGGAAAAATAAGTCAGAAGAAGAAACTCTTAAAGTGATCCATAGCTACTGCATATCTGGCAGCAGAGTGATGGTTTGAGGCTTGTTTGATACCTCAGACCCTTGATGACTTGCAGCCATTTAGCTAACCATGTGATCCATAGTCTTCCAGTGTAATTTACAGCTCAATCTAGTCCCCTCAAATTCCCATAGAGAGCCATTCAAATGCAGAGAGGTTATAGTATCGCTTGTGAGAGTACCCGAAAATAATATATCAAGTGTCTTTTGATGTTGGGTCACAAACATCAGGAAGTCATGGCATGCAAAGGATATGCAACCAAATATTAAATATGAGGACTTTAAGTTAATTTGTCCAATTACTTTTCGTCCCCTAAAATAGGGGGGGGGGGGCGCTATGTATAAAAAGGGCTACAATTGCTACAGAGTTTAGCCGATATGGATGAAAAAACCCTGAAATTAAAGCTGAAGGTCTGCACTTTAACGTCATAGTCACTGTTCCATTTCAAATTAAAAAAATGTGTCACTGCCCTAAGCTAACGATAGCTTATGGCAAGCCGCCTTAATTTAACATTTGATTTCCATAGCTAGCTACCTTAAATTAGTCCTAACTTGCTGCCCATTGTCCTAGCTGGCTGGCCATACAAGTTAGCTAGCTACCGCTGTTGCCTAGCTACTAGCCAGTTGCTCTAATACTAGCTGCGTCCTAAGTGCAGCTCGTTTAACTACAGGTAGCCGCAAACGGCAGCTATCTTGCTAGCTAGTCATATATGGCCAGCTAGCTAGGAAAATAGGCAGCTAATTGGGACTAATAAGGTAGCTAGCTATGGAAGTCGAATAAATGTTAAAACGGCTTTCCATACTAGCTTGCTGGCTAGCAAGCTAACAAAGACCTTAGTTTTAAATAGTATTCATTCATATATAAAATAAGTTGAAGTGGAAAAGTTTGAAAGGAGCACTGACACGGCTAGCTACACTTGAGAGCAGCCAAGGATCTGCTGAAGTAATGACGTGTATTTATTCCGACAAGTTGTAGTTTGAATATAGAAACTGGTTAGCAACATACTTTTTTAACAAACCCTATAAAAGCCTCAGAATTCATGGTTAAGATGTTAATGTGTAATTTGTCGTAGAACAAAACGTGAAAACTCTTTGACTTATATTAACCACAGACCTCATATTCGGCATAAATCTGAAAACCCTATGGGGAGAAAGCATTGTAAATCTGGCGAGGGAACCCATGAAAAATGCTAACTGACTTCCGGGTTTTAGGACTACAAACTGTAGCACTCTATCTACACTGTACAAAAAAATGGCAATGTTGATGCCGGTCTTTTCACCACTTTCCTACTGAATTTTTCTCTATAACCCTCCTTTTTTATTTAAGTGTATTCATAATCATTGTTAAACTAAAATGTTGTATGAGAAAATAAACATAACTGGTGTTTATATGACATCATATTAAATATTTAAATATTCTTTATTGTACATGTATGTATGTGAAGAACAAAATGTATATTTTTCTTGCGCACAAGAAATGTATCTACAGTATATAATATAGTGCGTGATATATCGCCCACCCAGAGGCGTAGATTTGGGTTGGGACTTTCAGGAAAAACTGGAATATACCGACCAACATCGAGAGACCTATTCATGTAGGATGCAACAGGCAGCTTATCTGGTTAGTCCAGTTGTTGTTGTCGTGCGCTAGAGCACTGCCTTTTCTGTTCACTGCATGAACACAGTGCATGATCTAACATACGCTACAGTTGCTATTTTCAAAACTTTGCACATCATTGGGAGGAGAGCCTATTGTTCAAGCCGAAAACCGTAGCAAAAACGTTTTCGGATTGTACGTGCCCCTGTTTTGCACGGACGCAGTTTTTACCATTATGACATGGTTTTTTATGCCTGGAAATTTTCCTAGAAATGGCCGTACGCTCACTTTATGATCAGATTTGAACGTATGCCTGAATGATAAATGAGGCCCAATGTCTCAACAGTCCTCTTGGGTTATCCAGTAAATGTTGAGTAAAGGCCAGTTGTTATCGGATCTTAAAGGGATAGTTCGGAATTTTGGACATAATGTCTCAATTACGACTTACCCATAATGTAGTTTATTGATGGAAACCATTTTCAGCTAATTCCTTGCTGTCCCTTCTTTTGGACATACACACATTGCTAATGCTAGAGCAACTCTAAGGTAACCGGTAGCATCCACTACCAAACGCACTTAAAACACTCCACAGTGCACCCAAAGCAAATAAAATACGACGACAGTCTATCTGGGGGGCGATACTTTACGTTACCTATGAATGTATTGCCGGCACTGGTCGACTACAACAACAAAGAAGAGCAACAAGTTGCAATGGCCACGTTCGCTCCGCCGCCGTACTTCCACAGAGAATATAGGTCAGCACAAAGTAAAGGATTCAACGATAGTTTAACTTAAAAAATTATGGTATAAACACTTAAAATAACCCCGATAGACTGTCGTCGTATTTTTTGGGTGCACTGTGGAGTGTTTAAGTGCGTTTTTCTTGCAGCCAATATCTTCCTCATTTATCGTTATTGAACACAGATATTTAACCTCTTCCTACCAAGGGCAAAATATACCAATTTTCGCCCGTTTTCACTAGTGACCAACAAAGCTGTTTTATCTCAAAAACTGTAAAGGCTACAAATATGGTTCATAGCTTTTATTAAAACAGAGAACTGCACTATTATGACTAAGTAGTCATAATTCATATACATACCCTTCTTGCTACTTAACTACAACAATTTATGTACAGAAATTGTGAAAAAACAAAAAACGGGTACCTAAATTCAAATTTCAGATTTTTTACCTGATGAGCTACAATAGCTATGGAGGAAATAACTCCTCTTTGTGATTCCTCAATATGCTGCCTATCTCTGCTAAAGATATGGTGTCAATATCTCAAATCATTCAAAATCTACAGAGCTTTTTTTCAGGTGAACCATTTCGGTTACCAAAGTTGGCACAAATTGTGCCAAATTGTGCCAAATTGTGCAAAATGGCCAGGTTCCAGAAAAGTCTCAATATCATTTATTTTTTAAGTTTTACAATAAAATCTGATAATTGGCAATAAAAGTTAATTTAGAAGTGTTTTTGGTCATTGTTACAATATAGTAATGTTAGCTATATTCATTTAATTCAGAGGGATTCGTTTTTTACATAACAGTGAATTCACACTGGTATACCGGCAAAATAATCTGTTACCTTATATCACTCTGCGTCACTGAGACCGCAAAACCATATTTCTGCTGCACATAGAAACTCCTGAATAACCTAGACATAACTAACCAAAAACTGTATGAAAGAAACTGTAAAGTAAAAATATAAACAGCGCATTTACCTTATGAATTGTGCTTTGCTAAACAGAATGTAGCGAGCTACGCTACAAGGTAAAAACACTGCGCCATCTCGGTTTGATAATTCCTCTTACACAGGGCTGCACTTGTCTCAGACACAAATAGATAGCTAGCTGCTATGTGTAATTTTGCTGGCTAACTTGCCATTGTTACAATATAGTATGTTAGCTATATTCATTTAATTCAGAGGGATTCGTTTTTTACATAACAGTGAATTCGCACTGGTATACCGGCAAAATAATCTGTTACCTTATATCACTCTGCGTCACTGAGACCGCAAAACCATATTTCTGCTGCACGGAGAAACTCCTGAATAACCTAGACATAACTAACCAAAAACTGTATGAAAGAAACTGTAAAGTAAAAATATAAACAGCACATTTACCTTATGAATTGTGCTTTGCTAAACAGAATGTAGCGAGCTACGCTACAAGGTAAAAACACTGCCCCATCTCGGTTTGATAATTCCTTACACAGGGCTGCACTTACTTGTCTCAGACACAAATAGATAGCTAGCTGCTGTGTGTAATTTTGCTGGCTAGCTTGCCATTGTTACAATATAGTATGTTAGCTATATTCATTTAATTCAGAGGGATTAGTTTTTTACATAACAGTGAATTCGCACTGGTATACCGGCAAAATAATCTGTTACCTTATATCACTCTGCGTCACTGAGACCGCAAAACCATATTTCTGCTGCACGGAGAAACTCCTGAATAACCTAGACATAACTAACCAAAAACTGTATGAAAGAGACTGTAAAGTAAAAATATAAACAGCGCAGTTACCTTATGAATTGTGCTTTGCTAAACGGAATGTAGCGAGCTACGCTACAAGGTAAAAACACTGCGCCATTTTGGTTCGATAATTACGCACGGGTGACACTTCCTTATACGCAGAGCTGTTATCTCCTTGTTTAACGACGGCAATGTGTTGAAGGAGGGCTCTTTTGAAAGATAAGAGTCTTGGCTATTGGCTGGAATATTTGACAGACAGTTTTAAAACCCAATGGAAAGCAAATAATACTCGGAGTGGAGGCAGGTCGAAGACAGTTTTTCCCACTTCAGATAGGCCTATTGTGCTATCAGTCAAAGAAATACACCCAATTGACGACGGTTTTGCATAATTCTCTGCAAACAAGTTCAAAACCACTCTGGCTAACATATACTAAGCCAGGGGATTGGTACTCCAGAAACTGGCTGAGTTTCACAACGCCAAAGTGAACACAGCCGAACGAGTCGTAATCAAGTGCAAAAAAGCACAAGTCGGTTTAAAATTGGAAAAAAATCATGTACAGCGTTATGAAAGTTTTAAAGTATTTTTTCTTGAAGCCTAAAGGTATTATGCTTTTTTAAACCAAAGTTTTGTTAAATACAATTAAGCAGAACAGTTTACCAGCACATTGTTTATGGTGTGGCATCAAGCTGCAATACATGTTTGAGAATTAGGTCAGAGTTTCCAACGTTATTTACAAAGTTTTATCTCAACGTTTTGGGCTTAAAAACCACTTTCCCAGAAGGAATGGATATATCATAAGGATATTTAATCAAAATATTGAGGTGAGCAGTTTATTATATATTATTAAATTAATGAAATGTATAATTTAATAATTTCCGTCACACCCGCGTTACCGCTAGGGGGGCGTTTGGCATTAAGAGGTTAAGTTCTTTCATATTTTCCCCTTAAACCTCAGTCTTTACCTCTTTTTTTTTTTTTTTTTGCCCAAGTAAACATTTCCAATATAGCACACTGTGAATATGGGATTTCTATTCTTCATGGCATGCCCAGTTATTTCTGACATAATTTGGCATAAGATGGTAAATAATTGCTTGAAACCAAACATTAAGAAAAATTAACAGCTTGTTAAATTTTTTGGATTGCAATTGTTTGGAATGAAAACCAGCATACACAGGGGTCCCCCAGGACAACTTGAGAACCACTGTGTTGGAGGACTGAACTTCATTCACAGGTGGCTCTGGCAGAGTGCCTGTGCCCAGTGAGTCAGGAGTCAGTCTTGTGCAGTGAGGCAGGAGGTACTCTGTGGCTGAAACTCACCCTCCCTGGGGAACACTATGGTGAACTGTGCATCATCCCGCAAGAGTACTGGCCACAGTCTGTGCTATGGCCCAAGGACAAGTAGTTGGACACACTACCGCTTGGGAGAATATCTGCCATTGGACCTATGTCCCAAAACATGATGTGATTTTGATTTGGCCTAATTGCATAATTACACTAATGAAAGTTTGAATACAGTTAAGGGCGGTCCTAAATTCCCAAATCGAGGAACAGTTAATAGCCATGTTCATGCATATTAAAATTCTTAAGCATGTTTGTGCTTTCTGTCTGCGTTCCTATTTGGGGCCAAGGACGCAAGGCTTTGCTCTGCATGTGACTCGCGTTAGTGGAACCCTGGAAAGATTCTCTTATCCCTGGGTTGTTTTAATGATATTTAAAGTGCTGTTCAATAATGCACAATGCTGCTAAGAATAGCCCATGTGAAGAGTGAGCCCATTCAGTCAGTGGCCTCTGCTGCAAGATCATGTGTGATCGGATCTCGGAACCCGACGGTGGGCAAGCTGCTCTCAATGTAATGCCTGATTTATTTATTTTTTCTTTTCTGTTCACTTGGTCGTAAGGAGGACAGTGCTGCTGAAGAGTTTAGTCTGAAACTGAGCAGGCTTTTTCTGCATCTGAGTATAATTGGCTGATGAGAGCAGGTTTGTTGTTCTTTGCAATATTGGAAATGTTAATTTTAATTTGTTGCGTGTGTGTATTAAATGACGGTGTAATTCAGGGCTGGACTTTCATAATTTAAACACCATACTAGTATTATATGTCCTAATTATTTTTAATACCTGAGGTCTAGTCTATATGTATTTGTATGATTATGGAGGAAGGGGGATTGAGGGGGTGGAGCCTGGACAATGTGGATCTGTGAGAGGGCAGAGCTATGAAGGGGGTGGGGCCCTGCAAGGATTTTCTCTTTAAAAGCTTCGGAGGCATGGCCAAATTGTGAAAAATGTTCAGCACTGAGTGATTGCTAAAATTGCTTCTAGAAAGATACTCTCATTTTCTTCTATTGAATTGCAGCATTGCAACTGAAGCATTGTCTGTAGTCTTTTTTGTGTGCGATTCTACACCTGCTCGGGCTCGAGGCTGTTTATCTTCTTATATCTTGTGTAGAAACAGAGATGATTGTTTCCAACACCTGACAATCAGACCAGGTAAGTGTTGGTTTCAGTAGGTTGTTTCCAGGTAGGGGTATTGAAATTACATGGGGAATTGTTCGTAGACTGACTATGTCATAGTTTTACACTGCAGAAGTTTGGTGAATCGGTGCATCACACTAATTTAAAAAAGAATAAATTTCATTGGTCAGGTCATTTTATTTTTTCGGTTAAGAAATAAGGAAAAGGAATGAGGAACAATTTGTTTTCTTTTTTTAGGTGTTTTCTCTCCTTTTCAAAGAGGGAGCCAATTAGTTTTTTTTTTTTGTGTTGCTTCCAAAGGTTTCTGCAGCACTTTCAATATCATGTAGAAGTGGAAGAATTTCCTCCAGCTCTTTCAGAAAGGGCTTTGATCATCTGGTGCTTATATATGTGTTTATACGTGCTTTGTGTTTTCTATCCGTTTGTGTTAACTGAGGAGTTTTTATGTGCAAATGAAAATATACTGAAGAACAAAAGAGTATCACACAAGACTAGTCAATCCTACACCAGTCGGAGAAGCCTGTGTGTTTTAACATCGATCTCATGTGTAAAGCACAAAGTTATGTTGATAGGCAATTTAAAAATCACATTTAATTAATAACTACTTATCTAAAGTAATTTACACTTCATTTATACTCAATATTTATATTAACTGTAATTGACTTTGCAGAACTTGGCCAGCTGTCATCTCCTGGCAGCTGGTGATGTAATCTAAAATTTGAATTTTTAACTTTTTTTTATTTTATGTTTGGTCCTGACCTCTCATGACCTTAATGGTCTTATTTAAGAGCCATATTTTGTCATCATGACATGCCTTTTTTGACTGTAGCATCAGGTTGTTCTACATACAAAAAACAGTGGCATTGTCTTTTTTATGGATGTGAACAGTACGGTTTGACAGTTTGCCAAACCCATGCTTGGCTTATTAATCACAACAATAGCAGTCTTGCTTAGCAGAAACCCTCACCCAGGGTGACTTGCAGTGCATTAGAAGTATAATGAGCCACAAAAAAAGGAATTATTCAAGAACATATGATGCAATAAATAAATGCATACACTATGAAAGGAATTTAAAGTCAGTCAAAAATGGCTAACATTGGCTAATGACCATTTTCAGTGACCTGTTTTATTTAGTCTCCTTTTGCTAAATGGATTCAGTGGACTGGAATGGGGAAATAATATTAGATGGTTAAATATACAGTCAAGCCGGAAAGTCTGCACACCCCTTTCACCTTCTCCACGTTTTATTATGTTACAGACTTATACTACAATAGACTGAGTTCATTTTTTGCCTCAAACATCTACACACAATAGCCAATAATGACGAAGTGAAAACAGGTTTTTAGAAAATATGCAATTTAATTTTACTGACAAAAATAGGTTATTTAGGGGTTACATATCTGTACACACCCTTAGCCTAATACTTGGTTGCTGCACCTTTGGCAGCGATTACAGCTTCAAGGCGTCTTGGGAAAGAAGCTACGAGCTTGGCACACTTGTTTCTGGACATTTTTGCCCATTCCTCTTGGCATATCCTTGCAAGCTCCGTCAGGTTGGATGGGGAGCGTCGGTACACAGCCATTTTCAGCTCTTTCCACAGATGTTCAATTGGATTCAGGTCTGGGCTCTGGCTGGGCCACTCAAGGACATGCACAGACTTTCTCCGAAGCCACTCCTTTGTTCTCTTGGCTGTGTGCTTCGGGTCGTTGTCATGTTGGAAAGTAAACCTACGCCCCAGTCTGAGGTCCAGAGCGCTCTCGAGCAGGTTTTCTTCAAGGATCTCGGTGTACTTAGCTGCATTCATCTTTCCCATTATCAGGACTAGTCGCCCCGTTCCCGCTGCTGAAAAACATCCCCACATCATGATGCTGCCACCGCCATGCTTCACTGTAGGGATGGTATTAGCCAGGTGATGAGCGGTGCCTGGTTTCCTCCAGATGTGACGCTTGGTATTCAGGCCAAAAATTTCAATTTTGGTTTCATCAGACCAGAGAATCTTGATTCTCATGGTTTGAGAGTCCTCTAGGTGCCTTTTGGCAAACTCCAAGCGGGCTGTGATGTGCCTTTTACTAAGGAGGGGCTTCCGCCTGGCCACTCTACCATAAAGGCCTGATTGGTGGAGTGTTGCCTGGATGGTTGATCATCTGAAAGGTTCTCCCATCTCCACAAGGATACACTGGAGCTCTGTCAGAGTGACCCTCGGGTTCCTGCTCACCTCCCTGGCCAAGGCCCGTCTTCCCCGATTGCTCAGTTTGGCCGGGCGGCCAGATCTAGGAAGATTCTTGGTGGTTCCAAACTTCTTCTATTTACGAATAATGGTGGCCACTGTGCTCTTTGGGACCTGTAAAGCTGCAGAGATTTTTCCGTACCCTTCTCCAGATCTATGCCTTGACACAATCCTGTTTCTGAGGTCTGCAGATAATTCCTTTGACCCCATGGCTTGGAGTTTGCTCTGACATGCACTGTCAACTGTGGGACCTTATATAGGCAGGTGTTGGCAATCCCCAATCATGTCAAATCAATTGAATTTATCACAGGTGGACTCCAATTAAGTTGTAGAAACCGCTCAAGCAGTATCAGTGGAAACAAAATGCACCTCAGCTCACTTTTGGGTGTCATATCAAAGGCTGTGCACACTTGTGTACATATGATATTTTACATTTTGATTTTTAATAAATTAGCACAAATGTCTAAACCTGTTTTCACTTTGTCATTATGGGCTATTTTGTGTAGAATGTTGAGACAAAAAATGAACTCAATCTATTGTAGAATATGTCTGTAACGTAATAAAACGTGGAGAAGGTGAAAGGAGTATGCAGACTTTACGGCTTGACTGTATATTGGCATTTTATATGTTTGTTTGTGTGTTGTGGGTCTGCCCCACTGTCTAGGTTTTTTTTGTTGTTGCTGGTGGCTACAACTGAAGTTCCCTTTCGGGAAAATAAGTTATTCTATTTTTTTTTTAAAACATCAATTCCATGAGGCTGTTCTCACAGCAGTCAGATCAGAGGCTAGTTCAAGCTTCATCCCAAGTTCATATTACGTGCGCTCCAATATTGATTAATAACATTAATAGCGTTATTTTGCCTTAATGACACTAAATACACTAAAGCTGTCAGGTTGGGAACCCATAGGTTTACGCATATTTTGCCTTGTTTTATATTGTCCAGCTTATGGAAATATGACCAACGCATTTTTACCGGTAGCTTAATGCCTTGAAACAAGCACACTTTCCCAGGATTCCAGGGACAACGTGCTTTCGGGATAGAAAATTTTATTTTGGGGGAAAATATTCATCCCTATTTCACAATGTAATCTTGATATTTTTTTATGCATGTTTGTGCACGCCCCTGTGTGTGTCACAGACAGGAGGGATTATGCACGTTGTGCACACGCCTATGTAGACACAAATTACCATCTTCATAGTGCGCCGTTAAAATAACATTGAAACAACTACGACATGACTTAAGACCAGGTTTGTGGTGGTTTTCGCACAAGTGCTTAAAGCCCCAGGGAACAAATTTTCGTGATTGCCTTCTATTTAGGTTAATTTGGGTCTTGTGGAGATACAATATGCATATACTTGTATTTCAAATAATTACTTTCTGAATTCCAGAAATATTGGATACTTTTTGTGACGTCCCGTTCCCATCCAGTCCGTTTTCCCGGTTTTGTCATGTCCCTCCGTGTCTTGTTGGATTCCCTTGTCCGTGTTTTCCCCTCTGCTCCAGGTTGGGCGTTTCCCCTCTGTTTCGCTCTCTTGATTTCCCACTTTAGTTTCCGCCTATCGCCTTCCCCGCTCGTTGCATACATTCCTCACCTTTGTGTGTAGCAATCACTCCCGGTTTCTTTCCGCACCTGTTCCTTTTTGATTCCAATCTCACTCCCTTATTTAACCCACCTGCTGTCTCCCCTTCTTTGTCGGTTCATTACGTTTGTTACCATTCAGACCCTGTTACAGTTTGTTAACTAACCTTCCTAGTTTATGTCATGTCACGTTTCTGGTCCGGTGTTCTACAGTTCGCTATTGTTAACCTGCTTACCTGTTCTGCGGTTTGGTAGCTATCCTCCCGTAACATTTGCTGTTGCATGCTACTTAACTTGTCTCCCTTCAAATCTCCAGACACCGTGGTTCCAGCCTCCCTGTAGCAGTGTTCGTTTTCCCTTTATGTTGCGTGAGTGTGTTGCGGTACTCCCACCTCCAGCTCGGGTCTAGATCCGCTGCCAAGTCCTGCCTGGCTAACTCACTCTGTCGTTCCTGTCCGGCCGTAGCTACCTCCTGTACTTCGGTTACGGTTCCAGGATCCCTGGAGTACAGCCGGCTCCGACGAGACCTACCCGAGCTACGCCTCACCTCCCAGCCCCGTCGGGTTTTCGCCAGCTACAACCCTGGCTGTCGTCTAAACCTCCTTTAAGACCTCCCGGTCGAAACCCTGTCTGCAGTACCCTGCTACTAACCTCTGCTTTCTACCCTTTGATTCAAGTTGATCACCCGGTCCAGTTCCTGTGTCAGTCCCGGAGAGAGATTCTCCGCCCAAGTAAAGTCCAGTTTCGGCTTGGAACATTCGCGCCGTTCTAGTACCTGTACCTGAGTGATTCACCCGGTCCAGTTCCAGTCCAGTCCCGGTGTATAGCCCACCATTCCGTGAGAGTCCAGTTCCGGCTTGGAACGTTTTCCGTTCCAGCACCCGTTTCCTGAGTGGACCTCCCGGTCCAGTTCCAGTCCAGTTCCAGTCCAGTTCCAGTCCAGTGCCGGTGTGTTGTACACCTCCAGTAAAGTCCAGTTCCGGCTTGGAACAAGTTCCGTGCCGGCTCCCGTTTTCCTGAGTGGACCTCCCGGTCCAGTTCCGGTCCAGACCCGGTGCTACGCCTCCACCTACCCTATCCAGTTCCGGCTTGGAACAGTAGGGCACTTCCTGCACCCAGTCTGGCTTGGACTTCCAGTCCTGCACCCCTTCGGTTCCGGCTTGGAACCCTCCTTGATTTCAAGTCCAGCTCCGGCTTGGAGCAGTCCTTATAGGACTTAATTTATGTTCTATGTATATATTCTGTTTTGCCTTTCCTGTACAGCTTTGGGACTACCCCAACGCTTAATAAATATCCCCTTTTCTTGAATCTGCCTCCCAGTCGTGCATTTAGGTCCAAACCTTCCCCAGGATCGTAACACTTTTACCCTAGTTTTTGGACTGAAGTTGGGCAGTACTATAAGTGGGTATAGTGACGGTACTAATCCCAAACCAATCACAAGGCTGAGTCACTTGTCCCTCCCACCAGCATTTGTCAAAACTAATGCATTCCCGCATTAATGGCTTATTATTTCGAACACGAACAGTGTGTTAGCTAGCCCAGGGCTCGAAATTGCGACCGTTTTGGTCGCATATGCTCCCGAAATTTAATCTGTGCGACCTCAAAATATAATTGGGAGCATTTGTGCGAGTGCAAATAATTGTTCTGGTGCGACCTTCTTTTTTTTTTTTCCCCCCCAGTCGAACGTCCCTTTCTCTGACAGTGACCATTCTAACCAATCAAACGTGAGCTTGACGTTCTTACCTTTAATGCTGATTTTAGATTGGTTAAGATTAGCCTTCAATCACTCCCTTTCACGGCACTCCACTGTCACGTGACACAGAGAGCTAATGCGTTAACTAATGTTACCTGAAGACAAAAGTTTATTATCAATTTATTAACGTTACCTAACTAGCTAAATTGGTAACGTTAGCTAGCGTTATCGAAAGCTAACAATATGAAGCGAACGATTACGGCATTTTTTAGTAATGTTAACGTTACTAAAAACATAACAGATGTAGTCGCCGTGGCTGCTGAAACAGTTGGCGATGGCGATGTGGGTGCACCAGCAGCGAAGAAGGCGTACACTTTTCGGAGAGAGTGGCTGAAGGACTTCGGACTTCGTTAGCTTAGGTATGACAACGGTGCAATGCACTGTGTACACTGTAAAGCCTGTGGGACGGAGATCGCAGGTAACAGTCGACACATTTTAAGCCGCGTTTACATGATTCTCTCCATAATCAGCTCTGTGGAAAACGTAGCTATTAACTGCTTCCCGTTGTAAGGACAAAAATGATCCGCCCGTCAAAAATATACGTTAGGCTATTATTATTATTATTATTATAGCTAGCTAGTAATTATTATAGCTAGCTACTTATTTATAGCTAATTGCTAGTAGTGGTTGATTTATATTATTGTACTAGCTAGCTTTACCGATCTCTAAATCTGGCGAATTTCCCGAAAATATCAGTTATTTAATGTGCTAGCCACAAACTAGCTAGTACAGACACAAGCACGTAACACTGAACAATATATTTTCACCGGTGAAATGCAAATTTAATAAGAAAATTCTGGAAGTGAGATGCTGAAGGAACCCCAGGCATAGCAAATGTTGACGGGTGGAATCATTTTGACGTTACACCGCCTCTTCTGCCTGACATGCGTAGTTTTGAAAAGCCGAAAGAAACCGGAGAAAGGTGTTTACATGCTCCAAAAAATCAAAAGTTTGGCCAAAAAACCAGGGGTGTTAATCGGGTTTCGAAAACACGGATTATGACCCTACATTATCGGATAAAGGTGTTTACATGACCATTTCAGTAACCAGAGTATTGCCATAACCGGGTTCAGATCAGAGTATTAGTGTGCATGTAAACGTACCCACAATTTCGTCTTTTTACAGAGCGCGGTTATAACGTTACCTGGTTGTTTTTCTTTTATCATTAACGTTATCACAGGCTATTTGGGAGATCGCGCGACAGATTGGTTGTTAGGGACTCTTTATAGAACACGTCCATAGAAACGTGAGGTCAGCTGTTAAAGTTAGCTGTCACTGTCTCAGTGAATACTTGGCTACTGTAGTGCATGCGAGATGGAAGCCACGCGCCAAATCTCAGCATAAGGCAGCCACACAAATTAATTTTGGATTGAAATGAACTTTATTTCTGCATCCCTAATTATAATATTAATAACAATAACACATTAATTATATTATTTTAGATATACAGTGCATCCGGAAAGTATTCACAGCGCTTCACTTTTTCCACATTTTGTTCTGTTACAGCCTTATTCCAAAATTGATGAAATTCATTTTTTCCGTCAAAATTCTACACACAACACCCCATAATGACAATGTGAAAAAAGTTTTTTTGAGATTTTTGCAAATTTATTAAAAATAAAAAAATAAAAAAATCACATGTACATAAGTATTCACAGCCTTTGCTCAATACTTTGTTGATGCACCTTTGGCAGCAATTACAGCCTCAAGTCTGTTTGAATATGATGCCACAAGCTTGGCACACCTATCTTTGGGCAGTTTCGCCCATTCCTCTTTGCAGCACCTCTCAAGCTCCATCAGGTTGGATGGGAAGCGTCGGTGCACAGCCATTTTCAGATCTCTCCAGAGATGTTCAATCGGATTCAAGTCTGGGCTCTGGCTGGGCCACTCAAGGACATTCACAGAGTTGTCCTGAAGCCACTCCTTTGATATCTTGGCTGTGTGCTTAGGGTCGTTGTCCTGCTGAAAGATGAACCGTCGCCCCAGTCTGAGGTCAAGAGCGCTCTGGAGCAGGTTTTCATCCAGGATGTCTCTGTACATTGCTGCATTCATCCTTCCCTCTATCCTGACTAGTCTCCCAGTTCCTGCCGCTGAAAAACATCCCCACAGCATTATGCTGCCACCCCCATGCTTCACTGTAGGGATGGTATTGGCCAGGTGATGAGCGGTGCCTGGTTTCCTCCAAACATGACGCCTGGCATTCACGCCAAAGAGTTCAATCTTTGTCTCATCAGACCAGAGAATTTTGTTTCTCATGGTCTGAGAGTCCTTCAGGTGCCTTTTGGCAAACTCCAGGCGGGCTGCCATGTGCCTTTTACTAAGGAGTGGCTTCCGTCTGGCCACTCTACCATACAGGCCTGATTGGTGGATCGCTGCAGAGATGGTTGTCCTTCTGGAAGGTTCTCCTCTCTCCACAGAGGAACGCTGGAGCTCTGACAGAGTGACCATCGGGTTCTTGGTCACCTCCCTGACTAAGGCCCTTCTCCCCCGATCGCTCAGTTTAGATGGCCGGCCAGCTCTAGGAAGAGTCCTGGTGGTTCCGAACTTCTTCCATTTACGGATGATGGAGGCCACTGTGCTCATTGGGACCTTCAAAGCAGCAGAAATTTTTCTGTACCCTTCCCCAAATTTGTGCCTCGAGACAATCCTGTCTCGGAGGTCTACAGACAATTCCTTTGACTTCATGCTTGGTTTGTGCTCTGACATGCACTGTGAACTGTGGCACCTTATATAGACAGGTGTGTGCCTTTCCAAATCATGTCCAATCAACTGAATTTACCACAGGTGGACTCCAATTAAGCTGTAGAAACATCTCAAGGATGATCAGTGGAAACTGGATGCACCTGAGCTCAATTATGAGCTTCATGGCAAAGGCTGTGAATACTTATGTACATGTGATTCTTAATTTTTTTTATTTTTAATAAATTTGCAAAAATCTCAAAAAAACTTTTTTCACATTGTCATTATGGGGTGTTGTGTGTAGAATTTTGAGGGAAAAAATTAATTTAATCAATTTTGGAATAAGGCTGTAACAGAACAAAATGTGGAAAAAGTGAAGCGCTGTGAATACTTTCCGGATGCACTGTATATTAGGTTCAATTAGATTTAGTTATATTATTTAAAATATACAGTAAAATGGACTAGTAGATCTCTATAGTATGTACATTTTTGGTGTATTGTAGCGATTCAGCACTCTTCAAGGGTCAGGTGGTGGATCGGTCCACAGGGTTTGATCCAAATTGTAACATTTTTATTTGCCGAGTCAATATTAACAGGGTCATATTTCCTGGGCCAGTGGTTACAATGTTGGGGCCAGTTATTACGTAAGAAGGTCACTGGCCCAGAGGGCCAGTAGCAAATTTACCTTAATGTCAAGCCCTGGTTTATTGCATGTTACACCCAAGACACACCTATAATTAATGAGCAGACTAAGTTCAGCCCATTTGCCCTTGCACTGTACTTAGCGTTGAAATAACACGTCGTCTAACTGGCAAAAGTGGACTTGAACACGGCCTACATGCACTTGCGCCATGCGTTTTAGACCAAGCGCTAAGATCGTCAAGATAGAGCCCAATATCTGTATCAGTTTTTACTTTTTTTATTGTGATAACATATTACATTTGTAGGGTGACCATGATATTGTTTTTAATAAAAAATAGATTTGTCTTATAAAAAGGTTGCATTCATGGATCACTTTAAGGGTTTCTTCTCCTGACTTTTTTCCCCATAGAGTTTTATAGGAAAATGAGTCAGGAGAAATAACCCTTGCAGTGAGCCATCCACATCTACTCCATATGTGGCCGCAGAGTGATGGTTTGGGGCTCATTTGATACCTTAGACCCTTGATGACTTACTGCCATTTAGCCAGTCATGTGTTCCATACTGTACCAGCGTAATTTACATCTGAATCTAGTCTCACCCCCCAATTCCCATAGAGATCCATTCAAATGCAGAGAGGTTATAGTATCGCTTGTAACAGTACCTGAAAATAAGATATCGAGAGTCTTTTGATGTTGATGGGTCACAGACTTCAGGAAGTAACAGCATGCAAAGGATATGCGACCAAATATTAAATATGATACTTTAAAAATACATTAAAGCAAAGGGGGTGAATACATATGCACGTGCCACTTTTAAGTTTTTTATTTTTTTTAAAAAATTTTAAAGCAAGTTTTTTTTTCCATTTCACTTCACCTATTTGAACTATTTTGTGTTGGTCCATTACATAAAATCCAAATAAAAATCTCTTTAAATTACAGGTTGTACCGCAACAAAATAGGAAAAATGCCTAGGGGGGTGAATACTTTCGCAAGGCACTGTAACTGTTTGGCCAGAATTACCATCGTTATGTTTGGCGGAAAAAGGGTGAGGCTTGCAAGCCGAAGAACACCATCCCAACCGTGAAGCACGGGGGTGGCAGCATTATGTTGTGGGGGTGCTTTGCTGCAGGAGGGACTGGTGCACTTCATAAAATAGATGGCATCATGAGGAAGGAAAATTATTTGGATATATTGAAGCAACATCTCAAGAAATCAGCCAGGAAGTTAAAGCTTGGTTGCAAATGGCTCTTTCAAATGGACAATGACCCAAAGCATATACTTCAATACCTTGATTTTGTTGTTTTGAGTGGCCATCACAAAGTCCTGACCTCAATCCGATCGAAAATTTGAGGGCAGGCCTGAAAAAGCATGTGCGAGCAAGGAGGCCTACAAACCTGACTCAGTTACACCTGTTCTGTCAGGTGGAATGGGCCAAAATTCCAGAAACTTGTTGTGAGAAGCTTGTGGAAGGCTACCCGAAACGCCCCTCTTGACCAGTGTCCCATTGGGCTCTACGTTTGATCCTCTTCTATTCTCTCATTACACTAAATTTCTTTGCCCAGTTATCTCTGCTCATGGCATGCCATATCATTGCAGTGCTAATGACACTCAACCCTTTTCTCATTTTCTCACTCCAAGACCCAAGTTCAGGGATGCATCTCTGCATGCCTATCTCTCTTGCCCATGTCTCACTCTTATAGTCTTTGCTTACCATGTGAGATGCATTTGTAAGTCACTTTGACTAAAAGCACCTGCTAACTGACTAAAGTGTCACATTACCAGGTAGGTTTCAGCCTAACTCTAGTGTCAGGTTTCCAGTTAGGTTTAAGCTTCATTTAAAAAAAATAACTAAATAAATCAACTAAGCAAACACTTTACCTTGAGAAGTATGAGCACTACAAAGCCATTTTACAGAGCAGCAGAGGAGGCCTGGTAGGGGCTTATCAGTGTGTTCTGTGTATCTGTCCCTTCCAGAGCACTTGTGGTTGAAGCAGGTCAGCCTTACGTGCTGGAATTTTCCAGAACTCTCATTTTGCATGGGGGCATAAGCCTGTTCTTGCAACAGTTTCATTTCTCCTGTTTCAAATTTTTTATTTTTGTTTAATGTGATAACAGTCTCAGCTGTGTCATGTGAAGTTGTTTTGCAAAGTGATTCAGCCAGAAGTGGTTTGTGACCCTGCGCACTTTTGAGCCTGGAGAAGGTTGCCTCAGAGGACCTGGCAGATTTTAATCGGAGTTTGTTTAAACTGAAACGTCACCAATCTCTTTCTACCACCTGCAGAGTAGGGGATAAAGACCTACAGTTGAAGTCGGAAGTTTACATACACTTAGGTTGAAGTCATTAAAACTCATTTTTAACCACTCCACAAATTTCATGTTTGCAAACTATAGTGTTGGCAAGTCAGTTAGGACATCTACTTAACAAAATGATTTTTCTGACAATTGTTTACAGACAGATTATTTCACTTCTAATTCACTATATCACAATTCCAGTGGGTCAGAGGTTTACATACACTAAGTTGACTGTACCTTTAAATTTTTAATATTTGGTCGCATATCCTTTGCATGCCATGACTTCCTGATGTCTGTGACCCAACAACATCAAAAGACTCTTGATATCTTATTTTCTGCTACTCTTACAAGTGATACTATAACGTCTCTGCATTTGAATGGATCTCTATGGGAATTGGGGGGGTGGGCCTAGATTTAGCTCTAAATTACACTGGAACAGTATGGAACACATGTTTGGCTAAATGGCTGTAAGTTATCAAGGGTCTGACGTATCAAACAAGCCTTAAATCATCACTCTGCTGCTAGAAATACAGTAGATATGGATGGATAACTTGAAGGGTTTCTTCTCCTGACTTATTTTTCCATAGAGTTCAAGAGGAAAATTTGTCAGGAGAAACAATCCTTAATGTGATCCATCCATCCATATCTACTGCATATCTGGCAGCAGATTGATGGTTTGAGGCTCGTTTGATATCTCAGACCCTTGATGACTTACAGCCATTTTACCAATCATGTATTCCATACGGTTCCTGCATAATTTACATCTAAATCTAGCTGGAGCTATTTCAACGCTTAAAATTAGATGATGGTTAAATGGTCCACAACAACATATGAAACAATTCATATTTCGTTAGAAGTATTACAACTAGGAGTACAGTTTTGAAGAATGTGCATTCTATCTGAAGACAAATTAATATTCAAATATGAATCTTCAAAGTTTTTTTCCCTCAAGTAAATGGAAAGAAGCATTTAATGTAGGCAGCACGTTGACCGTACTGACAGCTGAGATTTAATGCTACTTGAATATTTGTTAAAGAACAGTGGGGGAGTGTCCTGCCCGTCCCCCAGCAGCGGGCCATGGGACAATGAGTGTAATTTTGTCCGTCCCACTCGGTCACATCCAACGTTGGCATCTCATCACAGCCTGGTCGGGTAACGTACCTGGCATGTCGTGTGCTGCAAGCCCATCAGCCTTTGACATTGACATTCAACACCCGTTTATTGTGACTGTCTCCCTAATAGAGTAAAGTTACAAAAACACAAGGAGGAAAAGTGAGATATGAGTTCTCTCTGTACTAAATGAGCCACGGTCTGCTATGAAAGTGAGGCATAGAAGGAAACGTGTGCGTGCGTGCGTGCGTGCGTGCGTGCGTTCGTTCGTTCGGAGTTAGAACCCAAGTGCCGTTTGATGACGGGAAAGGACATTGTTATCATCAAAGGCTAGACTGACCACATCATGGAATTAACCAGAGCTGGTTTCTGCTTAATATAAAGCCAGGGATGAGAGTAGGGCTGCACGATATATCGCAACGATAATTATCGATTGCAATAACGGCCGTTGCCAGCATGTGGGGTATTGCCTTTCTTTTCGTCTTTTTTTCTTTAATTATACTTGATGCGGTAGAAATCTAAACTTCAAAACCCGTGTGAAATTCTTCCGGGAAAAAAACGTCATCACTGTCTACTGCGTGTTGATAAGACGGACAATCACAGAAAGGCGTTGCACCTTTCATGCGATTGACAAAAACACATCACATGATCACGTGAAAGCTGTACGACCTTGCTGCTGGTTGGCTGTCTTATCAACACTCAATAGATACCAGCGGTGATGTTTTTTTCCGGAAGTATTTAATGCAGCCTCTGAGGTTTGGATGTTTACTGCCGTATATTGGGTATACTTAAAGAAAAAAAGACAAAAAGAAAAGCGCCCCACACGGTGGCAACGGCCGTTATTGCAATCGATAATTATCGTTGCGATATATCGTGCAGCCCTAGATGAGAGCCTTATAATAGTCTTGTAAGCCTGTATGCTCCTTGGCAGGTACAACAAAGAACAGGGAAATGACCAGCAAGCCACGGTTAAGACTGCAGTCTACATTTTTATGACGCAAGAGGCAGTTTGCAAGGTTAGCACTGCGGTGCTTATTGCAGCAAAATCATAGTGCTTACACTTTGCCAATGTTGAAGGACAATGCAACAAAATGGTTAACTGCCTTACAGGCTGGACGATGTGACAATAACAATAATTATCATGGTCCTTTTCCCCATGGTATGGATATCAACGCTATCAAGAATATTGTGGTGGAAAACATTTGAGTTATTGGGTGTTTTACGTAAAGAATTACATCTCTTTCCTTCCCAGTCTTCTGAGGACCAGGCAGTTTGCTCATAGAGGGGGGAAAAGTCAGGTGGGTCTACATGGATTAAGACTACCCTGTGACATCTTGCCATGCATATACAGAATATAAAAATTGCTCATGTTGCCAGGTTCTACAGCCTACTCATGTGAGAACTGCAAGCGCATGGTTGAATGTTGTTTCATCTTTGCCACTTGGCCAGCTAGCTAGGGATGGTCGTCTTGCAATACTTGTAAAATATTCGGTTGTAATAACTTATTTTCAGGTTTTATAGTTTGTATACATTCCCTGGTTTTATATTCTACTTTGTTTTATTTATTTAACCTGTATATAAATAATAATAGCAAAATTATAAATACAGAGCAAATAATGATAACCAAATATTTGAAAAACAAAGCATAGAATTTGTTGCGACGCAGCAGAACTAAAATAGAAAATGGAGTGGGTAAGTACGCTCCACTCAGATTTGTCGGGCAGGCCACGGCACACACACCCGCATATTAACTCGCCTATTTATCCAACGAATATTATTATTTAAAATCATGTACATATGTTTTGTCCTTAGAATATCAATAACAATGTTAATTATTATTTTAAAAAATTATATACAGTTGAAATCGAAAGTTTACATACACCTTAGCCAATTTTCACAATTCCTGACATTTAATCCTAGTAAACATTCCCTGTCTTGACTCAAATTGACTCAAATAATGTCAATTAGCCTATCAGAAAATGACATCATTTTCTGGAATTTTCCAAGCTGTTTAAAGGCACAGTCAACTTAGTGCATGTAAACTTCTGACCCACTGGTATTGTGATATAGTGAATTAAAAGTGAAATAATCTGTCTGTAAGCAATTGTTGGAAAAATTACTTAAGTCCTAACTGACTTGCCAACACTATAGCTTGCTAACATGAAATCTGTGGAGTGGTTAATGAGTTTTAATGACTTAAACCTAAGTGTATGTAAACTTCCGACTGTATACATTTTTAAAAAATATCGTGGCTATAGACCGTCATTTCTGCGATATTTTCAAATATCGCAATATCCGATATCGGATATCGTGACAACCCTAGTGGCAAGACTCTCTCTCTGGGCTTTGCACAAACTTTATTGGTAGGTCATAACTGCATATGATGCTTTTGGTTTCATAGCCGTCCATTGACCAGTCAAGTTTATATTTCTCAGGGTTTCTTGCAGTAATTCTAGGCATGCTATGAGGTCATCGTTTTTGTGACTTGGGCTATTGTATGATTGTCTGTTTCTTTCTGACTTAGGGGAGGAATCAAAGGACGTCTTGCGCACTCGCACACAAAAAAAAGCAGAGGGTACTCTCGGGCAACTAGCGAAAGTGGAATCTACCCATTGGGACTTCATGACATTTTAATGATCAAGACGATCATGTCTAGAGATGCCACACATTCCCCTTATCCCCAATTTTAAAGTCACAATAAAGATAAGTGTCCCACGTCGAGTTCCACACCATTTTCATTAGTCAGACTGAAGGGGGGGGGGGGGGGGGGGGGTAAATGTCACTGGAGCAGCCTGGATGCCATTTTATTGTCTCTCTTCCCATTAGGTAATTCCTCTGTGCAGACTGGTGCACATGTTGTTGTGGATTCTGACCTGGGAGACACACTCGCGCCGTCGCACATAGCAACCAAGTGCATTACCGGGTCTCTTGAGAGGGGAGCAGCCAGCAGAACGCTGGGATTTGTCGCGCTGCCCGTTCACGTGGCCTCGACTGCCACTGCAGCACAGATGTGCCATTTCCTGGTCTATCGCCATGCATTTACAAGACTTTAAGGCACTGCCAACAATATCTTGGTGGCTTAATTTCCTGTTCCTGTTCTAATTTTTAAAAACCATATTTCTTCTTGAAAATCAAAAATAAAATGTGTATCTTAACATACAAGACGTTTAATGATTCGGTCAATGGAGCATTCTGTTAGTGATGACACAATTGCCATTATTTCTTTATCGCTGTTATTGTGCCCTTTACTATATAAAAGCATTTAGGAGCAATTTCTCAGCTGAATTGAGCACTTGTCCCAATAAACGGTCAATGACTGACATCATCCTTTTTTTCTCGTTTAAAAAAGGAAAATGTTTTACAGTGACACATAATTGAGAGGATCATGTCACGGTAAGTGATGCGAGGCCAGTCTGCCTTTGAGGAATTTGGCCTGGTTTAACCCTGGTCCCTTTTTCCTGCCTTTCTTTCATTCATTGCCATGAATTTAGCCAATCAGACGGTAGCCGAGCCCCTTCCGAACCTGACCTTTTCAGAACCTCGCACCCTCGCCGCAGCAGAAAAAAGTAATGGAGAAAACCGTAACCCAAATAGCTGAGGCGTCGACAGCAGCCGCCGCAGAAGACGGGCGGCGGTGTCAGGTTTTCGCTTGCGCTCAGGCAGGCTCTCAGGGATACAAATTTAAACCCAATAGCTTCTCTCCCACTGGCTGGCCTCTCGACACCTCAGCCTGTAATCCAAATCTGCTTTTATTTGTGTCAGGCCAGCCCTGGCAGACCGGTCCCCTCAACCCTGCCTGTGGAAGGGGACCGCTTCTCTCCCACAGTATAGCGATGTGGGGGAGGACGGGGACCTGGGCTCATGAAGCAAGGAATCAGACTTGGAATTACAGAAAGGGGACCTGCAGCTTCTATTGGAGGTTCTGATTTTGGAGGTTCTTGTTTGGGGTTATTTTAGGGATTAACCAAGCAGAGCTGCATTGATTTCTTCAATGTTTTATCTGGAGAACTAAAAGGGCCAATGCATAGAAATTTTTGTCCCCTAACACAAGCTCAAGAAAAGAGCTGAAAAAAATTCCTGCATGAGGCCCCTCCAGCGACCTGGATCCTCCTGGTGGGCTTGTATCTTTATATGCAGACCTGAAACAAAAATGTATATGTAAAAAATTAACTCACTGCTTCGATAAAAAGCACCAACTCATCTGGACTTGTGAGGTGAAAGCTGTGTGAAATTGTGTAAGTTGCATGGAATTCTAGATGTGGACTCTTTCCAGCTTTGCCATTGGCAGTCAGGAAGGTTTGTTATGGAATGGGGACTAGTCATGCAGTCCACCCCCCCCCCCCCCTTTCGAGTAGTCCTCCACTGACTTGTTAATAAATCACCAGCTGGGTAGTCTGTGACAAGCAGTCCATTCCCAAGTCTTTCTGAGGAGGCAGAGTCAGTCAGTAGAGCTGGGCTCTGTAATCCAATATCAGCAGTGTAATTGAAGGGCAAAAATAGTCCCTGTTTGTGGAGGGATAAAGACTGGAGTTAACTTATTGTTCTAGACCTGATGGTCAGCTCTTCTTTTTTCCTTGCCGATCGGTCTTGGATGGGCCCCACTCGATCTACCAGAGGAAGGTTTTCTTTGGCACCCATGTTAATATAGTTTTGAAACACCGTATGGGTGGAGACGTTTAATGTGGTTAGGTTACAAGGAAACGACTACCCTGTAAAAGTGGCCTCTAGTAGGCGTAATGGTTTTTAGATTTTTGGACATTGTACAATGCCTCCTCACCTATTCACCATACCTCATCTGCAGTTCCTACAGTTTGCAGGCTTGATCGCATGGAATTGTGGGAAAATGTTCAACAATTAGTGTAAAGCAGGGTGTTCCTTCGGAGATGTCTTGCCAGTATCTTCTCTTTTGTTGACAGGGAACTTAAGTGTGCAATGTCACATGCAAAGCATGTTTCACAGAAACCTTAATAACTGAAACCATCCAATATTCTGAAAGCCTGGGAGTGATCGCTGACATTTGTTAGGTGCACAGGTTCTCTAAAATGTGACCATTGTTCCCTCCCTGAGCGCTTACTTAAAGGCATTAATTTGCTGCACACTGCCAGAGACCACATTCCCTTATTTACACTAAGTAATCCGCTTCCTCTGGGCTGCAGAATGAAAGAAAGCTGCTCTTATCAGTGACGGATTAGACTTTTTTAGCTCGTTTGGATTCTGAGTGATTAAATGGTCAAGGTCTCTCGCTGGTGGCCTGTGTCACATCCAGACTCTTTTGCGAATTAAAACAATGTATAAAATCGCCCTCGCACAGAAAATATAAAAATGTAACCGTTCATTCAGCATGTTCAGCCATATGGGTGCAGCACAAAGTCACACTGTTGTATAACTACAACTGTCACTGGTTGTGAATACTACCCCAGTTGAACAGGTGAGTGATGGCTGAAACCTTTGTATGCCTTACAGGATGTATGGTCATAGCCACCCACACTGCCTTCTTTCATGTCGTATTTTCAAAAAAAACCTTGAGTAATTCAGGATTTTTCTCCAAAATAATATGTAGATGAAATGGTTTATATATAAAAAGGGGTCTTACTGCTGATAATGGATGAATTGATTTCCCAGGGCCTGGGCTATCTTTGTATTCTCAAAGGTTTTGTGCTCCTGAACAGCTTCCTCTGCATAACACGATGGCCGCATGAAGATAAAAGCCCTCAATTGCATCTTAGTCTTCCGGGTTGTCCGCTCTGAGCCTGAAACATTTATGGGAAGCTGCAGGGCGTTTTCTTGCTAATGCAGACATTTGATGGTGTTTCTCTGCTCGCGTTCATTCACTGTCGCCGAAAATCTAAGCGGTTGGGATGTGCCCCACGTTGCAACGCCAAGGAGAGGCTCTGGTGTTTGCCTGGAAAGACGAGTGGAAGTTTCACCTCCCATCAGCACATCCCATTAAGTGGAGCCTCTCGAGAACCCAACCCACGGACAGGCAGTAACCCCTTTCACACATGCAGCCTTATCCGTAAATTTTCCGGAACATTGCCAGATAGGGGTCATGTGTGAATAAGAGCCGAAGTCGAAATTCCGGAATATCCGCGCCGGCAATTTGCCGGCAAAAGACCTAGTGAGGTTTCCGTAAAAGTTCCGTATCGATGTGACGTGTGAACAAAGCCAGAACATTACCGGATCAATCACGCCAGCCCGTGGTTTTTCGCCTGAGGGATGGTTCTAAGAGATCTAAAACGTAGTCGAAGGTTTCGCGTGACATACGGAAATGCTCCCTCCACTGCCTGTCGCCAAAATTATTGACACTAGACCAGAAGACTTTGCCGTGGGGTCGCTCCCGTACCCACATTCGTCTCGCCGAGCCCCGAGCCACATGAAAGACTCGTACAGCCTCCAGCCGCCACAGGCGACGTCTCCGGCTTTGAGCCAAGCTAAAGCGGAGTCGTTCCCGACTTATCCTGATTTTTTCGTTAAGTTTTTGTTTACGAATGGTGTTTTGTGATTGGAACAGATGTATTATTGCCAGCGTTTGCCTCGAAAATGTATAAATGAACAAGAGTAACTGTAGTACAACTGCACACTCTGTCACTTCATCACCCGCCATTCTTTCAGTAGTAAGTAAACAAACGTATCCTAGCAACATAGGGTAGAGCGTTGGTTGTATGAACGCTCCCAATACGGAACATTCCGGAATATTGCTGGATCAACTTTTCCGGTAATGTTCCGTATTGCATGTGTGAAAGAGGCTAGTGTGAGTGATACGAGGCTGCTGCAGGAACTCAAGCGATGATTACTCGCAGAGCCCAAGTGAAAAGTGCAATTACCCTTAATGCCCATGCATTTTTTTTTTACAGGCTAGCAGCCTCTAGATTATATTTTAGTGTTGCTCTAACTGTAACAATGCCGCTCTTTTGTAATGATGCTAGAACAGTATGGAACAGATTGTTGGCTAAATGGCTGCAAGTTAACAAGGGTCTGAGGTATAATCGAGCCTCAACCCATCACTCTGCTGCCAGATATGCAACCAAATATTAAATATTATGACTTTATTTAAGTTTATGTTAATTTGACATAAATGTCTTAAAGGGATAGTTCGGAATTTTGGACATAATGTCTCAATTACGACTTAGCCATGATGTAGTTGATTGTTGGAAACCATTTTCAGATAATTCCATGCTGTCCCTTCTTTTGGACATACACACATTGCTAATGTAGCACAACTCTAAGGTAACTAGTAGCATCCACTACCAAACGTACTTAAACACTCCAGAGTGCACCCAAAGCAAATAGAATACGACTACAGTCTATCGGGGTTATTTTCAGTGATTATACCATAATTTCTTAAGTCAAACTATCGTTGAATCCTTTACTTTGTGCTGACCTATATTCTTTGTGGAAGTACGGCGGCGGAACTAGCTGTAGATTAGCCAGGGTATCTGCCTGTAGGCTATCTGCTGTACTCCACAGTTGCGGACACAATCCGTTTTGCCGTAAAGTTACATATTTGGTAGACAACAAGTCAGCTAAACACAAACATGCTACAGAATAACACAACATATACAAGCAAGCACACTGGCTACCAATTTGCAGGAAAAGTTTGACCACTTACATGACTTCCCAATCATGGCAACTAGCTAGCTAAATTGAATAGATAGATCACGCATGCAATCATTTATTAGTTACCTGCTCATCAGTTGTTTTCGGTGCATGAAGAAAAACAGGTGATGGCACAGTCTCCTTCAGTAGAGGGTGTCCCGACTGTCCTTTTTTGATTTTCACATAGTCATCCTCCGTGAAATGGTCACTACACACTTTTTTTGAGTCTCAATTGGTGTGTTGACATCTGTGCGAGCAGCATTTTTTTGCATGATTTGAACAACCTTGAAACACACACCGAAATACCAACTTACCTGAACATTAGCTAACAATACTACTAGTCTGATTCTTTCACACACGCGATATTGTTGTTGGCTGGCACTACATACGACGGCAGAGCTATACTTTACATTACCTACTAAGTATCGCTCCGCCGCCGTACTTCCACAGAGAATATAGGTCAGCACAAAGTAAAGGATTCAATGATAGTTTGACTTCAAAAATGATGGTATAATCACTGAAAATAACCCCGATAGACTGTCGTCGTATTTTATTTGCTTTGGGTGCACTGTGGAGCGTTTAAGTGCGTTTGGTAGTGGATGCTACTAGTTACCTTAGAGTTGCGCTAGCATTAGCAATGTGTGTATGTCCAAAAGAAGGGACAGCATGGAATTATCTGAAAATGGTTTCCATCAATCAACTACATCATGGGTAAGTCGTAACTGAGACATTATGTCCAAAATTCCGAACTATCCCTTTAAGCCATGATTTCTAAAATGTAGCCTAGCTTTGTCTATTTTCATATATACGTTTCCCATAATAGCTAAATAAAAACATTTATCAAATAATGTCTATACCAGTCTACTAAATCCTGATAATTATTGGAAAAGAGACGGATGTCAGGTGCTTATTCACTTATTCCTGTCCCGGTGTTCTGTGTGAAGTAAAGCAGGAGAAAGGCGGTGCGACATATTTAAGCAGGTCTGCTGCTGTAAAACTGGCTTCACAGTAATCACAAGGACTGTCATCATGTAGAGAAAATCATAAAATGTCCCACCTCTATTTTAAACGCGGAACATTTTACACTTTGAAGGTGAAAAAAAACTAGCAAGCTGGCCAAATGTAAACAATGCCATGATCATCCTCCTGAGCTGTGCCTGTGTCACAATGTCTGCTAGAAATAAGTACTTGCACAATGAAGATAATTTGTTCTTGACTTTGAATAACAATTAAAAGTTATAAAATGTTATTTATTTTTACGTTACTTTAAGCAGTTTCTGTTTCTGAACAGAAATGTTCCTTAAGAAAGAATGAGCCTTGGCTTTAAAAAGAGTAACAAAAATGTCACTATTATTGCTGTCTCTAATACATTTTTTACGTGATTTTTACTGAATCTCAGTTATAGAAATGTACTAAGTCAGGGTCGCATTAGAAGAACCTGTTACCAGCACATGCAAAAAACACTTGTGAATGCAATTTTACAAAGTTTTCCACAGAATGTGTAAGTGTGGTGGGCTGGTGGGACCAGTTCGCTGTGAGTCATATCAGTGCATAATAATGTGAAATTTATGCATTTAAAAATATATATTTTCCTTAAGTTTTAAGAAGCTTAATTGTGGGATGCAGTTCTGCAACTTGTTTATACTCCATTATTTTCACATGTTGAAAGCCTTTATTGGTAACAAACCATGCTGTTTTCATGCACTGATTTGTGGCTAATCTTTCAAAGGGTTCACAATCCTCTGAAATATGTTAATGCTGGTCATTGTTCAAAGAAGAATTGAAAAAGCCTCCCCTTTGTCACCGATACTGAAGCCAACATTATTCATGCTTTACTGGATGTGGAATTTACTTCCACGTGCAAAGATAAATGTGCCCTGTCTGTTCACATGCAAGTCACGGTGCATGAGTTTGGAATGTAGCCTACAGAACAGCCACCTTAAACAATTCTCAGCTGGTTGTGAAGTTGGCAGTAATTGTTATTTATTCATTTATTTTTATTAATATTATTTTTTCTAAGATCAGTCATGCACAAAGACCCTCTGTGGTAATTACAAACCCCAATTCAAAAAAAGTTGGGACAGTGTATGAAACCGAAAGCAATGATTTGCAAATACTTTTTGACCTGTATTCAATTGAGAACAGTACAAAGACAATATATTTATTGTTTTAACTAATCAACTTTATTGTTTTTTGTAAATATATGCTCATTCTAAATTTGATGCCTGCAACACGTTCCAAAAAAGTTGGGACAGGAGCATGTTTACCACTGTTACATCACCTTTCCTTTTAACAACACTCAGTAATGTTTTGGGAACTGAGGACACTAATTTGTTGTAATTTTGAAAGCATAATTTTTTCCCATTCTTGCTTGATATAAGACTTCAGCTGCTCAACTGTCTGGGGTCTCGTATTTTGCGCTTCATAATGCACCACACGTTTTCACTGGGAGACGGGTCTGGACTCCAGGCAGGCCAGTCTAGCACCCGCACTCTCTGACTGCGAACTCACGCTGTTTTAACACATGCAGAATGTGGCTTGGCATTGTCTTGCTGAAATGAGCAGGGACGTCCCTGAAAAAGACGTCATCTAGTTGGCAGCATATGTTGCTCCAAAATGCATATTTACCCTTCAGCTTTAATGGTGCCTTCACAGATGTGCAAGTTACCCATGCCATGGGCACTATCACACCCCCATACCATGAAAACTTTGCGTTTTTAACAATCAGGATTGTCCTTTTCCTCTTTGGCCCGTGAAAAGTGGACTCGTCAGACCACAGCACACGTTTCCACTTTGTGTCAGTCCATCTCAGATAAGCTCGAGCCCAGAGAAGTCGGCGGCGTTTCTGGATGTTGTTGATATATGGCTTTCCAGATTCTCTGAATCTTTTAATAATATTTTTGACTAGATGGTGAAATCCCTAAATTCCTTGCAATCGTGCATTGAGAAACGTTGTTCTTAAACTGCTGGACTATTCATTCATGTAGTTTTTCGCAAAGTGGCGAACCTCAACCGATCCTTGCTCGTAAATGCCCGAGCCTTTGTGGATGCTCCTTTTATACCCAGTCATGGCATCACCTGTTACATATTCACCTGTTTACCTGTGGAATGTTCCAAACAGGTTCCACAACATTCCCAGCAACATTTTTTTTTTTTTTTTGCCCGTCCCAACTTTTTTGTAACGTGTTGCAGGCATCAAATTCGGAATAGCCATATATTTACAAAAATCAATAAAGTTAAGGTAAAACATTAAATATCTTTTTTTTGTACCGTTTTCAATTAAATCTATGTAAAAGAGAATTTACAAATCACTGCTCTCTGCTTTTATTTGCAATTTACATACTGTCCTAACTTTTTTTTAAATTGGGGTTTGTATATTGTGAGTGACTTTAAACAGAGAATCGCTCCCTTCATGGAGACTTCCAGGAAGCCTTTTGAATGTCAGTGGACAGACGGCTGACCGCACAGACCACTCCGGCGCATGTAGTGACTGAACAGAGAAGCCCTCCCAAACTGGCCCAACAGTGTCTTCCCTGTGCTGGTTGAACGTGCTAACTGTCTCACTACCCCCCCCCCTCTTTCTGTCCCATCCCCCCTGCCCCCCCCCCCGGCATGTGGCGCCTGCAGATTAATCGGCCACTCGATGGGGATTTACCAAGGAGCTCCCACCTGCGTGGCCTTCCCTCCGCTCCACCGCCTGCCCTCCCTCTTCAGAACCTCCTCCAAAATCATGAAACTGGTATTAACTCAATGGCAATTTATATGGATTTTCAATTATTGCAGTAGACAGTAAAAAGGATACCCATGACAAAGCCATACTTTTATACACGCCCTCACCAGTCTGCACCCCAAGGCCAGCATTTCAACATCTCCCACCAACCCCGAGGAATGTATTTGCGCTCTGAAAGGCTTCCAGAGAGTTGTTGAACTCACGAGAGGAGAGGAGAGGAGAGGAGAGGAGAGGAGAGGAGAGGAGAGGAGACCTCGCTGTGTTTCCCTTCACCATCTGAAGTGTGGCGTTCGCGCCAGTGGCCATGGCACCACAGAACACCAACTCTGATACTATGCAAGTGCAGGAGGTGGCAGTTGTGCCCGCAAAGAAGGCGGGCGGCGGGCGGGAGCAGCAGAGCCAGGAGGAGTCGGTCAGCGAAGCCTCTATAGACCGCATCCCCCTGCGGCATTGGGTCATGAACGGAGCAGTCATGTTCGGCCGGGAGTTCTGCTATGCCATGGAGACAGCCCTGGTGACTCCGGTATTGCTGCAAATAGGTAAGCACCAAGTGGCCCTCACAGACAAAATTTAATTTGCATTAGTCCACCAGGTGGACCCACCTTGACCAAACTAGACTAGAATCATAGATTGCTGAAGAGAGCTGACCTGTGGTGTAGCTTTATGGGAATGGGACTTTATTTATTTATTCTTTTTTTGTTGTTTTTGGTAACATCTGGTAACACAATATACCGTATGTTTTATATACAGTATATGACATAATGGGTATTACTGCATTTATTGTTAAATCTAGGCTGAAAGAAATTTTATTTTTGAATGTTGTGGTATGATGATGATTAACACTGGTATGATGTTTGTTCTGCATATGACAACTAGCTATTCCATCAGCCACCTAGTTGAAGCGCAGCAAAACTGTAGCGCTCAAGGTATAAAAATGGCAGATGGGCGTGATCTGGATGCTAAGGACTGGGTATGTTTTCCATAGAACCAAAGTTTCTGTTGTACCTTGTGGGTGCAAGATGTGACAGAAGACACTTGAGCAAGTTTTAGTTGAAGGCAGGTTGACTACGTCAAATATTTTCAGCGTTTGGGCATTTCTAACTCTTAAACAGTGAAATATTAATGCCCCTTGCTAGAGGGCTCTATAGTGTAGGACGGTGTAAATGGAACGGCTTCTGGAATGCGAGTCTAATTTTCCAAATGCATTTGCGGAGGCAGTTAATGTACTGGTGACATAATGGGTGCATTAATGTGTGCTACACGGGAAAAGGTGCTGGACCGCTCGCCGCCCCCTAAGCCTGGGCTCCCTACCAGGATTGCACTCATGCAGGATCACATAGATTGCATCTCAGTCTTCACCGCGCAAACCTCTCGCTGATTTCCGCTCTCATGCAATTGCGCAAGATATGCCAAGCGCCTTCTTAGCCGTGCCTCTTGGCTGGAGTTGCCAACTGGAATAAAAATGCACCCTTGGTGTAAATCAATATTTTGGTGGTTTTCACTCACTGGAGAGGGACAGTGCTGCTTGCCTCATGCTGAAAAATGGGGGACCCTTCCTTCTTGCCATTGCCCTTTGGCCACATCGTACCTGAGCTTTGCAGTTCAGTGATGTATCACGGTTGTGGATTTGCTTGCTGGCCTGTTGTGATAAAGGATCAGTCCTAAGCAGGTCACAAATGAGTAGATTGTGCGTTTATCGGCAGCTGCAGCCTTGGAAAACGGGGGTCCGCTCCCACCGGGGGCAGGCCTCGATAGTGCTTTCATGGTACAGTAGTGTAGTTTACTGTACAGTGGTTTGAACGTGTCACAGATATGCAGCGCATTGTTGATGTAATGTAGCTCCTCCCATGGTCAGCAAAACCATGGAGGAAGTCTTCAGACTGGTGCACTGGGCTGTACTGCTGTCATCACCAGCTTATCCCTTTGATGGGTGATTTGTCTGTGTTAGGTCATGCAGCAGAGATTGCATGGATCACTGACTGGTGCTTAGAAGCTCTTGATGAATGTATGAGAAATATGTTCACATTTGTTAAATGCCAACTTTGCTCCCCTTGAGTTGCGTAACCTTTATTATTATTATTATTATATAGAGAGGGCCAGCCAACCTTTTCATAAAGAAGACGGTGATGTGTGCCAAACTTATTACAATAATTATTACATTATTGTGATTAATCTTAGAGCAGAGTGGTATATGGCATCTAGAGGTTTAAGGGTAGTTAAGGCTGCATGTCTATAAATTATGTCTCCATAGTCTAAAACTGAGAGAAAGACTGCCTCGATTACTCTTTCTGCAGAATACAGGAAATTATATTTTATTTCTATAAAGAAATCCCAATTTTGACCTCAACTTTTTAGCAAGAATGTTTACAATTTTGAAGTTGAGTTGGTCATCTATCCAAATACCTAGATATTTATAATGGGGGACTCTCTCAATACTAGTACCATCTAAAAGGTAAATTCGGAAACTGCTATAATCAATCTTCTTCGCTCTGGAGAACAGCATACATTTTGTTTTCTCTGTGTTCAGAACAAGTTTAAGATTAACAAATTGTTCTTGAAGAGTAATGAAAGAATGTTGTAACTTGTTAACAGCAGACTGTATAGACTTAGCACAACAATATAAAACTGTATCATCAGTATATAAATGTGTTTTACAGGAAGTCAAAGCTGACACAATGTCATTGATATAAATAGTAAACAAGACAGGCCCCAAGACAGATCCTTGTGGTACACCTTTAGTCATATGTAAGAAATTTGATTGATTATTGCCTATTTTTACACACTGAAATCTGTCAGAGAGGTCATTTTGGTACCATAAGCAAGCCTTGACGTCTACCAGAATTAAATGTTTCCAAAATACCAGGATCAGGATGAAACTCTTATTTCTGGGGTTTTGTTGCGGGGATTCCTGAGCACACTCATCCACAGAACTGTGTACTCATCCGACAATTTCAGGAAGTAAACCAGAAGTAAAAACTAAAAATTGTAGTACAAGAGCAGGACATATTACAAACTACTCTTTTTATTTTTGTTAATGCTCAGAACACTTCTCTGGCATTTCATTCATCAGCATGAAATTATTAAAGGAATTTTGCACTTGGTCCTACCTGCAAGTAGGCCTGCTGCTTATGGACCTAGTGTGGTGTGCTCACTCAGTATTTTGGTCAAAATCATACTAAGCACTTTTCTGATAAATACTGCAAATACATATTTGCAGTTTTACTTTTACACTAGTATTAACATACTAAAACATACTATTAAAAAACATACTAAAATAGAGTTCAATGATAAGTAGATTTTTTTGAGGTTTCAGTGAGTTTTAATTTTCCTAATTTATGTTCGGTCACTCCTGCTGATATAGCCTTTGCTGCAGTGGTCTTTATAACTCCTGTTAAAAGGCAGTATAGCACATTTTTGTGTGTGTCTGATTTTAATCATGAAGAAATATTTGGTATAAAATAGTTATTCATGATATTTCTCCCAAGCACAACTATGAAATATCCTGTTTTTTTTATTAATTCATTTTTTTTTTTTGCATGCTTGTAGATGTACTTGCTTGTAGATTTGCATGCTTGTAGATGTACATGCAGATGTAGTTCTTGAGGCAATACCATCACTTATTTGTTGTATGTATATTCATGGTGTGCTGTTTACCAGTGTCAAGGAGTGCTATTTGTGACATCAGTCTGCAGCATTTCCATTGTCTGGTGGCCCCAGGTCACAGTCCTGCCTGATCCAATGGTCTGCTTTCTGTGGTTAGAATGGGAGGGCTTAGGTACCAGACTACAGAGTAATTACTCTTAATGACTTTTGCCTGGTTTTAAACCTTGAACATGGACCACTAGACCACAACATTCTACTGGAATGGCTGATTGGCCAAGCACAATGCTTTTTTGCAGTGTACATCAAATTATAATATTGTTTGTGAGGTTGGTTTATTGATGTCCCAAAAATGTGTGTGTGTGTGTGTGTGTGTGTGTGTGTGTGTGTGTGTGTGTGTGTGTGTGTGTGTGTGTGTGTGTGTGTGTGTGTGTGTGTGTGTGTGTGTGTGTGTGTGTGTGTGTGTGTGTGTGTGTGTGTGTTCAAGATGAATTAAATGTTTTGCAGTTACAAAATGACAGGACAATGCAAGTCTTGTTGTTATTGTGAAATTGTTGCACTTCAGTTCACAAACAACCTTTATTGTCTCCAGACTGACTTTCCGTTGTTGTTGCTGTGCGGGTTGTAACAATAATGGTACTGGGAAATCATGGTGTTTGTGCTAAAGTATCATTGTCTAAATCTGTGTCAGCAAAAAAAAACAAAAAAAAACGAAGTATTTGCTGAACACATGGGAAGTGGCTCGATGTTGTACATCAAACTGGAAAATTCCCAGGTTGTTTGACTGCAAGTGATGATGCTTTGTGTAATTGGAAGAACAGGGATTTAGGCTGCCACTGCCCACATGCTGATTAAATGCTCCTAAAGTGATGCATTACAAAAGAACACTTTGTTCTGCATGCCTTTACCCTTTTTATTTGCCTGTATTATTTTTTAAATATTTCTTTAGTATAGTATAATTTCTATGACGGGGGGGGGGGGGGGCTTGTTGTAGGCTACTTGCGATTTTTCACCTCCGCAATTGCAGTAGCTAGCTTACACTCCGCTGAAACCTGATCCTACCCCAGGCTCTGTAGTCACACACACCGCCCCCTCCCGACACAGAAAAGAGCGTCACACTCAGAAACGTAATGTTTAGGTTTGGTAAAAAATCCTGCATAATGCACCCTTAATATTTTGATCTGTACCATTCCTGTTGTGTGAGATCTGTTTTGTGGACTTTGCTGACAAAGTTTAAACTCTAATAATTGTAGAAATAAAAATATGCCTGGTCAGCCTACTGTGTCTTTAGTCCTTTGGTGCAAACTGCTGTTGAGAACAGGCACGTAGGGGTGTTTTGCACAGATTTTGCAATGCAAATCCCACGCGATAGGAATCTCTAGAAACCACTCATCCCAACCTGTTTGGGGCTCAGTTCGGAGAAATCTCACACCAAAGGCCTTCCTCAAGGCCGTGAAGTTGGGTTAGATTAGGTTTGTTTTTTTTAGAAGGCCTCATCCTCGAGGGACCCCTGCCAAACATGCCTTTCAGAGCTCTGTTTATGTGCTTCCAGTTGTTATTGTACGAGCACTGGTGTTTTGAGAAGGAATTGAAGAATAAGAATAAAGGGCAGGTCCACTTTTGAAGCTTTGCGGAGTGCTTATTTTTCCCTTGTGAATTTTGCATTGGCACCTTCAGTGTCGAGCCTTTTCCCGTCCACAAGAGAAACACTTCTCACAGTTCGATTTGGGAACTTTTCAGTCACATGGTAGTAACTGACCCATTTTGATGTTTTAAATGGCATATTGACATTATATTTATTCTGTTTAGGTTTAAAGTTGTCAATGTCTCACCTCTTCCCTCTAGTTACGGTAGGGGTTAATGCAAACTAAGTAAAAACAATAAATAAATAAAGTAACAAAAGTTATCTTGTGCATAAGGATCAAAGCCAATGTTCAATTGAGCATTACAGTACCCCACTTTTCTGCTGTGTGTACTGTCAATAAGCATTGCTGAAAGACCACATATTTTACTACGTAGTCTTAGGGGGGAAATGCCGTGCCTGTGGTGTTAGTGTCCTAAATGTTCGCAACACAAGTCCCCCCCCCGCCCCCATCTTTCTCATACCACCAGCCCCCTATAGCCGTTACATAAACTGATGGAAAAGGTACTTTGGGATTAGCACTTCCTCTGCTCTGCCTTAAACCCTTCTGGATTGATGGTATCTGATTAAAGTGCTTATATACAGTAGCTGTAATAAGCTTGTGTTTCCTACACAGAACAGCAGCTTGCACTAGGGCTTTTTAATCTCTGCAGCACAGTGCTGCTGTGTTCTTGATAGGACCTTGAGGAAATGGGAGAAGCGGGGCTGTCCTCCAATAATGGCTGAGCACCCTGTCCACGTGCCATGTGTTGGCAAATGCCTGCATTCTATTCTATTTTCCTGGCCTATGCCGTATTTATGGTTTATGCCATAATTGGTAATTGGACCCTAAGGCTTACACCAAAATGGCAGGTATTTACATTTTTTTTCATTTATTTATTTATTTCAGATTTTTCAATAAGAGTGCATGACCTTACAGTGCTTTAAAACTAGCTTTTTATGTGATGTCTAGAAGTGAATTGTTTTCAATAACCTCAGTTGTAATGGAATCTCTTCTATTCAAGCCTTCTGCCCTGAAATGCCGTTATTTGCATTATCAGAATACCTCTGCTTTTGATGCAGCTGTATAACTGCTTAACACCAGCCTAAAGGGCTTTCAGACACAGTGAGCGCAGGACAATAACTGGACAATACTAGTGTAACTGTTGGTTATCAAAATAGTTTGCTAGTTATTGAATAGTTTGGCTGTAATGTCAGGTAATCCCAGTAAATGGTCTTTCCAACCATGAATAGGGAAGCCAGAAATGTAAACTATTTACTTCCAGTGCAAAAAAACAATAGAATTTGCAAAGTTTTGTCAGACTGGCAGGAATGCATGAATCAGCAGATTTTTCCTGTTTTCCATGTTCACAATATAGGACTGAGGTATTCACTATATACTAGGGGTGCTCCGATCAGCATTTTTGGGGCCGATCACCGATCACCGAAATGATGATCGGCCGATACCGATCACGGCCGATACCGATCGTGGAAAAAAAAAAAAAAAATTGGCCTCTCAATATTTTCAATCTTAATGGTCTCTAAATATTAATAATAATAATAATGCATGGCATTTATATAGCGCCTTTCTAGATACTCAAAGCGCTTTACAATGATGAGGGGGAAACTCGCCTCTACCACCACCAATGTGTAGCACCCACCTGGGTGATGCAACGGCAGCCATTTTGCGCCAGTATGCTCACCACACATCAGCTGAGGTGGAGAGGGAGAGAATAATTTTTTTAGCCAATTAAACTGGGGGATGATTAGGTGACAGATTGAATGAGCCTGGGTTGGGAGTTTAGCCAGGACACCGGGGAAACCCCTACTCTTTACGATAAGTGTCATGGGATCTTTAATGACCACAGTGAGTCAGGACCTCGGTTTAACGTCTCATCCGAAAGACGGCATCTCCTACAGCACAGTGTCCCCATCACTGCACTGGGGCATTGGGGTTTATTTGACCAGAGGGAAGACTGCCCCCTACTGGCCCACCAACACCACTTCCAGCAGCAACTTAGTTTTCCCCAGAGGTCTCCCATCCAAGTACTAACCAAGCCCCCAACCTGCTTAGCTTCAGCCATTCAGTAGGCGCAGATTGCATAGTGGTATGGCTGCTGGCGATGAATTGTATCCCTATTTTATGATGCATCCTTTTTACAACTTCTGTGTATATGAAAGTGTGATATACAAATAAAATTCATTATTATTATTTCTATTTATCATGTAACATTATTCTTAACAACATTGTATATTAAGTATTAAAATTAAGAGATGACAAAGTATAATGAATTGACAACTGTTCATTTATTGTCAGGCAACATTCCACACACTCTAGTCTAGAGACACTCACCTTTGCGCATAAGTCCCGCCTGCGGGACCTTTTTTGCTCAACTGAGACATTCGTTGCTACTGCAGCCAAACTATTATTGGAAATCACAAACTCTGTGTTTTAAATTTATTGGTAGACGGTTCGTGATGATTTCTGCCGAATACGTAGTTTCTAAGTGCCACTATTTCCCTGGGGCAAGTCCATTTATCAAGCAACCCCCCACCTAGTCTATACCTACCTATGTGTGACATAGTGGACAATAGCGTCTATGTTTGAGTTCATAAATATTTTTATTCATCATATAAAATTAGAATAACGTCATAGCAACGAGATAAACCCAACAATAGCCTAATCGTATGCCAGAAAAGCCGTGAAAAACCCTGCTCACTCAAATGCAAAATAAACTGTGAAAGTACTATCTCATTCTACCATGTATTCTACTAGCTATATATACTACTAAATTTGAAATAAATATACAATCCTACCATTGGTTTTACACATCGAGATGTTCCTTTCAAAATCCAGTTGTCATTTATTGTCTGGTACAATCGGGTTGAGAAATATACAACACTTTATACCGCTATTACACTATCAGAAACGATGCGGCGTAATACCACCATGCCATGTAAGGCTGTCTCATGCATTACAGTTCATTCTGGTTTAATTGTCGGCTTTTTTATCCAATAGAGTACATTATAACCTTCGCAACGGTATATGCCAAGTCTTTTTGGGTGCTTTGAGCAATTTACTACAGCCCAGTGTAACGGCAGTTTTCGTTTTAACTGTCTAGTATTACGCAAGCGCTATACAATACGCATTATGCAGGGGAATTCCCCTTTTGCGATATGTAAGTATTTTTGCGTCTAAAATACCGTTGGTCTCGCTGGCTACATACCTACGTTCGTTTTTCCACTCAGCACTGTCTTTCCAATATGTTTGATAGCCCTATTGTTATTTTCGCATTTTGAGTGCATTTCATACTGTAGTGCAATCGTTAGCTAAATGTATTTTTGAAGTAGGCTACCGATGTTCATTGGAGATAGAACATTTGGCAGCATTTTACAGATGGTGGAAAACTATTTTATGTTCATGTTATCATACATAATATAGGCTATGGCGTATACTAGTCTCTTAGGGCATGACAAATGCTAATTCCAATTTACTGTGCGCTGATATGTGGTAGATTAAGGTAAAAATTTCCTTGGAGTCATTATGAATAGGAAAGACCGGCGAAGACATTTTAGCAGCACGCGGTAGTGAAATAAAAATTGTCTCGCGTGTTTTTGACATGCGATCGGCCTGATCGGCCTTTTTTAGCCGATCACCGATCACACTTTTTAGAACGAATATCGGCCGATACTGATCGGCGACCGATCGATCGGAGCACCCCTACTATATACTCAGCTGATCAGGGAGTTGTATATCTTTTGTCTTTTAAGAGCCCAACATTAGTTATTTTGTAAATTGCGTTATTGTTGGTAGTTGGCATTAATGAAAATTGCCATCTCCACTCTGAAAAGGCTTTGTTGCCATACATGTGACCTATATAATATACCACAGAAACCATGTTGATTTCCTTTCAGAATTTGTGAGACTTAATTTACCACATCTCTTTTAAGCTATGCATTTATGGGTAATGATTATTAAACTCCCTGCAAATTCCCTTTTGAATATGTTTATCACGTAAACATATTTCACACTAAGCATCCAGTTTATGCAAACTCATCATTTTAAGCTGTGTTTTTATCACAAGTGAAAATTGAGACAGTATCTTGTCAAACCCTTGTCATTCTGGAAAGAATGTTCCTTCTAGTTGAGAACGCGTGTCTTATTGAGTGATCTCAGCAGTTAAAAGGCGTCTTCCCTTTACTCACCACGTCTGCGTTTGTCTCTGTACGTGCTGTATTAAAGCCTTAGTAAAAGCACACACATCTTCTTCTTCTTCTTCGTTTGGGTGGGATCTTTTGTCCCACATCCCCAGGCTCGGGGCCGAGGGGCTATCCTTTTACCACCCCGAGCCTAGGAGGGGGTTCACCCGGACTATATTTCAGGGCACACCTCCAGTAGCCACGTCACCGTGTCATCATCCAGAACCGACAGACCATGCATCCCATTGGGTGCCCGATAAATCGGGCAGTCCAGGATGACATGGTCTGCGGTTTGTTCCTCCACGCCACACTCGCAGGCTGCGCAAGAAGCCAAGCCCCATCTGTGCATCGATGAGCGGAAGCGCCCAACGCCGGTCCGGAGGCGGTTAAGCCTCACCCATGCCAGTCTAGGCAGGTCCACCCCAATAGGGGGAAAACCGACGTCTGGGATGAAGTCACGGAGTCTAGAGGTGTTCTCCTCCCACTCCGTGCTCCAGATGTAATCCGCCCACCGTGCCGCACTGATGTTAAGATCACTGCATTGCTGCAGGAATTCCTGTGCGGCAGGCACAAATGGGTGTCTCGACTTAAGGCGCCGGGGAGGCTCAGCAATTACAGCGAGCCTTTCGTGGAGCAGATGGTTTGGCTCCATGGCCCGGCACGCGAGACGTGCTGTGGCTCCCGCGCGGCGAAGCCCAGCGGGCTGGATGCCTGCAAGAATGGGAAGATTGTCCACGGGAGTGGGACGCAGGCATCCTGTCACGATGCGCAAGGCTTCGTTGATGGGCGTATCGATGAGGCGGGTGTGGGCACTGCGACACCATACCGGTGCGCAGTACTCACTAGTCGAGTAAACAAGGGCCAGGGCTGCCGTACGCAATGTTCTTGCGTCGGCGCCCCAGCCTGACCCGACTAGTCGCCTCATCAATGCCACACGAGATGTTAACTTCTTGCGCAGTGACTCAAGGTGTCGGCGAAACGTGAGCGACCTGTCCAATGTCACGCCGAGGTAGATTGGCTCAGCGCAGCATGGCAGGGGTGTTCCGCCAATATATATTCGGAGCTCACGTTTAGCCTCCCTGTTGTTAAGATGGAAGGCCGCCGACACCGTCTTTGCCTCGCTGAGCTTCAACCTCCATTTCCAGAGGTATGCCACTAGTGTCTGCATGTCCTGGCTCAAAGTCCCCTCCAATGACTGCCAGTCTCCAGCGGAGTACACCAACGCGAGGTCATCCGCGTAGGCATACTTCCGCGAGACTGTATCAGGCAAGTCATAAGTGTAGATATTATAGAGGAGGGGGGCCAGGACAGATCCCTGGGGGACGCCGTTCTTGAGGCGTCGTAACCTGCTTTGCTGTCCGCTACCGGTGGTAAGGTTAAAGCTGCGATTTCGGACAAGCTCCAAGATCATACTGACCATGTGCCTGTCCGGCAGCAGGCGGAGCAGCTTGCAGGTGAGGCCGCGGTGCCATACGGTATCATAGGCAGCCGTCAGATCGACAAAAACGGCTCCGGCCTTCTTCTTGAACGAAAAGCTGTCCTCGATGTCTTGAGTCATCAAAGTGACTTGGTCTACGGTCGATCTCCCGCGTCGGAACCCGGCCTGCTCCCGAGGGAGCAGTGGGTCGACGATCGGTTCGACGCGGGCGTAGATAAGACGCTCGAGGATCTTGAAGGGGATGCAGAGCAAGGAGATGGGACGGTAGCTCTTAGGATCCCCTTCAGGCTTATTCGGCTTAGGGATCGCGACAACTAGGGCTCTTCTCCAGATTTTGGGGATCTTGAGTTGGCGCAAGCAGGAAGAGAGGAAAGCTCTTAACCAGGACTTCAGGGCAGGTGCGGCATGGAGTATAAGCTCCGGGCAGATGGAATCAGGGCCCGGAGCTTTTCCTGGCTTTAGGTGCTGGAGGGCGGCAGCGAACTCCTCCGGTGTGAATTCACCGGAGATGTTATCGCTGCTAGATGTTGGGGCCCTCCAGAGGTCAGACACTTCTTTTGCCACGAGTCGTGATGACTCGCGGTCTTTACCCTCGTATACCCCATTTTTCACAAATTGTGATGCGATTTTATTTGCAGAAATGGGGCAGTGACGAGGGGGAGTGTCTTGACCTGCCAGTGAGGTTGTTCAGGATACTCCATGCCTTGCGGCTGGAGTGCGAGAAGTCGATGGAATTGACAGCCTCCTCCCAGCGCTCTTGTCTCCTCCGGCCGAGTCTTGACAACAGGGCTGTAGCAGCCCTGTTTGATTCGGTTCCGGCAGGAGCCTGAAGGAAAACGCGGTAGAGGTTCTCGCACTCCGCATCCCAGCACGGTTTGTAGCTATTGCGACGTCCGCGTGGGATGGATTTCTTGGCCGCTTTCACTAACATGCCACAGAAGTCCCGGTATGCCTCATCCACGTTGTTGGTATTAGGCGATGGGAGACGCCACGTGGATTTGTTAGTGAAGAGGCGGAAGCGTTTCCAATTGGCCTTACGGAAATTCCATCGCTTCACCGGCTCACTCGGGATAGAGTCCACGAGTTTAGGCACGGTTATCAGCGATGGTCGATGTTGGGACCGCGGGAACTTTCCGAGCACACGTCTGTCCGGGAGCTGGTTGTCTGCACCGACACTCGCAAATGCCACGTCAGGATTCGTCCCAGTGTTCCAGCGACCGGAGAGAAAGCTGGCTGCACCCTTTGGATCATATAACAGGGCCAGGCAGTTGTTAGCTGCCCAAGCAGCCAGGTTCTCTCCGTTGGGTGTGTTGGTATTGTACCCCCAGTCTTCATGCTGACAGTTAAAGTCGCCAGCATAGAGACAGGGGTGGGGGAACACCGGGACAGACACCGGCGTGAATCGCGAGGGGGGAGGCTTGTAGACGTTTACAATTTTAAAACCGGCAACGTCCACGCACAACCACTCAATCTCCGAGTCAGCCGGAGATTGATCGGCGAGAGTCCAGCTCAGCCTTTCATGGACAAACGTGGCAAGGCCGTGTTTCCTGCTTAGGATAGACCCAGCTAGTGTGAAATTTGGTAATACTAGCTTATCTGCTGAAAAGCAATGGGTCTCCTGGAGGAGGATGACGAGGGCCTTGGTGGTATAGGCCAGCTCCTCGATGACGCTGATCTTGTTGGAGGTGAGTCCTTCGGTGTTCAGCTGCAGTATTCTGGGTTGGAGGCCAGCGGAGTAATCACCACCGGCTCTCCTCCCCGACTGCAGCCGAGCACCAGCCCGGGTGAGGGCCCTAAATTGGCAAATTCTGTTTCGCTTATGACTGCGATTAGCAGTCATAAGTTACTGACGGGGGACACCACGAGAAGCCCTACACATGAACAAGCCCTACGAATGACCATAAATCTATACTTAGTTTTGCATTGTGGCACAGGCCCCTCGGCTGCCTGTCAATAACTGCTTGCTTTTAGTGCTCTGTGCTTCCTCAGAATGGGGGCCATGTTCTCCATCAGGCCAGTGCAGGGCGATGAGTAATGTGGCGCAGTCCGTCTCTTCCAGGAAACCACGCCAAAAGACTGGAAATGGAATTGTCCATCCTCTCAGTTTGCTGCATTTGAGAGCATGGCGTAAGACGGTGGGCTCCTTCTGTGCAAGCATAAGCGATTCACATTTCAGAAGAGGGGGGTGAGGACCATGGCTCCTGGCAAATGACGTCAAGAGCCTCCGAGTGCGTCCCACCCTGTGTATAAATTTGCGCACACGCGTCAGAACAAATATTTGAGTGCTATGTAAATATTACATTTGCAAAGCTGCTGCACGCTTTTCTTTACACCTCCAATTCCTGTGAGCTTTTGATGGTCTGTAGCCGCAGTCCTCGCCATTCCGCCATTCCACCCATTTTTCCGGGGGAGGTGGGGTGTATGATGTGCAGATATGATGTGTGACGCACTGTTCCCGTTCTGCAGCAGGCTCTGCCTCATGGGCATGCCACATTTCCCGAGCTGGCAGAAAGCTTGCTCAGGCCCCTGGGCCTTTCCTGTGTCACAGCGGCCAGTGATCAGCGAGCGCAGGTCTCCCGGTAGTCCCTCCCGGCTCTTTGCTTGGAGAGAGGCAGGGCAGCCTCCCGGTTCACTCTTCCCTCACCTTCCTTTGCTCGTTTTCCATGTTCTGCTGGTAGTTGTAAAGATACAGTGGCTTAGAATGGATTTAGTAGAGCGGTTGCTTGAGGAGTTTTTAGCCAAATTGGCGTTCCTTGCTCCAGAAGCTGCCATTTAAATTCCAGAAAGGTCAAAGGTCAAAGGCAAAACTGGCACGCCACAAAACAAATTTTCAGTTTGCTTTGTTGCAGAAAATTAGTTGCTTCCACTTGACGGGAGCTCAAAAGTTTGCTTGCTGTAATGGTTTTTTTAAGCGCTCACAGTGACTTTACATTTAATGCTCACTTCCTTCTCGCTGTTCTTTGTGTTGGCCCAGACATTCTTTTTTACCAGCCACCAAGAACAATCACTGTAGGTTTTTTGCCTTATGTCTGTAAATGTAGCAGTTTCTCTCGAACCTTGAACTATTTATGCACTGAAAAGAAGGCCCTGGGTTATGGAGCCCGATTATTAAGCTCAACTGTTGATGTCATTACAGTGAAAGCAACATCTGGAGCGATGACACAATGGGTTTTTAATCGCAACATCATTTTTGTAACGCGCCGTGCGACGGAGTGCTTCATGACTGGCGCGTTTACAAAACATATAGAATTGAATGCTGTAATCTTAAGTGTCCTCCTTTGGGTAAGAGAAAATTCTCAGCAGTGGTGGGTGCAGCATTTTGAGTCTTAATTTGTAAATCAGATTTTTGGAGGGGGAAAAAAACGACAAAAACCATGATCCACCGATGTACTTAGTTGCCATCATGTAATTTTACATTGATTAGCAACCAAAATTACTGAGTGGGCTTTTAACAAAAGGATTAAAAGCCAGTTTAGGGGGCTGGTGGGTGGCTCTTCTTGTTAAGGCTCTGTTAGAGTGTGTAGATGGTCCCCACAGTCTGGTATTGATTCAGGACCTCTGTCTCACCGTTGTGGTGCCCTCACCCCTAGTACCTTGAGTACCCTACCACAAGTGTCATCCTCTCTCTCACTGTCTGAGAGCTCGACTGGTGAACTGCAGTGTGACGCTGTTGACACAGGCTGTTCCAGCAATGAGCTCCGCTTACAAATACAAGTACAATTCGGCATTCCAAATCTGAGGGGGAAAAAAATACTGTTTTTTAACATTCGCAAAATTTTTCACATAGAAAAAAGGCCAAGTAACCTTGTGATTTTAGACAGGACAGAGTTCTCATAAAAATAAACGAGGTCAGAAGGAACGCCTAAGTCTGACACATTTTATTTATTTCTTTCTTTAATGTTTATTGCCTGAAAAGGCTGAGCATTCATCAGTGTGATTTAGTTTTGTTTTATATTTGTGTTGCTCAGTGTTAGATAAGTCTCTCTCTCTCTCACAGCTCACTACTGCAGTGTTATGTAACACAGATTGGGAGCAGGTGTGTGGTGTGTAAAATTCATGCAGCTTTAATTATGCCCTTCAGGAGGTGGGACCAGGGGAAAGGAGGAGGAAAATGTTGCCGCATAAGGGGGGGGGGGGGGGGGGGGTCCATTATTAATCGGCTCTGCAGTTACTGTTTCCTGTGTGCGCATAGCAGAGACATACAGTCTCTCTTTCACTGTCTCTCTCACATACTCTCTCACACACACACACACACACACACACACAGTCTTGCACACGAAAACACGCACACACACACATTTACACTCACACATTTACACACTCACACACACACTAGGGATGGGGGGTTTTGGCTTTTTTTTGTACACATTTACACTTATAATGTTGGCGTGTATCCGCGGTTAAACATAACATTACGCCATAGCGTAAGCGATGACGTCATCGCCATAGAGGCCAACGATACTGGTCGGAAACTCGGGTAGCTGCTAGTAAGTAAGCAAGCAGTTATGAAAGATTAACGTTAGGAGGTAAATATAGGTTAGAATATACTTTACTGTTTCAAAATGTTTTCCTAAAATAAACTAGTGTCATGAAATTCAAATAAAACAGTCCAATCACGGAGTGTTTTTGTTATTGTCCACCGGCTTGGGACAGAGTATGGCTCAACATACTCCATCAGAGACCGAAAGCCTGAAAGCCAGTTCGCTTAACGGTCTTGTGTCTTTCACAATCATATCCGCGATCAGCTGGGTGATTTTCGCAGCTCTCTGTGGAGTGCACTTGTAGAAGACGGAGCCTATTCGGGGTTGGGTGCTAGCATTACCCACCGCGGCATCTTGTTCAAAATCTACGTTCGCGTGTTTAATCGCAGATGATTGTTAATTGAGCTGGTACTCCCCCCTTTCACACTTAAAACAATGTTATCGAGTTGCCGTCGACTTGTTTTGTAAAATAATTCCGGGCTTTAGCTTTTCCGCCGCTCATTTGATGCTTTCACTCAAATTCACTGTCTCACTCCCGCATTTTTTCCATCAACGTTAGTTATGTTGACGTGATTTACGATCTAGATATATTTAAATGCTTTAGATATATACATAATATTGTTCGAGGAACAATTATAGCCTACGCAACATTTAAATAATATGATTTCAAAAATATTTTTAAAAATTATTTTTAAGATTTCGGTTAATCAGTCCTAAACGGATAGTGATTAATTTTTCGTGTACACGGTTTAAACGTGTACACGACCCCATCCCTAACACACACACACACTTGCGCACACACATTTACACACTCACACACACATTTACTTGCAAGCGGATGACCTTCACTGCACAGGTGAACAGAGCGGAGGCAGGAGGAAGAGGGCAGGGCGATATGGAGGGCAGGTGATATGGTAGCGCTCTGACTGAGCGAGGACACAGGAGCCTCATCACTTGCTAGCTCGTTTGTCTTCTCAGACTGTGCGTTTGACAGTGGAGGTCAGCGAACCACAGGGCTGATCTGGCTGATTGAGGAGCTTCCAGCTGTAACCAGGCATCAAAACATGCCCAAAATATACAGTGTCAGTCTTTGTGGCCCAAATAACAACCCGTAAAATGTAGGCAAGAAAAATTTAAATGCATTTAATACAATTGAAGGCCCACTCAGTAATTCTGGTTGCTAAAAAAAAAATGCTAATCGCATACGAAAATAGCAAATCGACGAAAATATGATACTATAGTATAGAACTATTATCCTAGTAAAAATAACAATAAAGATCCTCAAAAAACAAATAAAATAATATATATATATATATACTGTATATATATACGACAAAAACCATGATCCACCGATGTACTTAGTTGCCATCATGTAATTTTCATTGATTAGCAACCAAAATTACTGAGTGGGCTTTTAACAAAAGGATTAAAAGCCAGTTTAGGGGGCTGGTGGGTGGCTCTTCTTGTTAAGGCTCTGTTAGAGTGTGTAGATGGTCCCCACAGTCTGGTATTGATTCAGGACCTCTGTCCTCACCGTTGTGGTGCCCTCACCCCTAGTACCTTGAGTACCCTGCCACAAGTGTCATCCTCTCTCTCACTGTCTGAGAGCTCGACTGGTGAACTGCAGTGTGACGCTGTTGACACAGGCTGTTCCAGCATTGAGCTCCGCTTACAAATACAAGTACAATTCGGCATTCCAAATCTGAGGGGGGAAAAAATATTGTTTTTAACCATTTGCAAAAATTTTGACATGCACAGAAAAAAGGCCAAGTAACCTTGTGATTTTAGACAGGACAGAGTTCTCATAAAAATAAATGAGGTCAGAAGGAACGCCTAAGTCTGACACATTTTATTTATTTCTTTAATGTTTATTGCCTGAAAAGGCTGAGCATTCATCAGTGTGATTTAGTGTTTGAGTGGATGGATTCATTTGAGAAGAGCTTGTGACACGCTAAGTGCTTTAGTAAACTCTTTAAGTAATGAAAGGAAGTGATGGAAAAGTGCGCCAGAGCCAGAGGGCTGTGCTGTCAGACGGAAGGCGCGTGCTACTGCGACCGTGCCTGCTGGCACCCATGATACGCTCGTATATCTTGCAACTGCAGCCATTCTGAAGACGAAGCTTTTTTCCCCCCATTGCCCCCTCTGCCCCCCCTCTCTATGTGGTCTATGAAAGCACATGGAGGAGGTCTGATAGTATGGCCTCAGCACATTAAGTAGTTTACTGTACTGAGGCCATTTATTTACAATAGGATTCATATTTTATAGTAATATAGCCCGATATTTACTGAAGCAGTTCAGGGCAAGTGCCTTGCACAAGCGAATGCAAACTGTGTCAAACTGTCCAGTATTCAAAATGGCAACCTTCTGGTTAGAACCTTACTTCCAATCATAAAGAGATACTTGCCAAATCTTAGCAAAGTGTAAACCGGCGTAAACCAATTGGTTAAAGAATGTTGTTTTTTGTTTAGTTTGCAGCACACTCCAATTTAACTTTAGGCCTATTGAAAATTGCAAAAACAAAAACTGCGCACGCTTGTACTGAATATGCCCTGACAAAAGCACCGCTAGTACTAAGGTTTTTGCAATTTTTAACAGGAGTAGAGTAGATTGTGTGACTTCTCCCTTGGTATGACCATAGTTCCTTACGCTGTCACCCTCTCTTCATAGTCACCTACACCTGATGTTAGATTACTCTGTGCCTGGAATTCCGCTAAATGTGTTTTGTGTTTTTCCCTCTGTTTTATTGTTATGGTGATAAATCATTAAAGGCTAGGGAGTCCAGGCACAGTAAACAGCAGCTGGCAGTAAAAAGGACTGGGCCTAGAACACTACTGATTGTGAAAATGGTGCAATAAATATTTTATCATCCATTTGTTTGACTGACGGATGAAACTGTGTGCTGTTTGAAGATTAAACGGAGCATTTGGCAAGAGTCCCTTTCTGACCGTTTGCAGAGAAGTGCTTGTTTAACGAGTCGAGGAAGGAGGCCTCCGCGTCGGATCCCGCCGTCCAGCGAGGCTGGGAGACGGCGGCGCACTTGACCGCGGAGGCCGAGGCACGCCGCTGCGCCAAACAAGTGCAGGCACCTGTTTCCTCCCCACTTAGCGGCCTCTTCGCCGCCATTCATCCAATCCGGCCATACTTGACCTCTGGCTATCCCCCTTCCTCTGTCCGCCTCTCTATCGCTTTCACACCATTCAGGGGAAAGGCAGGTTCTCAGCACATTCTCCATTTCTCACAAAGGGTGTTAAAGGGCTCGGCGGAGAGCCGAACAAATAACATTGTCTTACATAAGGGGGCGTGTGCCTTATGCAGCATCCCCTCCGTGACTCACGGGCCTGACAGGAGGCTGATTCATGAGATCCCCAGGAGAGCCTGCGGTCTGTAAATCCGCCTAGCTCGCACTCTGGATAAACGAACGATTTTTAACATTTCTCCCGTATCATGTGGCTGCCTGGCACATGGACACGTGCTGACCCGCACCAAGAAACCGGCCTTTCAGACGGCTGTGAAGCAAACCGGCCGTCTCGGTCCTGTGCAGAGGGCGTTAGCATGATAACAGAGCCAGTCCGACATTGCACAAAACCCCACTCTCAGGCTGATGGCATTCCCACCCAGTCTGAGGAGGATCATATCCAGTTCACGTGCTGTAGGTGTTTTAAGCCTTTGTTGACTACCTATTCCTCCTGCCCAGAGTTGTTTCAATACTTTTTTACTGCCTTGTCACTTTTTTCTGTGATACGTGGCTGCCTTTGAAATCAGTTCTAAGGTACTTTGCAAGGTCTTCTGCTGTGTGCATGCGTTGGTGCTGTTGAGTTTTTTTGCTTGTTTTTATCATCTCTTCCTGGTTGCATTCCATACTTAAATAAAGCATTTGTAAGGAAGGTTCTGGAGTTTTCTTTTAATATCTAGACAGGACTATAAAGGTTTGTGGGCGTACTCTAGTCAGTTGAGCCATGGAGCCTTCTCTGGACCGGAGCGGAGGATGCAAACAAAGCACTTGTGTTGAAAACACCATTGAAGAGCAGGAGAGGACTTGAGAATGACCCGCAGAAGCCGTCGACCAGGTCAGGCGCGATGAATGAACGCGGTGTACGCAAACAACTCCGTAGGTCGGAAGTACCCCGATCCAGAAAAGAAAACCCCCGCTTGCTCCTGGTTTGTGTGGAGCTCTCATTTTCTCTGTGTCAGGTCCCCGTGTGTCACGTTGGGTTGCTAGAGTGGCTTCCCCTCGTTACTGCACTTTCTGACCTGCTGTAAACCCATTTCTCTGCTCTCAGCCGTAGTACACAAAATATTTCCTGGAGTGGCACGGCTCAGACTACTCTCAGTATTGTTTGCCTTTTTTGGTACGGTGGGAAAAAAAAACCTTCGTTATTTACTATTATCTGATGTCCTGTTTGGATATTTGCGGCGGTTAGTTTTGACAGAAACAAACTGCTTATGAACTGATAATATCTTGGTTGTTTGTGAACTTTTTGTGTTTTCTTTTGTTTAATGTAGCCGAGGGTTGCAAACAAAGAGAAAAAGCACTTTTTGCCCCCTCCCCAACCACATCCCACATCAACAACAACAACAATAAAGAAGAATGCAAGGGGAAGTCGAGTCCTGACACATGATCACACAACTCTGTCATTGCGCCTGGAAGAAATGGTGTGCAAAGCAAAGTGAAATGGAAGGACATGTTCCCAAGCCAGGTCACTCATATTGTCAATTGTCATTTCATGTGAACTACATCGCTGGTTCATTCCTAGATCCTGTCTACATTGACGTCTGGGAAGGTGGCTGATAAGCTTCCAGAATGTTCTTCTCACGTTTTGCAACATCCAGTTCCACGGACTGTGGCATTAGTGATGCTAAGAAAGGCCAGCTGTTTCCACCAGTTTTTTAGGGGGAAAATCAGCATTGTATTTTTGTCATCGAGTAATACATAATGAGGCATAGCGCTGTCTCAATTGTTTTTTTTGTTTTTTTGTCACGCTACTTAATACTTTTTTTTTTTATTATTTCTTTTTTTACAAAGAAAATTCCCACAGTCACACCCATACATAAGGATTTGGCTCCAATTACAATCTTAATGCTGTTTTTTTCTCATTTCTATATTGTGATTTATTTTTTCCCCCTCTTAATAATTTTTTATCAGTTTTGAACAACAACAATGTTGCCTGCTTATATGAACACTCACACATGCACACAAACATGCTATACCTCCTGTCTGTATTTCCCCTTTCTGGAAACTTGCTCATCCACCTTCCAACTCCCCATCACTGCACTGTGTTCACCACCTTCGCTTTCAGTTCAGTAAATTTCCACTGACTTTGGCTTTAGTGGAGAGAATGTGGTTCAGCATGTAGTGGCATTGAATTGGAGAAAATTACAGGTAACATTGCCATGGCAGGAAAAGGTGAGGCGAGCACTATGGATGTATCCAGGTGGTGATCAGGTGTTTCTGTCTTTCACTCAAATCAAACGGTGAAACAGTGTAAAATGGAAACTACTGAGACGAATGAGACTATTGTGTCCTATTTATTTAACATCTGAATGCAACATTTTACAATTTTCGTTACATGATGACAGTGTAATATGTCCTTGCAATTACTCGAGTACTTTTTTTTTTTTTGCTGCCTAAATATATTTTCCCTTAGGAAAAACACAAAAGAATGTGTTCTGTTTTGCTTCCACAATTTACTAAGCTGCTTTGAACAGAAATTCTACCAAAAAAATATGTATTTTTTTGAGTATTAACCTTGCTTGAAATCTGTATCTTTCATTGGAGGCAGTGAATCACAATGTGACTTGATTGCATGATAGTATTATGCCCAGATTATTTTGAAAATGGCCCAATGAATCAATTTCCCCAGTTTCCTGTGTATGTGGATGCTTTTTCAAGCCAGGTGGGTTAACAATTCATCCTTAGGCAACATTCCTTTTAGTGATTTATGCAAGTACTGTGTAGTGTATGTTTGCCTACCCACCAAGATACAGCAGAATGTAAAATAACAAAACATGTTGACTTAAAACGCAAACAATACTATATATCATTAGTTATTTTAGAACATTTATAACAGTACATAGTATGTTGAGAAATGTTACCACATTATTGAACTCACCACCCTTTGCTAGGGAAATTTCAGGCTTTTGTTGTCTTTCACACCTTAACCTTCCTTGAATGTTTTTTTACCTGGTAACTATTTTGCAGCTCCCTCTGCATCATTTTCAGACATGTAGTGGCATGACAATAGGTAATGAGTGGGACCCTCGTGTAATATGTAATAAGTCTGGTTAAAACCCGCAGCATGTGCTGTACACTTTGAGCTGTGAGGATAATTGGGCACAATATCAGGTTCTTATGAAATATTTCACACCATTGCACTCTTACTACATATAGATTAGTTAGACTAGTCACTTAAGAGGTATGCATGGATACTGTGCCCCTCAATAATATTTTACCTTGTATGGTAAATTTGTTCTTCTGTATGGACAAGCTGCTTTTATGGAAAGCTTTTTAAAAGCTGGTGTTAAACTATTTCACCCTTAAGATTGAATTTGGTGGTTAGAAATGTTCTAAAATGGTTCGCATGCAGGCCAATCACTCGGGCATTAAAAAATGTATTGGCCAAATCATAAGTGGATTATAACACTTTCTGGGTTTGCAGACAGTGTGAATGTCTTTTAAATGCAATGTAACCATTCAAATTATTTGTTTTATTTTATTCTGCGTGAACTGTAGGCAAGGGTGGTCAGTTAGTCTTCAGTATTAAAACGTTGCATAGGTCACAGAATTAGTAGTTTTATGTTTGTCGTGAGGTCACATGACCTATGTCACTGCACTGTGAGCATGTGTCTGTATTGTGGGTGCGATGGCTGAATGCACAGTGCTGGGGAAGCAGCGTACTTTATTGATCTCAGTGCTGTGTTATGAGATCGACTGGAGCGCAGCAGGGCCTATAAAACGTAGCCTGAGAATCCTCGCCCAGACGCTCCATGGCATCCACCAGCCGCGCCGTCACATTGCAGTGCAGGTGACTGACAGGAGCTCACAGAACCCATTTGAATGGCAAGGATTCTCAAAGTAGCTCTGAGCTCTGCCTAGTGGTGATGTCCCAATCCCTTTCATGCATTCCGGGATTAAAGAGCGACGTGGTTGGCTATTCCACACCCACCCTGCAGCTCTCCGCAGACTTAATCTACAGTTGTCTCCAAACCACTCTCTCACTATACATAGAGACCTTTCATCCCTCCGGTTTTCATTTGTAAAATGGGGTGGTATACTACAAAGGAAGCTTAACATTATTAGGGTTTCTTTGTGTTAGCTGGCTTCACAAAGCCTAACCACCGCAATCTGGCTTAACCAGTACTACGAACGTAGTCATCAAGTTGCTAAGTGAACACAGGCTTTATTAATCAAGCTATAGCTTATCAATCAAGCTATCTACGCATTCCCATAAAAGGTGCGGCGTCTGCAACAACAAGCCTATAGCAGTGCAGCATGGGCTGTACTAGAGCAGCGTATTTCTCTCTTGTTGAAAAAAAAAAAAAGACTGATACGGAAAGATATAATGGACAGATACGAAGAACATGAAACAATCATAAGAGCAAAAAGCAACACCATTGCCTCCAACAAAGCCAGGGAGGAGAAAAAAAAAAGTGAATACCTTATTCGACTTACCACCCATAACAAATACATCTATACTCTCAGTACATTGTCATACAGTTTATTTCTAATGTGATAACTGTACTACTACATTCTAGAGCTCCTAAACTTTAAACTTGATGCAGCATGTTTAAAATCTTGCTGAAGCAATCACAGCAACGTTTATTCATAAAAATAAAAGTCTCAAGCATTTTCCGGAACTCAATAATCTCGCCCTGCAAAGAGATTCCCTCACTATCCGCACATATCTCTACGGGATCCTTTGGAATGGAGATGCCTTTTTCCAAAGCTAAGGAGTTGATTGGTCGAAGGGCAGTGCTTTTATACGTTTCAATCCGATAGCCTGAACATAACCTGCCCAGGAGCAGGTTAGCCATGCAGAGTAAGTTGCCATGGCAATATATCCCGATTAAAGGTTAGTCTGCTTCGTGGTACAGAAAACCCGTAAAATTTACCGTTGACCTCTGGATGTTTCTTAGTTGGCTAACGTTAGCTATATCTCCAGCTACATTTAGTCTAATGAGTGCATATTAAGCGCACTGACCCGATCGGAACAGTGAGCTCAAGTTTTGGGCAACGGTTCTTGTTGAAGCCCGTAGTTCTAACTATCCATATTATGTGACATTTATTTAGCGTACCTGTTAAAAAGTGCTTTCCGCAGACATAATGTGGAGATGCAGGACGAGAACACCATATAGTTTCCTTCCACCTTATCTCTCACAATAGCATGTAGCCACAGGGCTCGTCTTTTGGTATTTCCGATTGGACATGGAAAACGTGCAAAATGCAAGTCTAGTTTTTTTAATTGCATTGGCTGTGCAGTTCACAATGCAACTGCTTTTGGGAATTTTACAGGTTTTTATTATATATTTTTTTTGATCTTTGTTGTCTTCTTCCTGCACCATTGTGTTCTATGGGAGCGAGTCTGAATTATTCCCCAAAGTGGGGCGTGGCATTCACACAAACGCTTCAGTGATGTATGACCGCAGTTCTCTATTGGCTGAGAGGACTTGATGACGTGTACTGGTCACGTTTTAATCCCGCCCCATTAAAACCTTGCATGATCAATTACAGGCAATGGTGGTGGAAAAAAAGGAAGGCATATCTCAATTTAGGCATATCACTTAGTACTGATATTTGGGTTATGTTTATTCCACCCCAGGATGACAGCAATTAACCATTGAAAAGCTGAATCATCAATTTGAGTTGGCAATCCCTTTAATAGTATCCTCTATCAGTGCTTGCCAATGCACTTGGTGTGAACTTTGCAATGCGAGACGCATCTCTCTGCATCGATGGAGGTATTTGGAATATGGAGTATTGTTTTTCTTTCTGTGCAATAATTGAAATTATTTACTGGCCTCTTTCCCAGAACTCCCCCAATGCCACGTGTCTTGTGTAAATAATTTATCAATTGATGAGTTCAGAAGAACAGTTCTTGTCAAATCCTGGAATTGAGTACAGGACTATTGTCAAGTCAAGTAGGCTTGAAGGCTTGCTTGCAGTCAAAAACCCCAACAGCCTCAAGGAATTTAATCGCTGTTTGAAAGGAATGCATTAAGGCTGTCGGTTTCTCTGCAACTTCTCTTATTGTTCTGTTGCAGTGGTTATTTATTGTTTTGACTGTTGTGTGTGTATACTGCGCCAGTGTTTGGTATTAATTTCTATTGGCCCTGCCATTTTGTGTGCAACAAAGAATATTTCAATACTTCCAGGAGTTTTATACAACCTGCTGGCTTCACAATGGCTGGTGTAGGGGTATCGATGGGTTTGTGGTTTAAAACAATAATATGCAGTGTAGTGTAGTTTCACAGCCTAGAACCTAGATTATCAATGTATAAGTTAATTTATACATGGATAAAATTGTGCTGGCAGCAAAATATAAGAATTAAGATTAAATGGTATAGATGGTATAAGATTCAATTATAATGTAACTATTGTTGAGGATGTGAGTTTTTGACTGGGGGACTCTTCCATTTAGCCCTCAATTTGCTCTTGGATGCTAAGAAGCCAGTCTCTGCAACAGCAGCTAGGTACTGTACTTCTGACCTGAGATCACTCGCACCGATTCATTTTGGAAAAGCAATGTAATCGGATCCTATTCGCTTGTCAAGATGCTGGCATAGGCGTACTTCTGCCCTGTAATTCTGTACGTTGTCTCTGAACAGGACTGTTCCAGAAACAATGAAAGTTGTATTTTTATTGAGCCTCCCGAGGAAGTTTGCCAACAACAGGCAAATTACTCTGAGCAGGGTTTATTTATGGCCACAATTTTTTGAGACAAGTTAGAAAACCCTTTTATTGGAAAATGGGCTGTCAACATGGTCCAAATTTGTCTTTGTCATCTTCTGATGGGGACCAGCGCAATTCCAACCCTAAAATACTGGGAACTGTCAATGGACATCAATGACTCACTGATTTGAGCCAATCGTAATGATTTGTTTTGCGTTGTAATGGTTTACCCTTAGTGTTTTTATTGGTTCAAGCTTGACACTGATTGGCAGAACACAGTGGGCCTACCCATTATGGCATTGGTGAAGCCTTGCTTGTCCGCTTTACATCAGATTGCAAATGTGTTGTTCATGCAAATGGGGCTGAAATGTGTTTCCCTGCATTTCCCCCCTCTCCCAGGTCTTCCAGAACAGTATTACAGCCTGACATGGTTCCTGAGCCCCATCTTGGGCCTGATCTTCACCCCTCTGATTGGCTCGGCCAGCGACCGCTGCACCTTACGATGGGGTCGCAGGCGGCCGTTCATCCTGGCACTGTGCGTTGGCGTGCTGTTTGGAGTGGCGCTTTTTCTCAACGGATCCCTCATTGGTAAGGCCTCCTATTAGCATCCTCAATAAGTGGACTTAGAGAGTACATCTTACGAAAGAGAGTGCTACTTTCCGCTTTAATACCGATGCAAAATCTTTTGTTATTCAACTGTATATCTGGATCCATTTGTTTATTTTAGAACCCTAGGTTAACTGAATGTTTATTCATGTGTAACTGTTTCGACGGTTAACCCCTTTGCGCAGATCCTCTAGTGGCCATGGCGCTGACACCAAGATTTTGCTCATATTAATTTCTCCTGCAACCAGCTTTAGCTTTAGTTTTAGCTTTATTAGTACACGATTTGTCACAACTCTGCCAATACGTTTCTGAGTGTCACTGGCGCGTAGCTAGTCCATTTAACAAGCAACCCCACACCCAGTCTCGGCTGCAACTATACCTACCCATGCGTGACACAGTGGAAAATAGCATCTATGTGTGAGTTCATAAAAAAACATTTTTACCACCAAAAACTCATATTCCGCCATGGCAGCAAGATAAAGCCAACAATAGCCCAATCATATGCCAAAACAGCCATGAAAAGCCCTGTTCACTCAAATGCGAAATAAACATGCAATATTCTTGTGTAATTATACCATGTCATTCTACTATCAATATCTGCTACTAAATATGAAATAAATATCCAATCGTACCATTGGTTTTACGCGTAGAGATCTCCCTTTCAAAAGTCAGTGGTCATTTATTGTCTGGGATAATCAGTTTAAGAAATGCACAGCACTTTATAACGCTATTACACTAAAACATTGATGCGTAATACCCCCCACGCTCTGCAAACCTGTCTCATTCATTCCAGTTCATTCTGGCTTCATTGACGATTTTTATCCAATATAGGACATTATAACCTTAGCAGCAGTGTTTGCAGTGTCTTATTGGATGCTTTGAACAATAACATGGCGTAAAGGCATTTATACTTTTATTTTCTAGTTTAATTTTACGCTAACAACTTGTACAAAGAATGTACATTTGCTCACAGAGCCGTAATGTTTTTACTAATTTACTAAATCGTCAGCATGAATGGAGAAAATCCACGTCTGCTTACATGGATTTTGGGAGTGGGTCAGAAGATACCAAGATACCATAGCATTGATTCTGTCTGAGAATATGCCTGAGGGATATGCATGAGGGACATTTTTTTCCTCAATATGTAAGTATTGCTGCTTGTGATATTTAAAATATGTACGTTAGTTGTTCCACTCCGCCACAGTGTTGCGCCGTATGTTTGATATTTTTATTTTCAAGTGCATTTCACATACTGTACTGTATGTGTTCATAGATTGCTCAGTCATGTTTTATGTTTGATTTGCCCTGAAGCTAGAACATTTGGCAGCATTTTTCTGATGGTGGAATATTATTTTATTGTTATCTTATCATACATGATAAACGCTATGGCGTATTAGTATCTCCATGGGCTGTACTTGTCACTTAGGGTATGGCAAATACTCATTAAAATTTACTGTGCATATGTGCTAGATGAATATAAAATTTTCCTTGGAGTGAGTATGAATGTGTCTATACTAGGGCTGGGCGATATATCGCAATGATAATTATCAATTGCAATAACGGCCGTTGCCAGCATGTGGGGTATTGCCTTTCTTTTCATCTTTTTTTCTTTAATTATACCTAATGCTGTAGTAATCTAAAGTTCAAAACTTGTGTGAAATTCTTCCAGGAAAAAAAACGTCATCACTGTCTACTGCGTGTTGATAAGACGGACAATCACAGAAAGGCGTTGCACCTTTCATGCAATTGAAAAACACATCACATGATCACGTGAAAGCTGTACGACCTTGCTGCTGGTTGGCTGTCAACACTCAATAGATATCAGCGGTGATGTTTTTTTCCGGAAGCATTTTACGCGGCCTCTGAAGTTTGGATGTTTACTGCCGTATATTGGGTATACTTAAAGAAAAAAAGACAAAAAGAAAGGCGCCCCACGCGGTGGCAACGGCCGTTATTGCATTCGATAATTATCGATGTTGAATATCGCCGAGCACTAGTATATACTTATAATGGACAAAAGATATTTTATTCATTTTATGACAGGCTTTGGATAGGTTTTTGGACCCATATATATCTGTCCCCTTAAACTGATTAAAAGATAGTAATTTCCTAAACTGATTAAAAGAGAATTTTATTAGAAGTTTGCACATTGACAGGATCAATCTAAAAATGTTGAATGTCGGCAGCCATATTGGCTTGGCACTGCTGAGGCTTAGTGTTCAAGGACAGTAGCATTGAATGAGTTAAATAGAACACCCCCTGAATGGGTGAAAATTGACCAAAGGGGTAAAAGGTGCCTAGTCTGTTCTTTTCTCTCAACCTGAATAATTTTGATGGGATCCTGTTGAACAGCGAGAGCAGCTACCTCTGATTCCAGCACCCCAACGGCAAACCTGGGATCTGTGCACGTAACCATAGTCCTGAACCCTGTTTTTCTTGGAAGATCTTCACAACACTGTTTTGTTGGATTAGATAAGATTAGAATTTAATAACCCTTAGACATCTAAGGATGCTAGTTATACATCACATGTCATTTAAGACAGATATCATGCATTGAAGATATCATAAACTGATCATTCATCTATACAGCTCAAACTACAGTGCTTGCTTTTTACATTGATACATCCTGCATAGCACAGCAAAGTGCCAATAACCAATATGGTTTTTGTAATCTCCATTTCACATCCATTAAATTAGTAATTTGTGGACTCTGCATGCACATTTAATGGACCAGTAGCTGTGCAGAATCATGTTTAGAGCAACAAAAACAAATTAGCCTCTTTTAGCCTTTCTAAATGTGTAGTAGGCTGTATTTCCAAACCTAATACTAGCCTTTATACCTACATTCCTAGCACATTGAGATGGTATCTCCTTAACTTCCTGCATTAGCGGACCATTTGCTCCTGTAACAGAATTATCTTTGGAAATACCCTTTATAAATGCCCTGAAAAGGAGAGAAATGTTCTTTCCTTCTCACTCAGTTAATAAAATCAGCTTGAGTACCAGAGAAAGTCTATGAAAAAGAGTGGTTTACTACAAGTCAAACTTAACCAACTTCAAATTACGCATCACATAAAATGTATTAGTGTGCATTGTAGCTCCATTAGAGATGGACAGATAAGCAGAAGTCGACATAGCCGTATTATCCAAATTTCAAGTATCGAGAATTTTGAGATTTATTTGTCCTCAATCCTTCATGAAAAAGGCTACACATTTACTTTTACTGAAATTATTCAAAGTTAATTTAAATTGCATAATATTACCATTATATTATTAATTAAGATTAATATTAATATTGTCATGTGGTACTTGAGGCATCATTGTTGATCAAACTCTGTGTTGCCCCCCCCCCCCCCTCATGTTTCCAATCAACTACGTCTCATTTAGGGATGTAAAGATATAAAGTTCTTAATCTAAACGTCAAAAGTTCTCATCTACCTATATGTATTGTCTTATATTTTGACAACAGTACAAACCCCATGTAACCAAAGTGTAATGTTGGCAGCTTTATTTACTTATTATTAATTATTTTATTACATTTTTTTTTTTGCTGTTCCTCAGAATTATTTTGGAGGGTTTTATTCTACACTGACTACAGTATTAGCCTAAAACCTGGATTCGTAGACATAGTAAAGAAATCCTGACAAAGAACATTATACTTTAACCCACACCTTCAGCGTAGGGTCAAACCAACAAACTTGTTGTGTGAAAATGGCTCTACGTTTACAACAGAAAATGTCAGTAGTCACTGGTATGCTATTGTAATATGACCATTGTGCTTCAGGTTACTAATGAGGTACATTAGTAGCTATACTGCCTATGTCTGGGCCAGCATATCCATATGGGTCCTGTACAACACTGCATTGTTTCTCTGTAGTACCCCCCCCCCTTCCCCCAATTGCTATTGTATAGTCTGTTAACATATGGTGGGTAAGTCCAGCACATGGCCGCATCTCACAGTGGTCATGTTTAAGTCATCACCCCCCGCCCCTCTAGTTTGTAATAACGGGCATTAAGCAAGGCCACAGGCGGTGTGAACTGTGTCCGTCTCTTTGACATGGGAAAGGACTAGGAACCAGTTCACAGGGAAATATTTCCTGTTGTGCCCCTTTTTTTTTTTTTTTTACCTTTCATTGCCTATCTGGAACTACTTCCTGTCTCCACAGCACTATTCCACGGCGTGTTGGCCCTATTGTCAGGAGGAGCACGACGCGACCTGCTGCACACCAGCACCGACTTTAGGGTTGCGAGATTGTTTTAGTTTTTTTTGTTTGTTTTTTACAGCTTTCCCTGTACATATTGAAAACTATTTTTTGTTGTACGCATTTCTTTTTTTTAATTATAAGATTACTTCCCTCTTTTAGTCACAACACTTTATAAATTATTTGTGTTTTTTCTAAATGATTGTTCCTCCAAGCTGTCTCTAGAATCCTAAATGAGGAGGCTGTAGGCTAAATAGACTGCATGTTGTTGGTTACTGTTGGTCACATGCTGTGTAATACAGGAGATCAAAATTGTAAGCTACAAAACAAAAATATTTTCCCATTATTGTGATATAAATAGCTAGTGTAATGAAATGGAAACACTAGTTTCGGCAGTGGTTGCACAATGGCTTGCCTTTCATAAAAAACAGTTACATCCCACTAGGGATGGGAATTGTTATATTTTATTGATACCGATGCCATTATCGATTCCGCTTATCGATCCGATTCTTTATCGATTCCTTAAATATTATTTGCTCCCAGGCTATAAAAGACCAACTATTACTATTGGGTGGTCATCTAAAATGGATTCAATGACACAATATTTATAAAGTATAAAGCATTCGTTTTTCATTCATATTTCTTAGTCATATCATGGAAAATATTTATCTGCTATAGGCCTGCTCAAGTGGCAGAGCATTCAATAAAAGTCTGAATTGTATAATTCTGCAAATTGAAATGGCATTATAAATGTCATTTGGCTTGATCAATACGAGTGCTTAAACATATCAGACGTCAAAGAAAGTAACGTTAAGAGACACCAGAAAATAATGAAAAAGGACGCGAGAAGAGAGGATAAATTATCAGTTTAACTGATAAAAAAGATGGCTAAAATATTGTTGTTTAACCGCTGCTCTGTGATTTGGATATTTAGTAGTTTCATTCCCTAACGAAGATCGCAAACTTTAGAGTTAGTTACGCTCCTAGGCGTGTTTCATAAGCTGCACCGTAACGTTTGCGTTGGTTTCTGTATTATAAGAACAGTTTAAACTGTCACCATTCTCCCCTATCTCATTTAGCCTATACATTTACATGGAAGAAAGATGAGATCTTTAACGTTACCTGAGGCAAGCTAGCTTCTCTTATTAGCTGAAGATGACGAAGATTGAAGATTATCATTTATCTAATTTAGGTTAGTTATTCGCTTTCCAAATCTAGGCTACTCATCTGTGCGTCGCCAAGCAGGCAATCGTTGTCAGATTAGTCTACCGCCAATCAAAACACTGTAGTTTTACACTTGTAGTAGACTCCCGAGGGAAGTCCACACACTCCACAAATCTGTTATAGTTCTGAATAGTTGATCATTTCCGAAGACGGATCACAAAATGGAGCTTACGCGAACACATTTTCTATTTATTTTTAAATGACAGTAGCCTAGCAGTAGTATTCGTTTTTTTTAAAAATGACGTTTACATTTTATATTTTTAGACGGGGCGCCAAACTCTGCCTGCCATCATGCGCTGACTGAATGAAAAACGACGGCGCGCATGACGTGACGTTGTTTTGCTATGCGTAGCTGTCGGGCTGGAATCGATAAGCTCGAAGGCGTACGATTCCGAGGAATCGGACAACTTGGAACCGGTTCCTAACGGGAACAGGTTCTCGATTCCCACCCCTGGCTACATCCCACTTGTTTGTGTTATGTCCCACGCTGCTGTTCAAGGCATGATTTTCATAACTTTTTATGTGGCAGTTTCCTACTTGGCTTTGTGATGTCCTATGTAAATATAGTCCATTGCAGTCATTGCCATCACTCTGATAGACTTTATATGACCAGAAGCACTGCCCATGTCCTAGTGTTTCTGGTGATAGCAGGTGTACTACAAGTCATTGTGTCAAGGGGTGGGGTGCTCTCCACTTGTGATTGATTAGTGCTGACATCATTAGTGCTGACATTCAGTCAGAGAGGAGTGAATTCAGCACCTCTGTGCCTGTTTGGGTTAACAGAATAGCATGGCTGTTCAAATCTATGGATCTTTTCCCCTGAACTCCATTGAGCACCCATTGCACTCTTATTTTCACCGTCTTCATTTGTTTTTATAAAGCAGCACAATGCTTTCTTCATGTAAAAACAGGAAGATGGAGAAGAAACTGTATTGTTTCCATTGGTACAAGGATTTAACTTCACAGAAATCCGTAGTAGTTCAAATAAATTTGATATTTTTTATTTCCTGATCTGTATATGAAAAGATGATAAATTAATAACATAGTAGATTTAGTTGATTTACTTTCATGTTTTGTATATCCTACATGGGATTTATGAGCAGTATTTATTCTGGTCTCGGACAGTGCTCGTCATCCTAACAGGTGTGCTTGCAGACAAATAAGCCAAATAAACTTTATGTACCTGTTAATTCTCCAGATCAATTCATCTTGAAAAAGAAATGTCAATCCCATTGCCCCCACAAGTATATTTAAACAGTTAATAATTAACATTTAGAAAACCTAAGACCCTACTACCCTTTTGAGTGGTACTCCAATTCAGTGTAGGGATCCACTGATTTGCATGACTAAATGTCTTGCCACAGATGCATAAAATGTATGTAGCAGTATGAAATGGGGAATACGTCTTCGAAATCCAAAGCAGCCTCTACTGCATATTAAAGCCAAATAGTTTTTTCTCTGCACTAGCCAAAAAAGTATACTATTTCCAGGTTGTTTCACCATAATCCGCAAATCCTCATAAAGTGCACTGAAGCTTGTAGACCTATCATATGACATGTCTAGATGCCTGAAAGGGCATTCTGTAACTTCTCAAAGAGCAGCTTGTCTCCACTCTCAAATATGGTGTCAGAACAACACAATTGTATGTATGATTCATACATTGTTTGAATAAATTCAAAAACCTTTTTTTTTTTTTTTTTTTTTTTCAAAAAATACTTTTTTTAAAGAAACAAAAGTAATTAATAAGATCACTCACTGCTATTTGTAATTTTTTTTCAAAATCTGGTTTCATGCCCTTTCTGACATTATTCCCATCTGAGGTGTTCTCCTTTCATAGTCAGGTCTTTCCTCTGATGTTGACTTTATCCATTTGCTAAATGAGAGTGATGCCCCCCCCCGCCCCTTGCAGGTCTGGCCTTTGGAGATGAACCGAACAACCAACCAATCGGCATCGTGCTGACGGTGCTGGGCGTGGTGGTGCTGGACTTCTCCGCGGATGCTAGCGAGGGGCCTATCCGAGCCTACCTGCTTGACGTGGCTGACACCGAGGAGCAGGACATGGCCCTCAACATTCACGCTTTCTCTGCCGGTACGAGACCACGCCACCCTATTGTAAACCGAGGAAGAGGCCGCAGATCGAGTGTTTAATGCAGAAGCCCACTGATCAGTCACATTTGTTTAATGCAGTGCACTGCCAATAAGCTACGGTTAATGTTTTAACCGCCTGTGAAAGTCACGATCGTCATACTGCAAGCATGTGGAACCAAAAGCATGCCCTTTCTTGTCTTTCCCAAACGATTCGTTGCTCTGCCGTGCCATAAACCCCAGCGATCCCTCGAAATCTGCAAAGGCATCTGTGTGTCACTGCACTGCTTTTAAAGATTTGGTGCTTGCACATCACAAACCTCTACAGATAAACTGAAGATTAACTGTTTCTACATTCCACACTGTTGTTCCGCACTGCTGTTCCACACTGCCGCTGTCTGTAGTTATCTAAAGGAAAACCCGAGAGAAGACGCTTGAAACCTCTAGATTTATGTATGAGAAATTCTTCATTGAAAACTGAGATTCAAACAAGTTTGATAATACAGCAAAAAAGTGACAGCCCTACTTCACATTGTGCTAGGTGATGATGAATAGATCACCTAGTAAACTGGGTGATCACCACATATGAGTAGAGGTGAAGGGATGAATTCAGTCAGTTAAACTGGGGATTATGGCCAGATGAAGAATTGTATTTCTGAATTGAAATTCCTTGATTGTTAAAAAATGATCTTAATCTCACACACGTCTTTGTGTGCGTGCAGGGCTTGAGGTGCAGTGGGCTACATGCTGGGTGGTCTTGACTGGACTCACACTTTCCTGGGACAAAGCTTTCAAGTCCCAGGAGCAGATCCTGTTCGTTTTCACACCGCCATCCTCTTCACCGTGTCGGTGGCACTGCACCTGGTGAGCATCGAGGAGCAGCAGTACAGCCCACAGCAGGACCGGCTGGACGAGGAGGCGGACACCATGTCTGCGGTGAGGATGAATGACGGCTTGAGCGCCGGTGTTCCGCCTCGCCTGGAGCTCATCCGCGAGGGACTTGCCGTACGACCCATACGAGGACGCCGGGTCCGAGCGAGACCTGGACATGGGCTTCCTGGATGTGGACATTGTGCGGAGCAAGAGCGACTCGGTGTTGGCCATGGCGGATACCGCGCTGGACCTGGACCGCGACCCGTTGTTCCTGCACGAGATCGAGCCGTCCATCTTCCAGGACCACCTGTCCCTCGTACCACAGCTCGCCCCTGAGGCGCAGCAGCAGCGTGGGCAGCCACGACGCCCTACAGACCAAGTTCGGTCACACTGTCTGTCTTCCTGCACGAGACGGACCACAACGGCGAGGAAGCCCTACTAAGCAGCCAGGACTGCGTGGCCAAGGCACCCAACGGCAAGCCGGCCGGGCCCGACGAGAGCGTCGTCAGCAACGGCGCCAACGGCCACACCCACCCCGGGATGAAGCAGTCCCAGCACCAGCGTCTCCATGCGCCGCCACCGCCACCACACCTTCTACCGCCAGCCCCTCCTGCACCTTCTCATACTACGGCCGCGTGGGATCCCACCGCTACCGCTACCCGGCGAGCTAACGCTGTGGTGCTCATAAAGTCTTCGAGGAGCATGAACGACATCTATGAGATGCAGGAGCGCCGGCGGCGGAAGCAGCGCCAGCGGCTGAGGCACCAGAGTGGGAACACCAACTCCAGCGGGGACACGGAGAGCAACGAGGGCGAGACGGAGACCACCGTCCGCCTCCTCTGGCTCTCCATGCTGAAGATGCCGCCCCCGAGCTCCTCCGGCTCTGCGTCTGCCACCTGCTCACCTGGCTGGCCCTCATCACAGAGGCCGTTTTCTACACCGACTTCATGGGCCAGGTCGTCTTTGACGGCAACCCCAAGGTAAGCCCTCTTGTGCCTTGAAAGTATTTTTTTTTTATAGGGCTTTTCAGCTTCATTGCACAGTGTAGAGAGACGGGTAGAATGGGAGCGAGAGATAGTGAGATACATGCAAAAGGTCACACGGCTGGATTCGAACCGCCAACGTCATGGCTCACAATGGACAGTGCTCTACAGTGTCCTGAAGAGCCACAGGGTCTGCTGGTTTTTGTTGTTACTCGCCACTTAATTGGTTTATTAAAGCAGTCGATACACAGTTGACTAACAAAATGGTTTTGTTATTCTAAGCAGTATTTAAAGTGAAAACAAAAACCAAAAGTCCCTGTGGCTCTCCAGGACCAGGGTTGGCCACTCCTGCTCTACAGGCTACGGCCACCGAGACACCCCATTGAAAGCTTTTTGCAGCAATCGTGCCCCAGTCTGTTCCCATCAGTGAGAGAATCAGTGCAAATATACCAATAATTTAAGACTGATGCTGGATGTTTGAATATGCATGACTTCAGTGTTTTGAGGGTAAACGAGTAGATGCAGCATATTATAAGTGCAGAACTTTTCATCTGCAGGCTGCAGCTAACACCACAGAACTCCTGAACTACCACAAAGGAGTGCAGATGGGCTGTTGGGGGCTGGTCGTCTATGCTGTAACTTCTGCCATTTGCTCAGGTGAGGACTGCATTTGCAGTAAAATCAAACACTACTAACTTTGTCATCGCTGGCCTACTCAACCCGTCTGCTTTACCCACTTACAGCTTTACTCCAAAAGTACCTGGACAACTTTGACCTCAGCATCAAGATCATCTACATCCTGGGCACCCTCGGCTTTGCCATCGGCACAGTGGTTATGGCCATCTTCCCCAACGTTTATGTCTCCATGGTGATGATAAGCAGCATGGGCATTATCTTTATGAGCATCTGTTACTGCCCCTACGCCCTACTAGGCCAGTACCACGAAATGAAGACGGTGAGTTCCCCCTCATGCCCTGCTGAGCCAGTACCACTAAACTAAGTTCCAGAATCCCCCCAGAAACGCTGGATTGGGGTAATCCTGAATACTCCTGAATTACCAAATTTAACAGCTCCTCCTAGTTCTGAATTTCCAAGTAATTTAAGGAGAGTTTGAGCGAAGTAGTGGCATTTACTCCTGTCCTTGGAGAGCTGCAGGATATGTATCATTTAATTGATCAATCAATGCTCTGATTACACAGTTAAGTCACCTCATCTGGTTCCTTGGTTTTGAATTTGTTGACTTTTTTTTTTTCGTGAACACAAAAACCAGCAAAAACTCTGGGGCTTGTCAAGGATTAAAGCACACAAAGCTCTTGTGTGGTTCTGTGCTTGCTGATGACTACTCTAATCTCACCGGCCAAGTGTGTCGTGTTCATCTGTGATGTTGTTGAGCTCATATTTTGCTCTCTACCCATTTTTCTTTACAGTACATCCGTCACAGCCCGGGGAACTCCAAGCGAGGTTTTGGCATTGACTGCGCCATCCTGTCCTGCCAGGTGTACATCTCGCAGATCCTGGTGGCCTCGGCGCTGGGCTCAGTTGTGGACCTGGTGGGCAGCGTGAGGGTCGTCCCCATGGTGGCGTCGGGCAGCTCCTTCCTGGGCTTCCTCACTGCTACCTTCCTGGTCATCTACCCCAACCCACACGCCGACGACGGCAAGGGAGAGCCCGGGAAGTCCCCGGCGCGGGCCCAACACGGCCAGAGTGATGGTGCCGAGAAGCCCAGCGTGCTCAAGCTGACGCGCAAGGGCACCACCACCACCACCACCTGCAAGGCCGAGTGCGAGTCCACGCTGTGACCTGGCAAACTCGGCCAGCTCCTTCCCCCTCGCTCCCAAACCCGCCCCCGCCCCTCACTGATCGCCCGCGCAAAATCGCTCAACTCAAAACGCGGTGTACTTTGCTCCGCGTGCTCAGATGGGACGTGAAGGAGAGGCCACTTTCTTAATCCATGGCCTCGCCCCTCTCAGGGCCCCCAAAGTGGGGGCACTGTCTGAGCGGCCATCTCAGGACATGACAAAATGCGTCAGGAAACACACAGTGGGTGTTTCAAAACCATACACTTCACTTCTCACTTCCAGTAATTGGGCAAGAGGAAAAGGACTATTTATTCTTCAGTTATTTGACCTGAGTCAAAAAAAAGCCTCTCCTGTTCTCCTCGATTGATCAGATGTTATTCCTCCTTGCGCATTTAAAAAATATATTACCAAACATTTTGAATCTCAGTCTGAAAGCAAGTTGCAGAGTGTTGGATTTGAACATCTTCAACTCTATATGCTTTTTGGCTTTACATAAAATTAATTTTCAGTGGGGGTGCAGATGATTACTCTTTTCTACACCTCTCTTTAAGGTGTAAGAAGAGGCTATGTGCTGATTGGTCTCATGTGTCTTTAGTCTTTTTTTCTAATTTTCATTTCCAAGTGCTTTAACATGAAGACATCTCGCAAATGACTGTGCCCATGGCAACCTCTACAGGATAGGGGTGAGCACAACCTACAGAGTGTCCATGCACATCTTTTAATAGTTTTCCGGGATCTTTTGTTCCACTACATGTGGGAATCTTACTGCAGTCGCCATTTTTGGGTGAAATTAAAACTATATATATGTATGTCAATACTGCATTGGAGTTTTGGAGTATGTACCAAACAATGTAAGGAAAACCAAGGGTTTTTGAGAGATCTTAAGCAGATAGATGAGAGAAATTGTGGAAGGATGAAAAAATTCAGGCCTCATCTCTCCTCATCTTTGCATTTTGCAATGTTAACATTCTGTACGCTTGTACAGATTTGATTGTTATTTAAAAGCAAGATACAGTGGGGACCAAAAGTCTGGGCACACTGTCACCCAAGAACAGATTTTTTTCATTATTCATCTAGGGCTAATACAATTATGATACTCTGTTTATACTTCTTATTCAATAATACAGTGTTTTTGAATAATATAAGTCAAAAAAGTGTGTAGTATTTATAATGTAAGAACACTAGTAGTAGCGGCATTAACAGGTAGAATGGCAGACTCATTCAATTAATGGATGGTTTTAGTTGTTAATAGTCCTGATATTTGCATATTGAGTTTTAGGAACATACATTTGTTAATATATGAATGGAATAAAGGGTGTGACACATAGAGAAACGCTTACCTTATGCTGGAAGGACCAGATATTCACATAGCTTCTCATTTCACACAGCCGTTTCTGAACTGTTTTTAAATTTTGGTTTGTAACTGTTCTCAATATTGTATTCTAGAATTGTAGAAGTGTAATTGGAGCATCATAATAGCATTATTCCTTGATAAATAAAGAAATCAAACAGGACTTGGTAATGTCCCCAGACATTTGGTCCCTACTGTATATACTAGCTGGATATTTGGGAGTGCCTGTGCCTGGGGAAGGAGGTGTAGTTGACCAGGCTTGAGGAAGGGACAGGGTGGAAGCCCTCGGCTAGATGCACTTTTTTGTGGCAGAACTCATGCTGTGCAGGAACATGTAAAAATCACAATAATGTGAGTTTGCTTTTTTTGTCTGTTTATATCACATAGGTCTTTTTCTTTTTTAAGCGAACTGAGACATCATTCAAGTCTCAACGACTTCCTCTCACCAGTAGTCTGTTTACATTACACCCTGGTCGCTGCTGCACCGGTTTGGGGAGGCGCGCAAGCCGAGTAATCTCCAAAACTGTTGAGTGACCTAATTGCGAAGGCCCTGCCTTTTCACCCTGCACAATATCAGCTCTGCCATTTTGGTTCCAGGTGCCCTGTTCTCTGGGCGAGATTAAACTCAGTAGCATTATGATTATAGTAGAGGAAGATGGGAACCAACTGAATCGAGCTGAATTCCAGCCGGAAGACGGCTCAATGACTTACACTATGGGAGTTACACTGTGACCTGCTATGAGATGAATGTTCACCTTTGATCCATTGCACTCGATGTATGCTATGCTGATCTGTTACCGTGCATGTGTATGGGGTACTGCAATAGTGCATTGAGTTCAAGAGGCCTTGGAGGGGCCTGCAACTCTCAGGTGCTAGCGGACAGAGTTGCGTCAGTACTTGGGGCACCCAAGTATTCAATTTCGAACTGCTGGGTAATACAGGAATACCTAAAGGACAAGATATTGCTTCCTTTTATACATTTGTATACCGAACAGTAAGCATACCAGTGAACCATTTCTAGATACGATAACTGTATAATCTGTAGAAGTAGGATCCTTCAAATATGAATCTGAGTAAGAAAAATAAACAATAAGCTGAGGTCTTTTCAGAATGTAAAGAAACCAAACTTGAAGAAAAAAACAAAGTTTCTGACAAATCAGACGACAGTGGCAATAATGTATCTGCCTCATGAAAGGTAGTAGTTGTAAGGTGCAGGGTGGGTGTACTTTTATAATGCATGGGTGAACGTATGTGTATCCTAGTTATCTTATTTAAAAATTGTACTCATCGTTAAGTATAAAGAAAAAAGTACTCGTTTTAAATGTTCATTTTTAAGTCTATTTTTTTTTTTTGAATACTTGAAGTGCAACTCGAGTGTTTCTAAGATGCGAGTAAGGGTGTGACGATGTTCAGATGGACTAGCCCCCCAGTTTAGTCCAGTTCGGGCAGTGGAGCCGTTTGATTCCATCGAGTAACAATAGAAAGCAATGAATGTAATCCTGTGTTTTATTTTCCAGCAGCATATTTGACATTGCACAGAACTTGCACATACAAAGTAAAAAAAAAAAAAAAATCATCTTGCAAAAGAAAAATTAACTGTGGATATTTATTTTTTTGATCTCCTCTTGTGAAATGGACACTTTGACTTTATTTAAAATAAATTCTATAAATATAAATATATATTTAGACTTTTGCTGAATGCCAGTGAGATGTGCTCTGACTAGGAGAAGATTGAAGCGTGTGTGGTGAGGTGACTGCTGTGGACCTAATCTCAACTCTGTTCTTCCCTGTTCCACGGTTTCCTCAATCATGTTCAGTTTACAATTCACATTTTATTTTCAAAGCCAGGGGTTACACTAAATTAAAAAAGATTGAAAAGATGTTTTCTTTTAAGATTTTTTTTTCTTCTTGAAATAAGAATACATTAGATGAATTTTCTTGTGTATTCCCATGAATACATTTTTATATTACTCCCATTTGGCACAATTAATTAAGAAAATCTTGAAATTAAATTTTATTTGACAAAATTGGGAGTCTGTATTGGTTTCTTAGAAAGAGAAAATTAGTCTTGAACATTATTTTAAGATAAATGTATAGAAAGATCTTTAAAGGGGAAATGCAGTGTACTGTATGTCACATTAAAGTTGTATATTTCATTTGAATAGTTTTCCTTTGCTGCTATTAAAAAAGCGGATTATTTTTATTAGGTTTTTTTTCTATATAATTGTGGTGTATATAAATAATACCTGTACATATGCTCAAGCCTTCTCATGTAGGACTATGGAAGAACACTGTATTTGAATGCACCTTTAAAAGAAATATTGACAACCAAAATGCTGTACAGTTGTTTTTATTCCCATGTTGAGTTCACATTTTCACAAGTTCAAGTTTTCACATTAAGAAATACCTGATGAAAATGTGTAATATTTGTTTTAACTTTGCAATGGATTACAAGTTTATGTAATGCTATGTTATTGCTTCAGTTGTAGTTGAGTAGAATCAACATCATAATTCATGACCCATAATTGAGTAGTTATCACATAAATTGGTTGAGCTATTTTATAGTGACAATTTATCACCATCACGAAGGTACATTGTAATATAGTCCATGGACAATTATATATTTAAACGGGCTTCATTTCTGTTTGACCCTTTGGTTGTGACAAGGTAGATTTCTGGCAATATTATGATCAAAGAAACCTAAACAAATGTTGGTCTGAATTGACTAGTGGAACAAGAGCTCATTAGGACTTCATCTGCATGTTTTTTCATGCAGTATCACTTGGCCAATCACAGCTGTTTTGTTTACCACTGAAATAAGATGTTTGAGGTACAGGAAGTCCATAGCTCAACAAAATGTCAGGTTTGGGGCTGCAAATAGCATATGAGGATATCAATTTGAGTTGCTCTTGTAAAGTGTGAGAACTGTGTTGGAAAGGCTTATGGGAGACGTACTGTATGGAAGTTACTGATTGCACTGCATGTTAGTTGGCCTCAACCACGGAATTTACAGAATTAATCCCACATTAATCGTATCACGTGAAAGACTTTGGGCTCTATCTTGACTATCTTGGCGCATCGTCTAAAACACTAGGCGCAAGTGCATTTAGGGCGTGTCCAAGTCCACTTTTACAAGTTAGACGGTGCGTTATTTGAGCACTAAGTGAAGCGCAAGGTGCTAATGGGCGGAACCTAGCCTCTTCATTAATTATAGGTGTGTCTTGGGCGTATGATGCAATAAACCAATCAAAATGTCATATCCCATTCCCTTTAAAAGCCTGCTTTTCCACCTTGGCGGATTGCTTATGATGGCGAAACAGACATGCTCGTGCATGTGTAGTGCGAGCAAGGAATAGGCTATATGGATCAATAGTATGATCAGTATTATTCAGACTAAGCATTATGACGCGTTTTGATATATACAATAATAATCTTTAACATTAGGGTTTAACACTGGCACGGGTTCCCTGTAATTCCCGACAATGCTGTTATTTTACAAAATATATATGCGGTAAAATTTTGTTAAAAGCACCTGCAACAGCTGAGAATAAGCTACCAATGGCTTCTGTCTCACCTTAGAAAACGCCAAATTATTGTCAAACATCAATTCCATGGTGCTGTTCTCATGGAGTTCTCAAAGTTCAATGATGACACTAAATACAATAAAGCTGTCCGGTTGGCAACCCATAGGTTCACGCATATTTTCTGTTGTTTTATAATGTCCTGTGTTGGAAATGGGACCAACGCTTTAAAACAAGTTCACTATCCCGGGAAGACTGAAAAGTGTGATTTACAGCAGGTGATTTGCAACTCCTGCCTGAAGTTAAAGCGCACATGCAGAGAATGGCATTAAAATTAATTGTGTAATGTGCTGCAAATTTGTTTTCATTTGTAATTAGACTTAGTTCTCTTTAAAATCGTTTTGTTCAGTTATCAGCGGGGTTTTAATAAGATGACAGTATGGAAACCTGGTCGCTGTAATTAAAAAAATGTGAAGGACGAAGAATAAGGTTAAAATTCAGTTAAAATGGTGAAATTTTAATTAATCTGTTTTTTAACCTTATGCACAGCGAATCCCGCTGGACTGTAGCCTAGGCTATTTGAAAAACAATAAATGCAATATTCACTGGACAAGGTTTTTTCAGTCAAAACCATTCTATTTACTTACAGGCTGTAGGCCTAGATGTAGAGAGCTGTATTGTAATGACATCTGAAGTACATTTTCAGAACTCAAATTTCCGTCTATTACAGTGCACAAGTTTTCCATTCAATGGCAATTCACGCATTTAGGTGTAAATGACAATTCACGCATTAGGCTTGATATAGGTGTTATCAGCAAAGTTTTCAATGGATAGCCATTGTCCCGTAACACAAGATTTCCTCATGGTTCTGCGCGCCCCTGTGTGTAACAGGCAGGAGGGTGTATGCGCATTGTGCACACGCCTATGTAGACGCACTTATATGCGTCATTGAAATAACATGTAAACAACTGTGACATCACTTTAGACCAGGTTTGTGGTGGTTTTAGTGCAAGCGCTTTCTGCTGGCTCAAGATAGCACTACGCCCAAAATGATCCTGGTCACACCTCATCTTAAGACCAACCCGCCCAGTTCACTTGCTATGGGTGCAAGATCACTTGGTATTTAAACGACGTGAGTGCTGGGTGCTATAATGATCCCTGCGCTGGGTGTAAGATAGCAAAGACACTTGGGTTTGGGTTAGTGCCGGGTGTAAGATGGGGCCCATTGAGTTACAATGGGTTCTGTTGCATTTTGACAGAACTCTGACTATGCATGCCCCAATGTTTTTGAAATGCTAAGCTACTGTCATTGTCTGGAAAACTGCCCTTATCTAACATGTGAGAATAGGTTGGTAATGTGAAATTATGGAAACTAGTCAGGGGGTATATACTCTCAGGTAAGTTACTCACCAGCATCTTGCGTCTCCCACCAACTTTTTCCTGGACTGCAGTCAGCTTGAGCCCAGGCATCCCAATGAGGTCTCCTCGATTCTTTCAGGTTTTGTTTTATTACGAGGGTTTCGCTTAAAAACCTGTACCGTGATACCAGAAATGTCTGCGATGAAGGTGCAGGATATGAACTGAAGCGATGAAGTTCTGAACAGCGAGAACCCTGCTGTCACACTGTACTCCAGTACATTGGATTTTACCTAACAGTTTACCTAAGATTTCATCTTAGCCCACTTCTAGCTCAGGTAATATCCTTCATAATTATACAGCATACTTTTAAGCTAGTATTTTCCTCTAGATTTAAACTTTTTACAATGGAAATGATTATCTATTTGTCTGTGCTGTCCTTCCGGATAAAATTCAAGCAACATGTAGAGACCATTAAATCCATGGATATTTGATCACCTTACGAGATCTCTCCTCCAGTCTGATGAACGTTTTGTTCTGTTTCATTTCCAGTTGAACAAAGGCATTTTCTTTCATACTGCTAATATGTAGGCCTACGGTGGACCAACACGTGGTACAAGCTTACACCATCCATTAGTAGTGGTTTTGAACCAGTAGCCTTCATTTGCACCACTAGCTTTAAAATAAAATTCTAATTTACCAAACAACACTTGTATTCAATCCAAATCATCAGACAAACTACATGAGAAAGTAGGTACCCAAGTAGTGTAGGTGCAAATGGTGGGACAAGGAACACTACAGAGATGGCTTTGATGAGTTCACTGTCACTCTCAGCAGGTCATAATTCACCTGCATTCATACAGATATGCATGTAGCCCAGCAATTGCATTTTAACCCCAGCAACTGCATTTTAACCCCAGTTTTTCACATTTTTATGATTGATGTACTATTGAGTATGTGCTGTATACAAACAATTAAACAGTACTAAAACATTATTATTATTGTATACATGCATACCACGTGTAGTGTTTCTCTGCCAAGAAACTACAAATGGAAATGATCTGTTTAGACTCTGGCACTCTGCAACTGTTGATGGCTGTGAATTGCCTCTTAAGTATATGAAATAAATACTATTTTACTAATAAGAGTGCAATGCAAATATGTCATAATGATAATCTGATTGAACAAATATGTGGTGCAAATTATGCATTTATTGAGACCCATTTTTTTCAAGAACTATAGGTATAGGTAATTTAGTAACATGTTCACTGCACACCTAAGGCCACCTTTCATTTGCATAAATTGTTTGGTTTGATTCTGCATACGTACACACATTGATATAACACTAATTTGTGCCATTGTGAAGAAAACATAAGTTTATTGTATTGGAGATTATTTTTCTATTGGGATGTCTGGGCCCAAAAATGAAAGATTTTCCAAGAGTACACAAGTATTGAAAAAAAATAGCAATATTTAAGGAATCAATCTTCCAGAAAAACAACTATTTATGTCCATATTTTTATGGACGTAAAATATAAAATTTAAAACCAATACGCAAATAGGACTATCTAATGGCACTTTTCCATTATTAGCTTCTCTGTCGGGGTGAAATTTGAAAGTCTTCAGTTTGTGCATCAGACTATCTGTCAGTGAATGGCAAATTTGTTCGTTCATCTGTAGAATTCTAATTAAATCATATGAACTGAAATGTTGTGTCAGGAACTATTTCCTGTCATATTCCAAATAAAGTTGACTGTCTTATGTCTTGAGTTTGTATGATTGTATCTAATGGATAAACTTAAAAACCACACTTGAAAAATGCATGGCTCAATTTTATGGATAACACTGCCACCCTATGGTAGTTTATAGAAACATTTAAATTACGACAGGGAAACTAAGAACTAAATGGTGCTGATTGTGCACCATTTAGTTCTGTGATTGTTCGCACTCCCATTTGTCTTGTTTTGGTAGAGTAAATGTCAGGCCAAGGGCACCAACCCATGGATTTTCTGTCTACTGGAACCACATGTGCAGGGAAAACAGTACAGTATTCTGTTTTGAATGGAAATCAGTGGGTTAAGTGAGGTAGGCTATTTTGTGAAAGACAACACATGATTTTTTAAATGTTTAGCCCTCATATGTTGAAATTTCATGGCGCCTTTTATGTTTGGTGTCAAATTGACCCCAAAAGTTGAAACTGACACAAAACAATTTTATACAGCTACCCCAGAAATTAATGGTACAGGACTTTTGAAAACATAGCATTATGTTTATTGCGTGTTTTCTATTTAATCCCAACAAATTAGAAAAAGTCATATAGTGTCAATATGAAATAATAAGGTTAACTGGTCTTTAAGAGATGTCAGACACGGAATCGGGTCAAATTGACCCCAAGCATAATATGAGGGTTAATGAGTCATGTCAATGTGATTATATTTATTGTCACTCTTGCATTTTAATGAGAACATTCTTGACCATCTAGGCATTATAAATAAATTACTGAAACAATATACTCACTTACTAAACAAAACTGCTCACTTATTTGGGGGAAAAATCATATTGATTTTCAATTGATTCCTACATTCAATGCATAATTCAGCTTTCTCTGTAAGTTGTTCATGGCAATCAGATGTTCACCAGACATATACAGGCATCCTACAATTGGGTTTACAGTTTAGACAAGACAATTCCTTTGTGTTTCCAAGTATGTCCAGTTAATATCCTGCACTGCTCTTACCTGTGCCCAAATAATTATAATATTTTACCTTCATTTTCTCACACTCCTTTGGAATATTTGTTAACAGAACCATTATGCAAAGCTTTTTTATTTCAATACACACCACATACCCCTTTTTCTTCATATTAGATACAGGTTGTGTGTCACATAGAGATTAATAATAGCATTAGCAAGTATAATTTCTGATGTATTAGGTACAACATGTTTTCAATTGTCAGAAATACCCCACCTGCAAATAGCATTTGAGCTTCCCTCTAGTCAAACCACACAGGATGTATCTACTACCAAAAGATACAGAGGCACGAGGTTACCTGCAGATGCATGAGGAGTAGCGAGGGGGTGTTGCTGCAGTGGTAACCACAGAAGGCCTGGCTGACTTAGGTGCCAGGCAGGATGAAACCAACTGTGTCCCACTGTCAACTGTGTCACTGTCCCCTCTCAGCTGGTGAGACCATGTTTTGTTATTACTAAAATATGCCATTTTGATTCTGCTAGCCTAATGATGGTCAAATATTTCTCCATTCAATAGAATAAATGATAGTTGCGAAATAACAATGTGCTGTTTATGTCCCTTTGTCCTTTGTGAGTGCGACGTGTCTTGTTTGTTTCCTTTGCGCATTACATTAAACTACACAGATGTGGCGCCATGCGCGACGCAGAAAGGTACGCGGTTTCCTTGTCTTTCATAAATGTCTCACTAGATGGCACTATAGCGTTTGCAACTATCGTAAACGTAGATCAAAGAGTGGTCTTGAGACTTCAACGATCTTGTAATCATGTCAGCGTACTTATATTTGAATTAGATATTTAATCTAAATAGTTCGTATACAATACATAATGGTACACTTCTAAACTGTCCCAAGTAGCTATTTGTTTGATACGCACTTGGTATCACTGCGCTCATCTGCCCTCACTGCGCACGTGCCCTTAACAGGAAGAACGAAGCAAGAAGCAACAGATGGTACTTCACCCTGTACTGTAGCAGAAACACTTCGGGAACTGTGTGTTTGCAATCGTCAGAAGAACGTTCAGTTCCGAATGTGCGTATTTGGAATTTGACAAAGGCATTTGTACTCATTTTAGTTTGAATTCTCTTCACTCGAAGTATTGGAGTCGTGGTCACGCTTGCTGCCAGGTTTGTGAATGTCATATTATTTTAATTTCAGATTACATTTTTTGCAAAGTTAGCTCTACAATACGTAAGGTTAAGGATACCCGAGGAATTGAAGCTGGTCCTCGTAGACTCATTTAAACAAGCAATGAATAAAAATGTAATGCCGTGGACCGCATCGAGGTTTGTTAGTGCGAAGGCATTTTGTTTTGATTTGAAGAATTGTAACTAGGTTGCGCCGAAGGTAGCCTACCTGTATAATAGGAGCATGTTGCATTACAGTACATTCAAGGTAAGATTGCATTGTACACTTGACAACGTGCAGTTTCATTCCCTTTTCTGTATTTACGTTACATCGTTACATTTTTTCATTGTGTGATGAAGCAATGGTGGAACGTGGATAATACGTGTCAGGAAGGGTATGCTTTGCCCGCGTTACTTGTTTTATTAATAGGCTAGTCCGTGTGGCAGTAGCCTACTTGTGGCATGTAACTAACAGCATACTTGGAAGGAAGACTTTTTCTTTGTTTGTTTGTGGCAAAATAAAGGATCTAAATAGCCATACCAATAGGATGTTCTGATCATGAGTAAACTGTATTGATTGCGTAGTCGGCAAATTGTATGGTTGGTTGGTTGTAGGTTGTAGCAACTGTTGTAGCATAATAACGCATAACTACCGTTGTGCCATTCTACAATTTCTGTAACGCATTTTGCCAATGGAGGGGTAGTTTATGACACACGGATCCTATTGCAATGATTCTATTGAATGTCTTTATTTGATATGTTTGTTTGTGTGTTGTGGGTCTGCCCCACTGTCTGTCTTTTGTTGTTGTTGCTGGTGGCTACAACTGAAGTTCCCTAACGGGAAAATAATTTATTCTGTTCTATTCCATTTATGTTATTGATGATATATTCCTTCACATAATGAAGATGAATGGTGCTACTATGCATATTTTATTTATTTTATTCAAATCTTATTTTATGTTATTAAAAACCTGCCTAAGTATAATAATTCGTACTGTACAAATATACAAAATATTTGAAATGCTCCCACTCGTATACGAATCTAATTTTACCCGCCTCGCCTATTATAATTAGAAACTTTATATATCTGTGTGGGCAGACTAAAATAGTCCTCAGAATGCAAATAGTGGTTGTCAATGTCTCGTTTGTTAACATTTTACTGCATTCCCTCAGACTCGTTGGAAGATTTTTGGGCAGTAGCCATTAACGTCAGCCTGGAAATCAGGATCTGAATTCCTGTAGATTGAAGTAGGCCTAGACTTAAATGGGAAACAGATGGAGAGCAGAGCTATTTATTGCCTGTCCTAGTTTATTCTCGTCTGAAAAATGTGTAGACCTTCCTGCGCGAAAACGAACATTATTGTGATGGAGTACCGATTTTTAATTGAGATTCATGTAAAGTGAATTTAGACGAATAGTGAATACATGTAATTTAAAAAACAAATCAGAAAAGCCAGTCCAAACGGAATCACATGAAAGAGTTGGAGTGCCCTGTTTTACACAAACATAGAACATCATTCAGAGGATCCACTTGCAGTCCCTCTTGCTCTGCAGCTAAACCATTCTCCTCCTACCAATGAAAAAATCCCTTGATCGCAGCAATCAAAGTCATACATTAAGGGGTGCTGTACAGTTCCCCTACTGTGCCTTATGTCATTATGTTGCTAGAAACAAGTTAAGTTCCTAAAATGAAGTTGTCAACTTTGACAAATGACAAGGCAATAGATTTAAATAACTCCTTGAGTTTAAAAATGGTCTGACTCCAACAGTATTTGTGATAGACATTATTTCTACTATTATTCTGATGAGCATATTATGTTTTGTTTATTTAGTCAATGCTCCGTACAGGCCCCTCAAGGAATCATGCGTGCATACATACATTCATGTGCGGACAATCATATCAGTGAGCAAATATTCATACTGATCGAAAATGGTGTTTGTTCCATCCAAAAGTATAGCCGAGTTCTGGTAAGTGCATCAAATTGGGACCCTGTTTCTCCTTGTAGAACCAAAAGGGTGTGCTCTGCTCTCTGGTAAAACTTAAATGCAGAGAAGTATAACCCACAGAATTAAAATACTTATTGTAATTATTAAAATAGGAGTAGGACAGTATGTAGAATGCACGTAAAAGCAGAAAGCAGTGATTTGTAAATTCTCTTTTACATATTTAATTGAAAACAGTACAAAGAAAAGATACTTAATATTTTTGTCAATATATGCTATTTCCGAATTTGATGCCTGCAACACATTTCAAAAAAGTTGGGACAGGGGCAACATAAGACTGGGAATGTTGTGGAATGTTCAAAAAACATTTCACAGGTAAACAGGTGAATAGGTAACAGTTGATGCCATCATGACTGGGTATAAAAGGAGCACAAAGGCTCTGGTGTCTACAAAACCAGGACAATTTGATAATAATTTAAAAAGAGCAGCAGGAGTGCCCTGAAAAATTATCTGCTTGCTTCCCTGTCCTATAACACATAGCAGCGCTTGAAAAAAAACAAAAGACAAAAACTTAATACAACAAAACACATTCAAATTAACGAACATGAAAACGAGAGACAGCTGGACTACATGTCGCCATTACAGCGCCACGTGACATCATGGGTTGAGGTTCGGCACTTTGCGAAATGAATAGCGTTCCAGCATAATTTACAGCTAAATCTAGTCCCACCCCCCAATTCCCATAGAGATACATTCAAATGCAGAGACGGTGTAGTATCACTTGTAAGAGTACCAAAAAATAAGATATCAAGAGTCTTTTGATGTTGGGTCACAGACATCAGGAAGTCATGGCAAGCAAAGGATATGCGACCAAATATAAAAAATTTAAAGGCACAGTCAACTTAGTGACCCACTGGAATTGTGATATATTGAATTAAAAGTGAAATAATCTGTCTGTAAACAACTGTTGGAAAACTTACTTGTGTCATGCACAAAGTAGATGTCCTAACTGACTTGCCAACACTATAGTTTGCTAACATGAAATCTGTGTGGAGTGGTTAAAAATTAGTTTTAATGACTTCAACCTAAGTGTATGTAAACATCCGACTTCAATTGTGTGTGTGTGTGTGTGTGTGTGTGTGTGTGTGTGTGTGTGTGTGTGTGTGTGTGTGTGTGTGTGTGTGTGTGTGTGTGTGTGTGTGTGTGTGATATATATATATAGCCTATATATATATACACACAAAAAACAATAAAGTTGATAAGATTAAACATTAAATATCTTGTCTTTGTAAATTGAATACAGGTCAAAAAGGATTTGAAAATGATTGCTTTCTGTTTTTATTTACGTTTTATACACTGTCCCAACTTTTTTGGAATTGGGGTTTGTATATGAATACATTTATAATATGAAAATACTTATTTATATGATAATATTTAAAATATAAAATTGTTGATGCACTCTTTACGATTATGATTTTGCTGTACATATTTCCCTCCAAAAATATGTATTTGTTTTCCTCAAGTGATGTTTGGTTGCAGCACTGCCCAAATGCAATGAGCTTAAAATGGTAGCATGAATTTGGCTACATTTTCACATCGGTTCTCTAATGAAAACCATGTCAACAGCTTCCATTTTGTCCACGCTTCACTTGTTAATGAGACACATGTTTGCACGTGAATCTCTACTTTAAAGTTACACAGTGGCTCTAAATGCACAATACCTTTTATAGCTCAGAATACACAGTTGACTGTTGTATGAATATTGTTTAACTGCTATGTTTTGAGTACTTAAATATAACCATAGAGTGGGGGGCTCTTCAGACCTTTAAGACGGGTTGTTTGGATTGAAATATAGTTGATGAATGAATCATCTGTTTTTTCAGTGAACCAATAAGTACCGTCTCAACTGGAAATTCTATGCAGGGTATAAGGAGAAATAGACTGCCTATATTCTAGAGAATGCTAGAGAATGTCATTTTTCAGGTTTCTGTCCACTTCTGTATTCTGTTGAAATCTTGGATTACTTTAGTAGATTCCAGATTCTAGGCAGCATAAAACAAGAATATAAATTTTTAATTTGTATTCATTGTGGGTTGTGGGGGCAGTTCCAACTTCCAAACCTCAGTATTTTTTTTTCCTGCTGAAGGAAACTTGGGATAGTGCTACAGCTACAAATTTACAAATGGTACCACCTCAAGTTCATGTTCTTTAAAGTTAGCATTGGTGACAAATGCTGCTTATAAAGTGCTCTTGAATAGCTGTGTATTGGAATTACAATGTATAATGGCCCTGAAATATTAATGGGTCAGCCTGAAATTTGAATCTGTATTTGAATACTGTACCATAGAGCCAGGGGCAGGGATTTTGGGCCCCATGAAAACATATATCACATTGGGCCCCACTACCCCACCACCACAGGCCACGCCAACCCTGCGCAATTGCTGTAACCACACACCTCCAGAACCCAATCGACCCATTCAAATCAACATAAATATTGTGCTTAAAATGTCAGTTTAACCTTAAATAAACGTATTATGGGCATAACTGTCCATATGTAATTTTGATGCGATAGAAGGACTGTTTTTGCGGCTTTTAAACTCACATTTTCCCAACATTCGATCAATGATAAGAGTAGGACTCTGAGGGCACCGAAAACAGATCAGCGCAGCCAATATTCTGTTCTATTCAGTAGTCTCGCGGTCATTATTGCAGTTGACTTGATCAACTGTCAGAATTTTCGCTGGTCACTCTGTATATCCCGCCTTATAACTTAAAAGTCGAAAGGTTTAAACGGATTTTGAATATTGACACGTCAGCCTCCAATCACGTTTAGTATGACGAGCGTTAACAATGCTGAATACTTCTGACGTAATTTACATAGCAACTGTATGCACAGATCACACGGCCTCATTGACAGTGGCCAAGGGCGATTCAGAAAATGTATAACTTTTAAAGATTTAATTCCATCTTCTACTGGGACATTTGCCGTTTATCGAGGGTGTGTCCGAAATTTTCGGTGCCCCTGACCAAAATCGAATGATTTCACTTTTACCATTCGATTGAACGAGTAATGTTAGAAATCAATTTTGTATGGGTTAATGCTATTGCTTTCTGCTAGCTACATCATTCTAGCCTCTTATGGGGATCAATAAAGGCTAACAATACACTAGCACCTACTGCTTGTAAGTTTTATCACCACTGCAGTGAAGCAAAAAAAGTCAACAAACTGTTTTCTATCAGGAATGTATTGTCAAGCTCACGTGAATTCACAGCTGTCTACATTCTAAAGCTCGGGTTTGCCCTCCCTAATAAGTAACTAATGTTAGGAGAGCAAAAGTAGCCTATTTCACTATGGACTAAGGCGAGCTAACAGGTTCATTTCCCCCACTCACGGACTACTACACCCACCTTCCTTTGTGAAAAATTGGGTGACATACTGTCGCCCTTTCTTTTCTCTCTCCTGTCTTTCTTTTTGTTTTTGGAAGCCAGACATGATGCTCCACCGGCACTCCTCACTTGCAATTTTCACTCCTAGGATAGCAAATAACGTTCTGGTTTGGGGGCAGGACCGAACCATTTCCCCCCCCTTACGGCGCCCCTGCATAGAGCATACATTCATACTGATAACAAATACCCCCAGATGCTTAATTTAATTCTTCAAGTATTTTTAGATCTGATATAAGGCCATATTTGATCAAAAATCAAAACGTGATATGAGATTTAAAATATGTCGTACAAATCAACAATTGTAAACTCAGGCGTCTGGTTGACTTTTGTGTGTATGAGAGAATGTATAATGTAATTTCAATGTAGCCCACAAGAAAACCCTCTCCATTGCCTCATCTTGATTCAACCTCAAATGGAGTTAATGTTCAGGTCTGGTCTTGGGGTGGCTCCTCCAAATGCTATGTTTTATTGAATCCAGCTTCAGCCAGGTGTGGTTAGGTAGGGGGATGCGAGTATTAGGCTGGAGCTGCTTCCTCACACAAGCCATTATTCGTGAGTATACACAGGTAGTGAGCAAAAAACTGAAAGATTAATCTAAAGAAACTTAATAGGGTGTTTGGACTCCACATGTGGCCAGAGCAGCTTGTATGCGCTGTGCATGTGGAATTCTGCAGGAGGAATACAACACCACTTCACAATGAGAAACTTAATTGACTCACACTAAGTTGATGAAATTAGTTCTAAAAATTTGGTTCAGATCTGCTGACTGAGAAGGCAATGACATGGCAAACCATTAAGCAGCTATTTGTGCACTGTTGATGGGGACATTGATAAGAGTCATTATTAAGACATTGATAAGATAAGGGTATGAATCACCCAACAGGAAGCCCCATAACCTTTTACTTTTGGAACACTATTTCTTGTTCACAATCCATTTCTCTAAAATGTGATTGACTTTATTTTGCATATGATATGATAGCCATGGTCTAGTTACTATCCTGGTATGCTACATTATAATAATAATTTGTCAAAATGTTCACATACATGTCCATTTGGCAAAGGTTAACGTTATCCCAAACCTTGCTCATCAAGCCTTTGGTTTGCACAGATTAGTTCTGAGTTTATTTTAGTTGGCATACTTTCAGGTTAAATACTGTTTGATGTCATGGACATTTGTATTATCTTTGCATTATAAACTGAAAACAGACATATTGGGCCCACTGTATTTTTAAGCCAAATTTATAAATGATTGAAAATACAAATCATAAAGTGGTTAACTTCACCTTATACTCTGAACAGTGCCTGAACATGAACACTCCTCTCACAGGGCAATAGCCAGTTATTTGTGGCCCTTTGGGGCTGTTGGCCACAGACAGAATTAGGGTATGTACTGTGGAACTCTCCCAATACTGAGCTTAAGTGAAATGATGATGTAGCTTATACAAACCCCATTTCCAAGAAAATTGGGACAGTATGTAAAATGCACATAAAAGCAGAAAGCAGTGATTTGTGAATTCTATTTTACATATTTGATTGAAAACAGTACAAAGTAAAAATATTTAATCTTTTACCTCATCAACTTTATTGATTTTTGTACATGTACGCTAATTTCCGAATTTGATGCCTGCAACACGTTTCAAAAACGTCCCAACTTTTTTGAAACGTGTTGCAGGCATCAAATTCGGAATTACATTTACATGTAATTACATTACATTACATTTATTTAGCAGACGCTTTTATCCAAAGCGACGTACAGTAAGTGCGTACAGAGACATCATCATCATTACAGAACAGACGAGGCAAAGCACATCCTTTGCATAATGTAGCAGCTATCCCTAGCAATGAACGTTGACTGTAGTTCACAGTAAGCTGTGGGCAAATCAGCAACACCACACTTCCATTCCAAATACTATTATAAACTATACTATTATAAACCATTCAAAATACTATTATAAACTATGCTATTATAAACCATTCCAAATACTATTATAAACTATACTGATAAAACATTCCAAATACTATTATAAACTATAATAACAGACAGAAAAAACACAGGGAACAGGGAGCTGATATTCCTAGGTGAGGATATCAGTCAAGGTGGAGTCTGAAGAGGTGTGTCTTCAGGCCTCGACGGAATGCAGGCAGGGTTGGAGTAGAACGTAGGGGAATGTAGAAGAGCGAAGTGGTCGAGCAGGAACATAGTTCTGGATTAAGTCCTGCAGGTAGGCGGGGCCTGTCCTATTGGCTGCAGTGTAGGCCAGGGTCAGAACTTTGAACCTGATCCTGGCTGCAACTGGCAGCCAGTGGAGAGACCTCAGCAGGGGGGTTACGTGGGAAAATTTCGGGAGGTTGAACACAAGCCAAATGATGTAAAGAAGCCACAGCTGTTTTCTTTGTTGATCTTCCACTGGAAATCGGTGAAAACTTTGTGGTGCCCATTTTTTTTGCATGATTTGAACAACCTTGAAATACACACTGAAATACCATCTTACCTGAACGTTAGCTAACAATACTACGAGTCTGATTCTTTCACACGTGCGATATTGTTTTTGGCCGGCAGAGCTATAGGCTACTTTACGTTACCTAGCTACTAAACTAACGCCGTACTTCCACGGAGAATTTAGGTGAGCACAAAGTAAAGGATTCAAGGATAGTTTGACTTGAAAAATGAAGGTACAATCACTGAAAATAACCTCGATAGACTGTCGTCGTATTTTATTTGCTTTGGGTGCACCTTGGAGTGTTTAAGTGCGTTTGTTAGTGGATGCTACTAGTTTCCTACGAGTTGCGCTAGCATTAGCAATGTGTGTATGTCCAAAAGAAGGGACAGCATGGAATTATCTGAAAATGGTTTCCATCAATCAACTACATCATGGGTAAGTCGTAATTGAGACATTATGTCCAAAATTCCGAACTAACCCTTTAAGTTTTCTCTTCAGCATATGAAACGCATGTTTAATTGGATTCAGATCGGGTAACTGACTTGGCCATTCAAGAATTTCCCAGTTTTATTGCTTTAGCAGTATGATTGGACCATGTCATCCCCACCACCATGTTTCACAGTTGAGGTGGTATGCTTTGGATCTTGGGCACTTACTTTTGGCCTCCACACTTTGCTCTCGCCATCACTCTGATGCAAGTGAATCTTGGTCTCATCTGTCCGCAAGGCCTTTTTCCATAACTGCAGGCTCTTTTAGGTACTTATTAGCAAACTGTAACCTGACCATCCTGTTTTTGCAGCCAATTATTGGTTTGGATCTTGCACTGTAGTCTCTGTAGTACTCACTGGTACATCAATGCCTGCCTCCTGAAGAGTGTTTCTGACATGTCATACAGGTGTTTGGGGGTTTATCTTCATTATGGCGAGAACTCTTCAGTCATAAACTGCAGAGGTCTTCCTTGGCCTACCAGGCGCCTTGCGATTACTGATCTTTCTCTTTAATGATGTTCCAAGCAGTTGATTTTGGTAAGCCTACGGTTTGCCCTATGTCTCTGACTTTTTTTTTTTTTTCTAATTTCCCAGCCTCATAATGGCTTCCTTGACTTTCATTGGCACAACTCTGGTCCTCATGCTGACAAATGGCAATAACAGGCTCCAAAGGCAATCAAAAGCCTAGAATGAAGACTTGATACTAAAAGCTTTCTTATACCTGCACTAAGGAAGTAATTGAACACACCTGACTAATCAAAAACACCTGAGAAACTTTTTTTCTATGTTATAAAAGATGATGTAATTTCTACATGGTGAAAACAAAAGTTACAAAAAAAAAAAAAAAACACCCTTTCATAAAAGCTGAGAATCTGCACTTGAACCACATATGAATTGTTTGATTACAAATCTGGAGTATTACAAATTTTGGAGTACAGAACCAAATCAAGAAAAGAAATGTGTGTCTGCCCTCCATGATGTTATGAACAATGTATATATGGTCATGCGTTAGACTGTTTACTAAATGTAGCCCCAGAAAAACATTTGGTTTACTGATTGTGTGGAGTCCCAGCAGTCTCTGCCCTCAGGACACATTAATCAAATTCCGCTCAGAAACTCCCCTACAGTTCATTGCCTCAGGGAATTACAGTTAGTTAGACTTTAACAGATCCTCATGCCACTTTTTTTCCTTACAGAGGCCAGCCTATTTATTACTGCTGTAGTACTGTGTACACAGACGGAGAGTCAAAAAAAATCTTTTTGAAGCAAAGCTTGCTGGCTAACCAATTTTTAGTTTCAGTTTCATTGCGGTTCACTTGCAATAGGAAGCAGGAAGCAAGTAAACCCTGGTTTCTTTTTTTACATGAGAAATCAGCTGAAGACATCTGTGTTGTGCATCTAAGTGCAGTGCTCACGGGCCCTTAGGTTCTGCTGCAGTTGTGCCTTTGAGACTGATTCTTGGCTGAGAGAGCCAATAAGGGCTAGTCCATGTCAGTCAGAGCTTTTCTGGTGACCCAGTTATTTCTGCATGGAAGAATGAGTCCCATTCTTCATCCCAGTTTTCATTATGTTTGGTTCTTTTCCCAGCAAAGCGAGGCTATGATCAAGTCCAACCTGGTGAAGAACACATCACCATTGGGTTCTAATGGCAGAGAATCTTCCCGCGGGGCTGCTGGAAGCTTGTGTGGTCATTGGAGCTGCCAGCGATAAGCTGAGAGAAGTGTGCCAGGTAAATTAGCATTAGGTTATGCCCAATGTAAGCAGTGTTTGACTAGAAAAGTGCATTTTTGCAAACACTTAGGAGCAGTCATGTAGTGTTTTGATACCTAAAAGGACCCACTGTCATTCACCAAAATGAAAAACATAACACTTGCTACAGTTACGCCAGACAGGTCACATGGAGAGAAGTGGCTGGACACATATATCACAAGTGTGTCGTTTTTTTGATGGAAAAAAAACCACAGCCAAACCTTCAAACTTAATTTTCAGAAGTAGCTTTTACTTGTCTTGTGTTGGTACTTTGGTGTGTGAGATAAAGCATTTTTTTTTATTTAGTTTTTTTTTTTTTATAAAAAAAAACACAAAATTATAAGTTGACCTTAAGTGCAGGGTTTTGGTGATGCAGTCTTTAGAATTTAACTTAATTTTTCCCAGGCGGAAATTCAGGATTCTTATTTTAGAGTCCTTATTTTTACCCCGTTTTTATACGCGTGATTTCTTGTCCTGTGCTTTTTATCCTTGTTTGTTGTATTATGTTTTTTGAATAAATTAATAAATATACTCCTCACAAAAAATAGTAGTGTGTCTGTGCAGTCCCAGCTACAGGGAAGGGAGTTCCCAGCGGTAGATGCAGAAGTCCTGCAGGTGCATGCACCACCCTTTGTGGTGAAGGAGGCTGCAGGGGAGGCACCGGGGCCCAGCGCTTTCAGCAGGGTCCAGCGCCGCCGCTCCTTCATCAAGAAGAAGAGGGAGAGACCCGAGGGAACTGCGCGCGATGCTGGCGCCGTCAAAAATGGCGAAGGCGCCACAGAGGACATCAGTGTCCCAATAGACATCGACCTCGTGGCCCTGCCCCAGCTCTGCTTCCCCGGTAACAATGGAAATAAGGGACCTGTGCCGTGAAGGGTCTTGATAATGTGTTTGTTATCTTTTAAGAATGTGTTGAGATTCACTACGGTGTGTCTGAAGAATTGTGTTGATCAGGAAAGAATTGACTAATTGACATGACTAATGATTAGGCAAGAGCGGCCTCAATGCAAGGAACACACTTTACTGTATCTATCTCCACCTTACACCGGTATTTTTCAATGCTTATTTTTCAAGACAAAGTTTTGCATCCCTTCAAAATGGTCATGAAAGATAAGATTTCCTTTGAAGATACTGTACTACCTCATTGAATAATTAGGGCAGCTAAAGATGGTTAAATCACTTTGTTGATTTGTTATAATTATCACGCAATAAATGTATCCATTGGAGGTCCTATTCTGAAGCTATTACTTGGGGAAAGGGAGAGCATGAACTGTGCCCCACGCCCAGAATAAAACCTTGTTAAACCACTTGATAAGAACATCAAACACGTAGAAATGTGGTGGGGTGTTGAACAAGAACTGAACACAGAAGCCTGCAACAGTAAGATCTCACACAGCTAGTAGGTGAATTTGGGGGAAACAGCCAGTACCATGGAATCTTCGCGACAGCTGTAAATCATCAATAAGCTTTTTAAACAAAACCAGGCCTGTGCATGAAGGTTTAGCAGTGAGAGCAGTGAGACCCATGCATCCTTTAAATAAAAATGACTTGCACTGATGTACAAGTATTTAACATTTGTTATAAATGTATGATGGCCCATACTTGAATACATTTTTTTCTCCCTGCCTAGGAGGGCTTCAGATATCAAGCGAGTCAAGAGAAGATTGTTTCCATTTCCTGGTTTTCACTGATGTCTTTGGGAACCAGACACATGGGGTGGTGGTCCAGTATTACAGGCCTGTACAGGTGGGAGTTGTGTTCAACAGATTCATTACATTACATTCATTTAGCTGACGCTTTTATCCAAAGCCACGTACAATAAGTGCATACAGAGACATCATCAAGATCACTACAGAACAGACAAGATAAAGCACATCCTTCCCATAATGTAGCAGCTATCCCTAGTAATGAACGTTGACTGTAGTTCACAGTAAGCTGTGGGTAAATCAGCTATACTACACTTCTATTCTAAATACTATTATAAACTATAACAAACAGACAGGAAAACACAGGGAACTAGTACCATGAGGTCCTAGGTTAGAATATCAGTCAAGGTGGAGTCTTCCAGCCTCGACGGAATGCAGAGGGCAATGTATATATTTTAAGTTGGGCCTTTGCATACTTATAAATGCTCTTTGCTGTTTATTTAAATATTTCAGTTCTTGCAGTTTATATTTACTATGGATTGGTTTACGTGACTGTGATGTAGTGTCAAAGAATCTTCGAACACCGGCTTTTTGTTTGTTTTCTACATGATGGCAGCTGCACTGGCCTGCAGCATTATGAGTAGACTTGCCGATATTGAAATTTCATAGTACGATTGTCTATTATCTCTATAATATAATAAAATATAATCGATTACTGAAATAAGTTGAAAGTCTTAAAACATACTTCAATGACTTAAAAATACTAATTTATACCAATCAGAAAACATTTGTTTCTAAAACATATTTTAAATGTTAAGCAACATGTTTTAACATGTTATTAAATGTATGTAAAAATGATCAAATATTGGCCATGCCAATAACTAGATTTAACAAAATAACGAAATTCAGAAGTAAATGGAAAACATTTTTTCAACAAAATAATGTGCAGCTTTTTGACATAAATGTAAACTTTGGCCCACTTTTAAACAACACAATAACTGTAGCTTATTCAGAAATAAATGTAAGAATTAAATGTCGGCATCCTTCTCAAAGCAAACGCTAAGGTGTAACAGCCAGTTATTTTGGCTATGACCATGATATACATTTATGATGATTAAATAAAAATGTGTTTTTTACCAAGATATATAGTTGCAGTGAGCACCATAATTCATTGGACGGTGACACATTATTTGTTATTTTGGTTCTGTACTCTAGCACTTTGAGTTTGAAAGGGTACAATGACAATGAGGTTGAAGTGCAGACTGTCAGATTTAATTTGAGGGTATTTTCATCCATATCGGATGAACTGTTTAGAAATTATAGAACCTTTTATACATAGTCCCCCCCCCATTTCCGAGCATCATAAGATACTGGACAGTTTAAGATAATGTAGAATAAAGTCATCATTTTTAATATTTGGTCGCAATCCCTTTGCATACCATGACTTCCTGATGTCTGTGACTCAACAATATCAAAAGACAATATCACATGACTCTTGATTTCTTATTTTCTGGTGCTTTTACAAGCGATACTATAACTTCTCTGCATTTGATTGGATCTCTATGGGAATTGGGGGGTGGGACTAGATTTAGCTGTGAATTATGCTGGAACAGTATGGAACACATGGTTGGCGAAATGGCTTTTGATATTGTTGGGTCACAGACATTAGGAAGTCATAGCATGCAAAGAATATGTGAACAAATATACAAAATTATTACTTTATTCTACATTATGTTAAACTGTCTGAAAAATGGGGGGGGGGGACTATGTACAAAAGGTTCTATAATTTCTAAATGGTTCATCTGTCTGAAAATACCCTCAACTTAAAGCTGACAGTCTGCACTTCAACCTCATTGTCATTGTACCCTTTCAAACTCAAAATGCTAGAGTACTGAACCAAAATAATAAAAAATGTGTCACTGTCCAATGAATTATGGTGCTCACTGTATGTTGATTATCGTCCCATCTCTAACTATGAGGTTGAGGTATACCTTCTGTTTCCCAGGACAGTACACTGCACCAGAATGGACACTGGTCGTCCTCAAAGACGCAAAGACTGTACAGCCCTTTCGGGATCTGTGTCATATCCAAGTACCCTTATTACAATGCCCTCAGGGACTGCCTCTCATGGTAAGCAGTGACACCCTTTCGATTCTGGCTTCTGGGTTTATGTCTCTCTTTCTCTGGCTCACATTTTGCATATCCACAGCCTGCTGGTACAGCTCAGGACGTGCCGCATGATGGACTTCGAGGAGCGGGTGAAGGAGTTCGCCGCCAGGCTGGCATTGGTGCCCATTCCGCCTCCGGGACAGCTTCATGTGGTGAGCTGCGATGCCAAGGCTTGCTCCCTCCGATAAGCTTCTCATCACGTAAAGTCTCACTGAACCACCGGAGTTCCTCCCAGTTTCATTATTCGCATAAAAGAGAAGTCCAAGTGGTCCAGACTGGCTTATTCTGCCGATGCATTTGTTCTTAGCACAGTGGATGCAACCAACCAACTGTCCTGGCGGAACCCCAAGGATATTGGAGCAATGGGACAGGCCTATAGCTCTGATTAGGCATCTTAATTTTTCCAGGAGAAAAAATTAAGAAATGTGCACACTGATGTAAAATAAGGAGAGAGAGTCCAAACGAAGGTGTACCGAATCTACCTGCACCTGGATTATACTTTTCACGATTACATGAAGAGCACAAACTCATTTTAAGAACTTTTGAATTTTTCAGGGTGAACGGAAAAATGGGGAATGAAAGGTTGTTAAAAATAATTTAATGTAAGTGTGTGTCCTCATTGTGATTGTACACTCAGGCGTTTAGCCTCCGGCCACTGCAAATCGTGCTGCCCTCCAGAGAAGACAAAGATAACCCTGCGGTGGACCTGGATCTCCACCTGCCTTTTCTGTGTTTCAAACCCACACAGCTTTTACAGGTGGGTAGACCTGTGACAAAAATGTAAACGCAAGATTACGATTTTTCTGTGCCATTTCTACATGTCTCAATGCTCCGTTGTACCGTAAATGCTTTTCATTTTTTCAGTCAGCTTGAGGATGTTAAGTTGGTTACCCAATAGTGAAAAGGCTGCATTCAAGTAGTTTGGGAAGACACAGATATGAATTGATATTTATTTGATAGTGGATTAATGTAAGAGTGAAATTTCCCTCACTTCTGCATGCATAGCGTATTAATATGAACTACTTCTGGGTGCAGGTGTCAACCCAGTAGCGGGCCAGAGTGTGCCGTAAACCATTTTGGCCTAAGAATGAAAATATGTCCGTGTCACAATATGCTTCTTTTTTTCTTTCTTTTTTTACACATTACATTCTGCACAGAAATGTCTGGATGTTTAAACCACTGACCAGCTTTCCGTATACACCTTGCTGCCCCTTCCCACATGGAGGGAATGTGGAGTGAAATTTTGGAAAGCTGTTACTAGTTGTTAGAATCTAGTTGAGACCATTCTAAGCATTACCAAAGTCACATGCTTTTTACTCTTGCAAACTAGGTATTGCACAGGACATCCGGGCATTTCTGTGTCAAGTGTAACGCATACATTAAGAAAGTCTGTGCATTTCACACAAAAAATTTGTATATTGTGAAACCTATTGTGTCACACTTTGAGTGTGATACTGGAAACCATGACTCTACGGCCAGATATGGAGTAGATATGGATATGGATAACTTTAAGGGTTTCTTCTCCTGACTCATTTTCCTATAGAACTCTATGGGGGGAAAAAGTCAGGAGAAGAAACCCTTAAAGTGATCCATCCATATCTACTCCATATCTGGCAACAGAGTGATGGTTTGGAGCTCGTTTGATACCATAGACACTTGATGACTTACAGCCATTTCACCAGTCATGTGTTCCATACTGTACCAGCATAATTTACAGCTGAATCTAGTCTCACTCCCCAATTCCCATAGAGATCCATTCAAATGCAGAGAGGTTATAGTATCGCTTGTTACAGTACCTGAAAATAAGATATCAAGAGTCTTTTGATGTTGATGGGTCACAGACTTCAGGAAGTAACAGCATGCAAAGGATATGCGACCAAATATGAAATATGATACTTTAAAAATACATTAAAGCAAAGGGTTTGAATACTTATGCACATGAGATATTTCAGTTTTAGTTTTTTAATACATTTGCAAAAATATCTAAAAACTAGTTTTAACTTTGTTATTATGGGTTATTGAGTGTAGATTGATGGGCAAAAATGGCAGTTTTATCCATTTAAAATTAAATCTACAACACAATAAAGTGTGCAAAAAATGAAGGGGGTTGAATATTGTTGAGTGCAACTGTATATGTATGTATGTGTGTGTGTTTCTGTCCTTTTCCAGATCATCACCTGCATCATGATGGAGCAGAAGGTGGTGTTCTTCTCCTCGGATTGGGCGCTGCTCACACTCACAGCCGAGTGCTTCATGCTCTACATCCGTCCGCTGCTCTGGCAGCACCCGTACGTCCCTGTCCTGTCCCGGCAGATGCTGGACTTCATCATGGCCCCGACCGCCTTCCTCATGGGCTGCCACATACACCACTTAGAGGAGGTTGCCACGGTAAAGCTTTTATCTTAACCAGTTGCACGCCGCACATGGCTGCCTTGTATCCAGTATTGTCTGTTAACAGACTTTGACCGCTTTGGGAGTGTCAGGCTAATGCTCCTGTCGTACTATGTGGACAGCAGGGTGTAACGTCGTCACTTGGTTTTTTCTTCGTCTAATATCTCCCCATGTGATTTTTAAAGTTTTTGTGTCGTTTGGACAATATTTTGTGGACCAATGCGGTACAGTTTGCAGCACTCCCTAGTCACTGTGTGTCACTAGTATCTCACACTTAGTGGATGACCCGGACTTGGCCCAGACTTAATGACCATATATGGGTCCCCCTTCTCCCTACTCCGCAGTCTCTGGCTCCAATTTTTGTACAACATGGCAGCACAAAACGCTCTTCGAAGAGCCAATGGAAAGTCAATAGGTCACCTCACAATCACTTTGTCCATATTTTTTCTACAGTCTGTTACAGGCGAGTGCATCAGACGAGCGCATGCACCTTGGCCGCAGTGCTCCTAATTCGGTTGCAGGTAACAGAGTAGCAGCTTGAGGCAAAATGACTTCACACTTGAGAGAGAGGAAAAAGGGGGGGTAAAAACAATTAACCAAATGAATCCGGATGGATGCTGGCATCTGAATTTGTATCGTCGTGAGACGGAGCAGCTCCGTTGACCTTACGCATTTCCTGTCAGGAAACCGATGACCTGGTTTTGATCAACATTGATGAAGGGACGGTGTCATCCACCAGCTCTGAGAATGACGATATCCCAGACATCCCACTGGTCGCGAAAGAGTGTTTCATGAAACGGTAAGAAAAAGTCAAACTGACTCCTGAGTCCTTTTGGCATTGCTGTACTGTTGAGCACAGGCTTATGGAACTTATCCCATGATGTGAAAAAAATCACATTCATTCTGAAATCCCTGTTTGTGAGAATGCGTACCTTATTTTGTGCGTCACAATTTCTCTGCCATGTGTGTTTCTAAGTTTGGAAAAAACCTGCATATCGTTCTAATGATTTGTTCTTTATCTTCTGTTTTGGGCAGTGACTATAAGCAAGTATAACTCCTCATTGTTAATAAGAGACAAGCAATTCAGCATTATGGCAGTGGATCACAGATATTTCCAAAGTGAAATACCCTCTTTTTGAGCTGTCTGTTGTTCCTGCAGGAGGGAGGGGCTTCAGATCCACTATGACCTGGAAGTGTGTCGCCTGGGGACCAGCACAGACATTAACGACATGCGGTCCCAGAGGAGGCAGTGGCAACAGCAGCTCAACAGAGAAATCCAGACTATCACTCTAGAGCTAATAGTCAACATCTTCAGGTCAGTCATTTCCCACTGAGTCACTGGTTAAAACCCTCCAGTGGGGAATGTGGTTTGCAAGTTAAACTGACGCACAAGCTGGACAGCGGATTGTTTTCAGTGATTACTAGCAGGACACTGATTCTGGAGAATTTGGATAAAACAGGTTTTAATTTTGAAAAGAAGAAGATTTAAATCTAAACTTAAATGTTTATAGAACAAGGTCTCAACAATCAAGCAATATATCGGCGCAAGCTCCTGATTTTGTAATTTTTTCATAAAATGTGTTTTTTCTGTCATTACTTTGTTTTTGTCAGCACAATAAAAAGCTAATTATTCCTATCTATTTAGTCTTATATAGATTTTGAGCTTTTAAATCATTGTGTCTACACCATAGGCACATATGCTGTTAAATATTGAATGTTCATTTTTGTAAATTTTTTATACTATTTCACATGTGCTCCTTTAAAAACTCTTACATCATGCAACTTTTATCATCAGCATTAAAGGGGACATGAAGCACTCGGTAAAGTGGCTCTGGTTCGTTAGCTTTTTACCTTAAATTAGATATGACCGTGTGTTCAAATCTCAAACCGACCAGTATTTGCTGGAAAAATAAGTTGAAATTCGCTTTTTTTCCACTAGGGCGCAGCCATCTTGGACCAACTGCGGTCATGACGTCACTAGGTTGGTTGGACTCTGCTGCTCAATGTATTCTTATGGGAAAATAGCTGACTTTCAGTGAGCTCAACGATGTATTGTGAGGAAAAAATAAAACAAAAAATGCACAGACGGTCTTTTTCTATTGCCCCAAGATGCTCAAATGAGTATTACCCAACAAAACTTAATTTAGAACTTAATTTCCACAAACTGCTTCTGACCATACTAATGCTGTAGCCAGCAACTGCAGCGCCGCTGCATTGCCTTGATATATTACTTAACAGTCTGCAAATATACCTACCGCGAGCTTGCATCACAAGCTAACGTTTATTTTGTTTAGGTAATATTAGCTAGACAAGACTTTAGCTCCCAAACCGTTTATCAAGGCAATGCAGCGGCACTGCAGTTGCCAGCTGGCCACAGCATTAGCTATGGTCAGAAGCAGTTAGTGGAAATTAAGTTCTAAATTAAGTTTTGTTCAGTAATACTCATTTGAGCATCTTGGGGCAATAGAAAAAGACCATCTGTGCGTTTTTTATTTTATTTTTTCCTCACGATGCATCGTTGAGCTCACTGAAAGTCAGCTGTTTTCCCATAGGAATACATTGAGCAGCAGAGTCCAACCAACCTAGTGACGTCTTGACCGCAGTTGGTCCAAGATGGCTGCGCCCTAGTGGAAAAAAAGCGAATTTCAACTTCTTTTTCAAGCAAATATGGGTCGGTTTGAGATTTGAACGCACGGTCATATCTAATTTAAGGTAAAAAGCTAACGAACCAGAGGCACTTTACCGAGTGCTTCATGTCCCCTTTAAATAAACAAAATAACAATTTTGGACATAAAAACACACATTTTGAATTTTTAAGAGACAATTACTTTAATAAATCAACTGCATTGGAGGAACAGATTATAAGCATATTAATTTAAAACAAAGAAAGTTCCATCTGACGGTGGTGACTGAGACCTGACGGTGGTGGCAGTGGCCTAATTACAACAAACAATTCCAACCTTTTCACCACTCAAGTCAATGCTTCCTTGCTTAACAACTTAATTTAACAATTTGGTACAACAAATAACAATTTGTGAATAACAAAGGATGAATAACTGAGTTTTACAGTTGGTTCCTTTTTGATGAACTCCCTGTGGAGGTTGAATATTGTGTCAGTCAGAATCATTCTCTGATGCTTTCTCTTCCGTGTTATCGTGTCCTGTTTGTCAGTCGTCATTCGTGCAGCATTATGGTATAAATCCTGAACCATCTGGGTTATTGTTTGAATGTACGTGGGTTTTTTTCTCTTTCGGAGTGTGTTGTATGTCAGCCCGAACTGCTTTGTCTGGTGTATTGGGCGATATTTTTTTAGAACCCTGCCTGACAGAGTCAAGTTCTTTGATTTTTGCGCAGACTTGCGAGATGCGAGACTGTAAATAATTTTTGTTTTCATTAAATTCTTGAATGAGAGCGTTGTGGAAGAGCAGGGTTTTCTTGATGGAGGGGTTTTTGAGTTTGCTTCTCTGTACCATCTGCTCAGTTTTTTTTCTTGGTGATTGGTGATTTCTTGGTGATTGGTGATTTTTTTTTCTTGTGTTTTTTTTAATTTCTAGTTTGCTCTCGTCGCAAATGCTTTTTCAGTTTATTCCTATCTTTTTTTATCTCTTGAAGTTTATTTTTCAAAGCTTTCATCTTTCTCGAGTATCTTGCTCTTGTTTTCTTTCTTTCCCTTTCCCCTCCTATAGACTGCCTACTGCGAGCTGGCTCCTGTATAGTCTGATCCAGTGGACTATCTGGCTACTGCGAGCTGGCTCCTGTATAGTCTGATCCAGTGGACTATCTGGCTACTGTTGCTGTCCACGTTTCCACGCCTTTCTCTTACTCCTCTTTTCCCTTTCAGTCAAATCACTTTCAGCTTCCCATCCTCTACTCTCTTCTTCCATCTTTGCTTTTCCTGTCTCAGGTATTCCTCCTTTAACTCTGGATCACTGTATATTTTCTCTCTCCGCTTTTTTGGTATTCCCTGTTTCTTCTCCTTCGCTCCTGCACTGATAGCTGCTGTCTAGCCATAACCTCGTAAAATACATTAAAGGAAAGTTAGAATTTCATGGAACTACTATGAAATTGTGCAAAATTACTATGAATTTAATTGTTTAATTTGGTGAAATTTTATAAAATGATTATGAAATGGTGCGACTAAATTCATTTATGGTTTTAGTCATTGGGGATACATATAGTAAGGAAATATTGTAGGCCTGCATGTGGAAGAAATAAAGGGGAAATTATGTATATTATAAATAAAGAGGTTAATGAAACATTACAAGCCATATTACTATTTATTTTGATCATAAATTATATTCAAGCCTCCATTGAGGATGATTTGGATGTTTTTGTCAACACCGTCAAACTAGGTGTCACCGCCGTCATATATATACGTACTGCTCTATATATATTTTATTTCTTATTTGAACTTTATGCAAGTTTAAGGGCACATGTACCCTGAACAGATTATGTCATTGGAATGTTTTATTGACATTTTTCAATGATGGTGAATGCCAATACTTTTTAATCACAGAGAAGTCCATGATCATCTGAATTATGAACCCAGAATGTTTAACAGTGAGGAATTTCTGAGGTCCAGGGAACCCATGGACCAGCACTTTTATAAAAAGGTACTGTGTGTGTATGTGTGTGTGTGTGTGTGTGTGTGCTTGCAGGTCCACTGGATGCTGAATTATTTTTTAAATTAAACTACATTCCACATAATGCAAATAAAACATATGCAAATTGCAATCATAGGGTGCCAAAGGAACAAATAATAATTTGCTCATATACACTTTACAAACACAGAAAAGATCAATGACCGAGAATTCTGGGATTTTGATGCACTCAGAACCCTCTCTGTTCTCTTTGCCTCCATTTCCCCTTTGTCTCCGACAGGTTTTGGACACGCACATATTTCATTCCTTCCTGAAAGACCGCCTCAACAGGAAGATGGATTCTTTCACACGGATGGAGCGGACCACTCGCTCGGAAGCACAGAGGTAACTCCCAAAAGCCACAGCAACTCTCCATGTGCCCTCTTCACACCTCTCTGTAAAGTATTCTAGGACATGGCGGGCAACAGGAAAGGTTGTAATTGAAATGCATCCAATGAAGTACATGAAAATAAATGTGTGCTCTTAGAGCCTCGTTGGAAGCGTTAGTAGTGCTGTGAAACCGTGCTAAAAAGCCACTATGTGGCAGAGGATAACCACGGCTGTAAATAGCGAACTACAGCTTGGATTTAAAAAAAGAAATGGTCGGATATGAAGCTCGCAGCGAAAAACAAAATAACCCTTCACAAAAAAAGTTCTGGCGGTAGAGGTGGAGGAAAGGGTATCCTGGACCTCCTGGAGAGGATGGGGGATATCATTGGGAAAGTAAGCCCTGTAAGGGGTGATGGAAGACGGTGACAGCGACTTGCCCCACCATCTTTTTCACTTACACTGGATGGGGTACGGGTTTGCTAGTTCTTCTAATAACGCTTGATCGACCATTCTTAGAAAAACATAGACATAGGTAAACATTCTCATTGTCATATCTGATTCCAAAAGGAAAGGCTTTCATAACCTGAAAGAACAACAGTAACCACTTGTTTCATTAATGAATTAATTTTGTACATCGTGTTCAGAGGGGAGCTCAGGCAAAACTTTCCTTTTTAAGTCTGTGATGCAGTTATTTGGATTTTCTACACCATTTTTTCAACAATTAAAAGATTATTTAAGAACAACAGCAGATCCGCTTAACGGTGTCGCATAGCATTTTTTCCAACTTTACTTAACACAGAATACTTTGAACTTGGACAGGAATAAGTGAATAAGCACCCGTCACCTATCCGTTTCCTTTCCAAGAATTATCAGGCTTTAGTAGAAGGAAAGGCCTTGGACATTGTTTGATAAGCGTTATTTAGCTGTTCTGGGAAACGAAGTCGTAACCTAGCGTTGTCTATTTTTACATCTTTGAAATCATTGCATAACATTTCAAAACATTCTGCCTTAAGCTTATGGTTTTGTGTCTCTTGTGTGCACTGCAGTCAAGGGGATGGTGGACAACAGTGATAAAATATGAGGCATTGTGGTTAAATGCGCTAAATGAAGTTGACCATCTTTTACACTTGACACTGTTTCCAAAACAATTAAAAAAGAGAGAAGGCGACAATTAAGAAAACAAATGCGTGATGCTCACAGGAAAAAAATTTGCCTCACTATGCGCAAACTTAATCTTGTGAGCTACACCTGTATGTGAGACTTGCTACAAAGAATAAATGTGTGCTGCTAGAGATGGGCTATTGATTGATGATCACATCATATTCTGACATAAATGTGACCGTTCTGTGAACTGCTTTCACGACTATAAGCCTACATCTTGAACCGTGCTAATGCAAGGCCAGTTTAGCCTAAAGATAGTAGCCTGATTGGTTCGCAATGTGAGCTGGCCTAAGTATTGATTGGTTCATGTTGTGGATTGGTCCCTGGTTTTAGATGGTAGAACTTGAGGGTATAAACACTATGTATGGAGCTGTCTTTCAAAGCAGTTCTTTCTATGATTTCTACCAACTAAGCATGACCGTTCCCCGATATCTTTCTATAAAAAAAGTTACCGACAACAACTTAATATGTGTTTGAGTGAACAGACTGAAACATCACTAGTTAGCTAGCTTTAAATTAGCCTGAAAGAAATGTAAATGAATACACCACGTATATGATTGGGAAAATATACATAAAAAAAACTATGTGCCACAGACACACACACACACACACACACACACACACAATGTAACATTTTTTTTATTTTGTTTTGTATATTGATTGTGCCTAATATACATTCATCATTAAATTGTTGTATCCTACTGTAGATGCATACTGTAGATCCTACTATGTGCTCTCCGGTGGTTTTTTCCTTGTGGTGCTTCATGTATTGCGCTCTTAGATGTGTTGTGCTGTAAGGGCCTGATTTACAAAGACATTTAGCTTGTAGCAAATGTTTTAGCATACGCAAAACTAACAATACAACCAATGATTGGTGCAAAACAAATACCATGGCCAATCATTGGTCATGTTATTGGCTTTGCGTGTGCTAAAAGGTTTTGCAAATCAGGCTCTAAGTACGTGAAGTAGCAGGTGGTCTCTGCCGCAGTGACCCAGGCTGGGGTTTCTTGCAGGATGAAGGCCTTGAGCGACTCACCCCGCCGACCCACCATGCAGGAGATGGCCCGCAAGCACAGCGGCCCCGAGAACCGAATGAGCAAACGGCTCGGCCTGAGCTTGCCCAACCTGGGGCAGGAGCACGCCCTTGGGTCCCCCCACAAGCAAACATCACTAAAGAAACTGACCCTGGAGAGCGGTAAGACCTGAAGGCCTCCACCACACTCTCTGCACACACATTTCTACTCCAACCTTGTTAATCAACATTGAAGAGCTCCAATGGCTGGTGTCTGAAACATGATATTCGTAGTTTTCCTTAAGTTGATTGTATAAAATGTAACTACAGTGTTTTTGTGAAATCCATGAGAACACACATTTTTAAAAATTATATTTTCTTAAAAACTTTAAACTAATTAGAAATATACGCAATTATAACTAAATATGTAGTTATAAATAATTAAATTATATGATAGGTTCTCTTTTTTTCAAACCAGGCCCTGTTTAAATGTTATTTCCCATCATTTATAATAATGTGCATAGCACAACCTCACTGATGGCTTGTATTGAGAAACTTACCCCTCAGCTGCAGCTTCTCAGTGGGTTTACACACGATCCTATGGGGCAAGTAGTTAGGCCTTCAAAAACCATGATAAATCTCCCTTTTGAAAACAGGAAACTCATAGTATACTCACGCTTCTCTTTGTGTATTTTATGTTTATTTGGAACATGTTTTGAATAACAGTAATATCAAATTTGATTTGGAACTACTTCTTGCAATTGCCGCAGTACATCCCAACCATTTGTGAACTTCTCCACTCGATTTTTCAGAGACCAGGAAGTTCAGAGTTGTAACTCTTCAGCAAAATGAAAAATGAAATTATTAAAAATTATTCCTCCTCAAGTAAATAATCTTTGTATGTATCCACCGTGCGTGCAAACTAAACAATTTTTGTAGCTTCTGAAACAAGCAAACAGATAGCGATAGCTTCAGTAGGTTGCGTCCCATGTAAACAACCTCTCTGAGAAAGAATGTAGGAACACAACGTGCTGCGTCCAGCGCAGATGTAGCCAATAGAAGTGATTTGCGGAAGTGCAAAATGAAATCCAATAAAGCCTGATAGAAAGCATGGATTGCAACCCATTTTTTCAGTTGGGCATATAAAGACATGTCTGTGAGTTTCCCATTTTCAAAAATTATATTTATTGTGGTTTTTGAAGGCCTAACTACTTGCCCCATTGGACCCCACTGAGAAGCTGCGGTTAAAAGGTAAATTTCCTAATAATAAATCTATCCGTGAGGTTGCGCTATGAATGATTATAAATTAACAACAAGGTCAGGTTGGACAAAAGGTTTACCTATACTTTAAGTGTAGGGTAAAGTTGTGTATTCTTTTCTGAGAAAACCCCAAGATGTCCTTTAACAGATGTCATTTAATATTTTACTTAATGTATGTACGATTTTTTGGGAAGAGCAGCCTTTGCTCCATTCCAAAACCCTTTGATATTCTGCTCATTATTTCTGTGGTATTTTACAAACGGACATATGTCCACAGGGGCCCTGAAGATTTCAAGGAAAGCCATTAAAACTTTCAAGCTCCCAGAGTTTCCTCCACCGCTGGCTTATCACTATGTTCAGAACTACTACTCCGAGCTGATCGGCCTTCTGGGAAAAGCCATCGCCTCTGTGCCCCCAGAGAATTCGGCCCTGCTGGCCCGGTACTACTACTTGCGGGGCTTCATGAACACCATGGGTGGCAAGCGCCTGGATGCCCTTGGTGACTTCCAAACCCTGTACAAGACGGACATGGACATCTTCCCCTGCGAGCTAGTAAAGACGCTAACCGACTCGCTGTCGCGGGAGGAGCGGGCGCAGGCGGAGCGCCGCTCCGAGCTCAAGCGCCTCATCAGCAAGGTGAAGAAGGAGCAGGACGGCGAGCGAGACGGCCGTGACGATGGCGTAAAGAAGTTCCAGCTGCCCAAGAAGCACATGCATCTGGAGGACTTTGTGAAGCGCGTCCAGGAGTCCGGCATAGTCCGAGACATCGGGACCATAAATCGGCTTTTTGAGGCGCTGACTGTAGGTGAGCTTCGGGGGGGGGTTGACGTGAGGTGAGGCGAGGGGGGTTTGCAATTACATGGTACAGGTGGGTTGGATGTGGGGTTGTTTGGTTAAGAATCAGGTGTGCAGTATTTGTTGAAATGATTCAACTTCTCAGTTTCTCTCTCCTTCTGGCTCTATTTCCCTTCATAATCATAGCAGACACATGCAGTATTGCAGTGGTGTGTCACAGTTAATTGGGCTGCTTAGTTTTCTGTTGCTCCAAACACTGGATTAATCTCTGGCATATACTAGGCGATTCGGTCCACATTCACTGACAGTGGTTGGCTAATTCACCCCCCTAATATGTTAGCGCTTCATGTTAAATACTACAGCCCTTTTGCTACACCACTCATATTGTAATGTCCCGATAGCCTGTGCTTGTGATGGGTGCACCGCATGATTAATCTGATTCTCCCTTAATCCACTTTGTTAGAATCATTTAAGGGTTGCTTGGGTGGGCAAGGTGCGGACACAACAATGACGGCTTCTTCCAAGTCTGTGTTTTACATTGATTCCTCTCTGGATGGTAAGGAAAGCCAATGACCGGCTTGCAGAGGCTTGCGCATGCTAGAGTGCTTAGCAGTAGCACGCTGTGTAAGCATGTCCCTTTGGCCTATGTCTGCTCTCTGCTCGTAGCCTCAGTTTGATTGCCATTGTGAGCCTCTCAACCTCTTTCCCCTGCTTAAAACCCTAGAATAAGCCTAAACGTGAGAAGCATTCATTTGTGATATTTCCAATTCTGTGACGTCTGCCTCATTTGAAGAGCAGAAATGTTGCTGTCAAAAAGGCCTGTGTGTCCTGTTTGCTGCTTGGCTCTGCACGATACTGTGGCTGTGTGGAATGGTTGACGTACAGGATGCATGGTGCTCTCTGTGTGAAATGTATATAATGTTTGCAGACTTCTTGATGCGGTCCTGCTTTATTTCTTTTTAAGCATTGTAATGATGGTTAGAAGTTTTGGTACACATTTTTGGTAGTCAATTGCTCTGTAGATGTTATCGGCAAATGATTAATGGATCTCCCTCTTCCATGCAGACTTTTCCGAGAGCTTCCCGTCTTTAACACACTGGAAGCTTGCGGTACTTGTTCAGCCAACAGTAGTGACAGTCTCCGCCTTCCTGTCTGTTTTTTTCAAAGTTGCCAAGGGAAAGAAAATGAAGGACAGGCTTTTTTTAGAAGCACGCATTCAGTTCAGCTGTCATTTAAACTGCAATTTGTGGCTTTGTGGTTGAATTATTTTCTCACCAGTTGTAATTTGTCGAATCAGTGGAACAGGAGTATTGCCATTGTACTAGACACACACTTCCATTTGACCTTTAATCTTTGGGTGTGGGTGGCTTTCCGGAGTTTTCCCCTCGTGCCCTGGTGAACCTAGTGAGATTTAGTCGTACAGTAGTTCTCCTACGGTGAAAGCACTAAATGGTTCCTCCCCTGAAAATGTTTCTGGTGTCAACAGTCAAAACAAAATGTTTTATCCAAATTGGGTTACCCTCCACATAATGCAAGGAAAGTCTCTGGTTTTGAAACTGCATCAGTAGCTCCAAGCATTTGACTGACTCAAGGAGAGTACACATCGAAAGGGTCCATTCTGTATATTTATTAGAATTTTAGTTTTTCCGTAATTGTAAACCATGTCGGATCTGGAGGTGCCAAACGGAAAGATTGAGGCTATGAAATGTGTGTATGAATGTGTCTATAGGGCACTGGTACAGAAGTGAATTTTGCATGGCTTGGTGGTGTGTCAGTCTATGTGAGGAATTGGTACAAAGCGCATGTTGTTTAACTTATTAAGCAAGTTTCAACAATGTGGAACGAACACAGCCGACGCCTTTGCAAGGTGAGCCACAGCGGACAACTGAAGACCAGCTCATCCTCTCTGCCTCCCGCAGGTCAGCTGAAGCAGGTCGACCCGGAAATGTTCCGCCTCTTCTACACCTTTTGGAAGGAGACTGAAGCAGAGGCGCAGGACGTGCATCTGCCTGCCAGTGTCATAGAGCGCCTGTACACCCACGAGTGCGTGTATAAGCTGTCCTGCTCCGTTAAGACCAGTCACGGCGTGGGAAAGATTGCCATGACGCAGAAGAGGCTCTTCCTGCTTACTGAGGGGCGGCCAGGCTATGTGGAGATCACCAAATTCCGCGACATTGAGGTGCGATTCCATGCTTGCCGTACTCACCTTGTGTTAAGTGGAGGTGGATCACAACACTAACCCTGTGTTTAGTGGGGTTGGATTTTTATTGAGGGTGAATTATTCTACTAATTGATTTTAGTGAGTACCAAATTAGCCATGTGGTTACTGATTAGAGAGAGTGGATTACCATGATAACCCTGTGTTTAGTGGGGTTGATTACCATATTAGCCATGTTTTTAATGATAGTACCAAACTAGCCATGTGGTTAGTGAGAGTGGATTACCATACTAACAATGTGTTTACTGGGTTGGATTATTTTACTAGCTGTGTGTCTGTAGTGAAGGTGCATTGCCATTCTCACTGTGTTTAATCACTGAGTTGATTTCACATATTAGCCCTTTATTTAGAGAGGGTGTAACCTAGGAGGCACAGTTCCATGTGTTTATTGAGGGCTGTGAATACTCTTTACCACACTGTGAGATGGTATACTATGTGTATTTTTAGCAAAGTGGTTGAACTGCATTTCTACACAGGAGGTGAAAATTTCCTCGTTGCCCTTCTTGCTACTGAGGATCCCCTCACTGAAGATCAAGAGCAGCTTGAGGAAGGAGATGTTCGAGGCCAACCTCAAGTCTGAGTGCGACCTCTGGAACCTCATGATCAAGGAGATGTGGGCCGGGAGGAAGATGGCAGACGACCACAAGGTCAGGGACTCCGCTGCCTCTCTGCTCTGCTTGCTATCCTCGCTATCCTCGGGAACACGCCTTCATCCTAGACACCTAATCGCAAATGCCAAGGCTTTACTTTACTTTGGAAAAGGAAAAAAATTTAATGTTTTCCCACAGGTGAGTCATCAGGCTGCTATTGTTTATCCTCAGACTCCCAAGTATAAAATTCCTCTATAAAGTTTCCATTATGGACTGACATAAATCAAAACACCTACAAATGAAACTCCCAAAGGCCCTTTCGGCTGATATTATTGTTCTGTTTTTTGAATTCATGATATAGGATGTCCCATGGTTCTCCTCACTTCATGTAACAAATTTTCATCCCACCCTATGGGATGGAAAAAAAAAAAAAAGTACAAACTCAAACCAGCCTGCCCAAAGTAGTTAGCACTGTTGTTTATTTTTCATCTAATGTCCTCTCCTCAGGACCCACAGTACATGCAGCAGGCCTTGACCAATGTGCTTCTCATGGACGCCGTGGTTGGCTGCCTGCAGTCGCAAAAGGCCATCTTCGCCGCCTCCAAGCTGGCATACTTTGACAGGATGAAGTTGGAAGGTGCGTACAATGCTGCTCCACGAGGCACCACCTCAAGATTCACAGAAAGACCAGCCTGTTCTGCTTGTGCTTCCTGGGTACTGTGTCCACGTTCAAATGCGGTTTTCACAGTTTAAAATGAGTTTTAAGAGCGCCACATTGACGGGGATGCAAATTTGGCACCCGGCACGCCCCTTTTAAATTTTTCTGCACTTTGGATTGTCTGCTGCCAGGAGCGCAGCGCCTGCTCCTGTTCATAAAACAAGCGCATAGGCTACACACGCATTTCATCTTCACCGTAGGATGATCACAAAATTAAGCCATATTTCTCATGTTCTGCTTTTGCTGGTATTGTCTAATGTGTCCTTACATCTTCACTGCAACTAGGGGTTACGTTAACCGAGAATTTCCCGTCATTTACAGATTTTTAGAAACTTTGAGGAAAAATACAAATGCCATCTGTTATTTTTACAGATGAAAAAATATTTCTGCAAATGTGTTAAACAATAACTGACTGAAATAGCCTAAAAAGCATCTGTGAACAGTCTATTATAGCCTACGTCTAGAAACGCCTTGCTGTGTTGCTGTCATTGTGATTGGCGCTCCTCCCTTCTCATTAATTCTAGCGTAGATTCTTCTAGTTATCGGAGTTGCATTGCTCTCTCACGTGTCATAAATTTAGCCCTTTTTGTTTATTTGAATATACACTTTATTTTAAAGACAATTGATCAATTTTCTTTTCAACACTGAGCAAGGACAGTGAATGAAAACTTTTGTCTTTTGAATAAACATGTTCCGCACTTTGTCGTGTAATTATTGCGGCTGTAAGCGTAACTCATGTCCTGGACTCTTCACATGTTCTTGTTCCCTCACTTGCGCGTCTAATCAGAAAAGAAGCCGCGCTTATTTTGTCAAGGCTGGAAAAATTCCTCTTGGACTTTATAACGGAACGGTTATAACAGAAAATATAAAGCAGTGTAACAAGCTAATATTGTTACAGGAAATAACAGAACATTTACCATCATGTCAATTCGCACGGGATTGCTATAACCTGGGGTTATTTATACAGGGCATTTAACAGTAGGTAAAATACGCCGGAATCTTTACTGGCGTGTGTACGAGCAGTCCGCAAAAGTTACTGACATGATTCGGACGGGACTTAAATAACGGATATGCTCCGGTAATAATTACATTACCCCACATCCCAGTAAAACATATCACGTCTGAATAGGGCTTGAGCGTTAATGTGCCTTATTTTGTTAATAAAGAAATGATTGCAAGCTAGCCACTGTTCCATTTTAATACATGGAAAACACTTTTATATTTCGCATTTATTTTTTTCCTGCTGTAGCCAACCGAAAATGTAAAAAAAAGTAATAAACATTGAAGTGAATTTATTTTTATTTTTCACGTTCACTTTTATCTTCTGGAGTTAATTTTCATAGGCTACAATACATGCATGTAGGCTAGTCATCTATCACCACGCCCCCCCATACAGGCGCAAAAATGTCGTCTTGCCTAGAGCGCCATAATGGTTTAGGCCGGCGTTGGTTACACCTGTCACATGACAGCAGTGCACTCCGTTAAGAAATAGCTGGGCTTTTGGAACATTTAGTGTTCTTTCTTAAGACTATATCTTCCTATTAATAATTACACATTATATTTCATTTCAAGAATGAAAAAAGTATGAGAACCTCCAATGTCTTGTGTGGCTTTGTGCAGTTGAGAACTGCTCTCTGTTTACTTTGAGCAGTGCCTATGATGGTGCCAAAAACGACATCCGAGACCCTGAAGCACAAGATAAACCCATCCGTGGACCAGACCTCCCCACAGGGCGTGGACGTCCTGCTCTACACTCCTGGTATGATTGCGCAGGAATCCCACAGTACCGGTTTCCCAGTGACACAACAATGACCCATCGCATTTCAGTTTCACTTTGTCTCAGCACTAGGAGAGGTGCTTTTGAATAGGGATCACTGTACAGTGATAGCTGCTATTTGGCGTCGTTGTAGTACATGGAATAGTTTATGTATTCAGCCATAGAATTACATATTAATATTTGATTCCAAGGAATACTTATATTAATATAAAGAGTTAATTAATGTGCTTGAAGTTTCCCAGTTTAACCATTTAATTCAACTATGGAAAGAAATGAACCAACTAGAAATGCACCAATCTGGATTTTTGGGGCTGATATTCTGCCAGCCATATCTGCCAATATCCTGCGGGGGGGAAGGGAACCAATAATCTATTTTCCTTTTCTGTTAATAAGGAATGCATTTACATGTAAGACTCAATTAATATTTTATAAAGAATAATAATATATGATAGGCCTATATATTTAATATATGCATGTTGATATAAATAAATTTTTATATTGTATTTAATTTCCTTTTAATCGCCGTCCTAACCGAACAATTATTTTTTTGTGTGCACAAGTTTAACCGTAACCGCGCTCATAGTCTTTACTACCCAATGTTCACAAAACGTCTTGTTCACCAGTGCAAACAAGAACAATATTTATCACACTTGGTTCATGCATTGTTTCCACAGTGCACGTATTACATTATTATATAACCCGTTCTTTTGACCTTCTTGCCAGAGGAAAACAACTTTTCTTTTGGATAACCTACGAAGCCCGTTTGCTAGCTCATTTTTGTTGCTGTAGAAAAATTTGTACACTCATTCCCACCTCAGTCCACACCCTAATCTGTTTGTCTCTGCCGCTGGTTGGCCTGTTTGTGTCTTGTTAGAGAGTCACATGATTTCATTACATGGTCTCAAATTGACCTAGTGCATTAGCAACACTGTTGGGCAAGTACAGAGTCCCATTGAGGCCCAATTACATCCCCTAAATTTGCCTGTTGGAAGACTTCCAGCCAGGTCACTCCCACTTGGGGAGGCGGGAAGATGTGAGGCAGGATGAGTCAATGGTTCGGTTCCTGTAACAAATCCCCCACATAAATATTCCAGATACTTGGTCGCTGAAAATTTAATTGCCTTTTGCCGTGGATGAGAAATGCATAGTCTTGTGTGGCGTGTTCACAGCCTTGCTCGGGTAACCCCAGGTGTCCCCCTCAGGTCAGCTCAGCTCGGATGCAGAAGGAGACGGGAACCCCAAGCTGTGGTGCGCACTGAGCAATGGGAAGGTCGTGGTGTTTGATGCAGCCAGCTGGTCCATGCAGCAGAACTGTGTCCAAGTCGGGGTTTCCCAGCTGGTAAGGGCTGCTTCCATTCCTCAACAGCTCCTCAACATTTTGCTCACCTTTGACACAGAGAAATACAGAAAAATTCCTTAGTCAGATGTTCCTGGCTCTTCATTTTTGTTTAGGTGGGAACATGCAATCTTTAAAATCTCTACAAGCACAAATACCATGGGGTTAGTACCCGCCACACTCGCAAGACAATACGATGATGCAGCACAGATATCTTTTATTTTACAGGTGTTTCAGATGATTTTATTTGTACACTACCATTCTACTGTATACCCTCAAGGTTACTGTACTGAATAAAAACAAACCCAAGTCTTATAAAAGCATAACAAAGGTAGTAATTGGCTATGCAATGCAGTGCAAAGAAAGAAAAATCTGCTGTGCTCATTGTAATCCCCCCTACCGTGACTGCATATTACACACTTGTATAATGTGGATGATTTTGTTCAATAAAACTGGCCTTGCTTTTGTAAGAGAGGACACTGCATTACTCGGCACCAAACATTTCTCATTTCTGTATTCAAGATATTGTGTATAAAATAATAAATCAATTTATACATGAACACTCTCTGTTGTAGTCCCTGAGATTGCACATCTGGGAAGAGTCTCTCAATAGTGGATCTTGCATGATTGTAAACTACAAGCAGTGATAAGTTGAAAGCAAATATTAATTATTTCAAAAATATAAAACTTTCTGGCTTTTATATGATTAATTATATGATTTCTGACAACCCCACGCTGCCCCCTGGTGGTTATATTTTCACTGCACGTGAAAGGCTTTTTCACCCGAGCAGGTGCCTCGAGTTCAAAGGGCTCGGGCCCAAGGACAGGTGTGACTACTCGTTGCTCTCAAATTGGAACAACAACGTATGTCCTGCCTGTTTTGTCTGTGTCCAGAATTGCATGCTGGGATTGGACCTGCACCAAGTCTGGATTGGCTCCCAGGACTCCGTCATTTACATCATCAATACGCGCAGCATGTCCTGCAACAAGCAGCTGACGGAGCATCGCAGTGAGGTGACTGCCTTTGCCCTGGAGGAGAGGAGCGACAAATACAGGTGAGATCCTGCCTCCAGTGGTGAGTTTAAAAAGCTACTCTTCCAATGCCCAATTGCAACATATACAACACTTCTGATCCCAAGATAAAAGTTTGATATAAAATGTTTCTATTCTTATTCTTTTTTATACGAATATATACATGCACAGTAGAACCTCAGAGATGAGATAACCTCAGGGTAAGGGTAATCGTCTGAAGGAAGCAGGAGAGATCAAGCCCTGGGTGTCTAGTTTGAAGATTGATTGAAGGTATGTTGAGGTGTGGTGAAGCTGTTTAATTCGCTGCCCTGTAGGCTAGTTTTAAACGTTGATGCAAGCTGCAACAGGTGGCCAGTGCAGTGAGACGAGGTGTGGCCTGGGCACGCTTGGGACGGTTGTAGGAAAGTCATGCATCTGTGTTGTGTGTTTAGCGGCACAAGCAGGGAGACCAATAAGACAGCTGAGGATAATTCCAATAGAACAGGCATGAGAGTACCAGGACCTGGACTAGGAGCTGAATATAGTGGGTTGTGAGGTATGGATGCAGTCTTCAGTTGCGTAGAAATAATCTACACGCCCGTCTCACTACCGCTACATTGCAAGAAAAGGAGAATTAGCCATCGAGGGTTACCCCCAGGGTTATAGTTGTGAGAGCTCTCCTGTAGTATCTAGGTTACAGGAGATGTCTAGCAGTAGTTGGGGAATGTACAATACCTTTGTCTTAGCCAGTTTCAGCTTAGGAACTGGCATTAAGTACTTGGGTACTTGTATTAAGGCAACAATCATGAAAGTACCCATTCCAATGAATGAATCAAGATACAATTGTTCTTGTTTGTGAGTGTATGTATACACACACACACGCAAATCTACATTTTATTTGTTTATACCTGAAATTGTCCTCCTCACAGCCCAGTGCAGGCTTATTCCTGCAGTACAGATGGGACAGTAATAATCTGGGATGTCTCCACACTGCAAGTGAGAAGGCAGTTTCGGCTCACCTGCGAACGGCTGCAGTCCATTAAGCTGTTCAACGGAACATTGTGGTGCTGTAAGTATTTGAAAGTGTAGCTTCATTTTTAAAGACAATGACAGGGATGTTTGGCCTTTCTTCTAAGTGATCTATCAGAAACTATATGCAGGCCAAAACTCTTTTTCGGTCAGAGGCAGCCGTTTTGGAAAAGGAAGGAGCCGTTGTGCATTTGACCGCATTTGTATGAATGTCTAGGTGCTAGAAGCAGTGTCATGGAACTAAAGAAGAACGGAGTGCTGCTTCGGAAGGTGTCACTTCCTGACCAACTCCAGAGCAAGCCCACCGCTTTTAGCAGCTTCACCTTCCTCACTGAGGTGCGTAGCGCTTACTCTAACCAGCCCTTTTACTACAGGTCACCTGCTCCTACACAAATGACAAATTCTCAGGATGGGAGTATAGGTTTCCATTTACTCGTACAGTTAATACAGAGTTAACGAGTTTTGGGATATCAGTGCTAGTTGCATATCATAGCACTGTTTTGTGTTAAATCTGTATATTTAAACATACTTCAGGTATTTAAGCTGTTGTACTGAAAAAGGGAAAAATGTAGGCTTTCTTATGTTAATCATTAATTTTTAACGGGTCAGGCAGAATCCTGTCTTTATAATCTCTCAAAATGTAGGAGTATGTTAAATAGTTTTAGAACACAGTAAGTATATGCAAAAATAAGCTAAAGCTTATCAATTCAGTGCCTCAGTCAGAGCGGCTGTCTTGGCATGTCTCACTACATGGTACTGCTGTGGTTGCCCTAGTCCTGTAGTCTAATTGGGCCAGAGCCACCTGCAAGTGACCTGACTGCATTGCAGAGGGACCAGCTATGGACGGGCTGTGTCGACATGGCAGAGGTGTGCATATGGAACACCAGCGACCTGTCCAAACCTTTCCAGAGGATTCCGCTTCAGGACTGCACTGGCGTCACCTGCATGATCAAGGTGAAGAACCAGGTGAGCCCCCTGATACACCACAGGCACATCATGTACACGTACATCATGAAGGCTGCTGTTTGGCAACACAACAAACAAAACAAAAACTAAATGAGCACTGTCAATCATTCAAATCCTGTCCTTCTGTCTCCGCCTCCTCAGATCTGGGTGGGCTGCCGGGGGTGGAGCCACGGGAAGGCAAGGGGGAAGATCTACGTGGTGGACATGGAGAAGCACAGTGTGGAGAAGGAGCTGGTTGCGCACACAGACAGCGTGCAGGCCCTGTGCTCTGCCGAGGACCGCTACGTCCTCAGCGGCTCTGCCTGTGAAGATGGGAAAATTGCCATCTGGAAGGTGGAATAGAAGAGACCCTCAGTCCCAGTGCTGCCCCCTTGTGTCCTGGAGCACCAAGGAAGGTTGGAGTTCACAATATGCCAGGCGACACGTGAAATCCCCCAAAAAAATAAAAAGATTTTGTGTCGACATGATATGACTCAACCTGGGCCTTTACTGTTATGTTGTTCAAGTATGTTGACAGTGTTTTCTGTGCACTACTACGGCCATATTAAAAGCAGAGCATCATCTGCATTATTGGAGTCAAATGGGCTCATTGCTGCTGATGGAGACTGGACACTGGTATAGGAACTACTTTGAACTGGAACAATTAAGTACTACAATGAGTAGATCTGTCTCTCTCTCGGGCTGAATCCCATTCTCTGGACTCGCAGACTCGTGGACTCAAATGCGCGTTCTGGTCAAGTCCATGAGTGCTTAGGGCTGTCCCATTGTGAAAACGAAATTTGTGGAAATATGTGGACTTTACCCGCACTTTTTGCAAGTCCGCATCAATGCAGACTCCTGCCCCCGGAAATACACCATTAAGGTCTGCAAGTCCACAGTCCATGAGTCCACGAGGTATCAGTTTGGGATTCAGCCTTGGTCTCTCTTTGTCTCTCTCTCACTCTTACGCACGCACGCTTTCTCTCCCCCTCTGGGTTAATCTAGGGGAAGCTTTCTTTAGTATTACACATTTACGTTATCAACTCCTCAAATTTTGATCATGGATCACAAAGGATACTTGTAAGCCATAACCTTTTAAATAGTCTATCTTTTTTTATTATGTGTAGTATTTTTATTTTTTGTACACATTGTACTCACACAAATAAATGTATTCATTCTTGTGAACATGAACATTTTCAAGTCACCAACTTCACCAGCATTTATGGAAATATTTTTTTTTGTAAGTACACGTTTAACATTTGTTTGTTGAAAATGTTTAATTTTGCTTGCTCCAGGGCATTCTGTAAACTAGTTCCTAGGCAAAATTTTAATTAGAGCCGCCTTTTGAGTTATGCTATGCTATGCTATGCCTAGAACCGGCTCTGGCTTGGTTACTCTGAGGTCATTATGCATGTCATCACAAATTGAGTGATGCACTTGACTAAATTTCATCCACATGTACTGTATTTGCTGTTGTAGGCAGTTTTCTCTTCAAAAATGAACAACAGAATCTGTCACATAAACCAGTCACACAGTTGATCACTGTGTTGGTAAGCACAAAAATATTATTTCTTACTGCGTAGTAAATGGTACTGGGATATTGACCAAAATGTATATTATAATAATGCCCTTCTAGAATCTTGAATGAATATTTTGCATAGCTGTGTTTTGAAGGCAAATCTCGTAGAATTATTCACTTTGAAAGCTGAAAATCTATGAAGGTTGACTCAGACAAAGCCGCAAGCATGTGTTCGCTTTGCCACTAGGGGGCAGTAGAGACCCCTTCAGCCATCTCAATACAATTTTTTAAATGCCAATCCAGCCATATACAATAAAGTATTAGCAAGTGAAATTCTTAAATAAACTTATTTAAAGTAGCTAATACATATGGTTTACTGTGATCGTCAATCTGTTTGCACATGAAATGCTTACCCATTTATATAATTAATATTTATGAATTCAGTCTCATTGCAATTGTATATTACAATTACTGAAATTAAACATGTATATTTAATTATATATAATTAAAAGGCAGCAGAATCAGACATGTCCCTAATGATGTTTCGTATAACGATTACACTTAATTTATATAAAAATATTGAGGATAACAGTCATCAAACGTCCATTATAGTCCTTGTGGCAAGTGGGCATAAATGACAGGTCTGATTGAGGCCAGAATGCATATCGGTATACTGTTCAGTGTCCTGTTTTTATTTTTGAGCCCCCCCCCCCCCCCCAATTTGGAATGCAGAATTGTCTATATTAGCACTCACTGCTGCAACCTCTGTTGTTGATTCAGGAGAGCACAGACGGGTGTGTGCTTACCTCAAAAACATGTGAAGTCGCCATCACTCATCACTCAGTTTGCAAGTTAGGCTCGCACAGGCATGAGTCAGAAACATACACTTAATTTGTAGCATCAGACAGGCTATATTAATATAACAAAAACATGAATATGGCTCGGTATTTTTATTTTGAGCATTCAATGGTATAGCTTTTGCATCCATTATCTCACGGGGGGCTAGAGCCTATCCCAGAATGCGTTGGGCGAGAGGCAGGAATACCCCTGGACAGTTTTCCAGTCCGACACAGTGCTCACACACACATGCCTACGGACAATTTAGAGTGTCCAATTAACCCAACTAGCATGTCCTTTGGACTGTAGGAGGAAACCAGAGTACCCGGAGGAAACCCACACGGACACAGGGAGAACATGCAAAATCCACACAGAAAGGTCCCGGTCGGG